>CM042419.1:16004830-16104830 GCA_023634145.1 Thymallus thymallus
TGTAAAAAGGTCTTTATAAAATACATTTGATTGATTTAATGCTGGTCAGTGATGTCAGGTGACCTGATTGTCTGCCAGTGGAGACTTTCCACCATATTTCTTACAACAGTCCTTTTAAACCCATGAAGGGAAGTGCACACTTTAGTCAAAGGGCTAGAGAATTGGGATGCAGACAGGGTGTCTGAGGGGGTTTCTTGGAAGGTAGATTACATCGGAGAGGAGATGGAGGGCTGGGAGAAACATGTCTGTCTGTCTCTCTCTCTAACTTTTGGATTAAGGTTAGGTTTAGGGTAAGAGTATGGGTTCGGTTTTAGGGGTTAGGGGACTGAATTGTGTGTCCCCACAAGGTTAGCTGTACAAGACTGTGTGTGTGTGTGTGTGTGTGTGTTTATTCTATATCCATGCTGCAATATGTGTGTTTCCTCTCTTTGTCGGGTGTAAAAGCAGTGCTCTGGCATCCCTCTTCGTCGGGTGTAAAAGCAGTGCTCTGGCATCCCTCTTCGTCAGGTGTAAAAGCAGTTCGCTGGCATCCCTCTTTGTCAGGTGTAAAATCAGTCCTCTGGCATCCATCTTTGTCAGGTGTAAAATCAGTCCTCTGGCATCCATCTTTGTCAGGTGTAAAAGCAGTGCTCTGGCATACCTGAGGCTGACTTCTCTCAATGGACCAGATAAAGAGGACTTGACAGGCCACTTGTTGGTGCTCCTTGAGTAACGGACTGACACTGATCTAAAAAGTCAACGAGAATCGTCTCCACACAAAGATGTCTTTAAGTCTTTCAGGTTTAAAGCAGACAAATTTTTTTATGCATGACTTTAAAGAAAAGAGAAACGCTCTTTTCAAGGAGTGGAATTGAGGTGAAGTTATCCAGTGACCTGCTGCACAAGCAAAGTCGTGCAAAGATGGATCTTTCCAATTCAACTAGGTGGCCCATTTAGTGCTAACAGTGATGACGTGTCCAAAGCCGTGACCACAGCCAACGATTACATACAGCCCTAACCCTGTCTGAGTCAGCATGTTGGGCAAGCAAATGTGCCGTGATATGGCATTTTGCTGCTATGATAACAAAGCCTTTGGGCGGAGCTGAGCTGTGTGTTAGTGAGTTAGTCACCAAGCCACCAGTGATAGTATTTATCCCTGGAGAACAAAGGCCTGGGAGTACTGTCCCCACACACACACACACACACACCTCCCAAAACAAAGATAGGAGGGGACCCACAGACGCAGACAAAGGAGACTATCGGTCCAAGCACATACAGCGGGTGAAATAAGTATTGAACACGTCACCATTTTTCTCAGTAAATATATTTCCAAAGGTGCTATTGACATGAAATTTTCACCAGATGTTGGTAACAACCCAAGTAATCCATACATACAAAGAAACCAAATAAGTTCAGAAATTAAGTTATGTTTAATAATGTGAAATGACACAGGGAAAAAGTATTGAACACACTTACTGATATTTATTTAATACTTTGTACTAAAGCCTTTGTTGGTAATGACAGCTTCAAGACACCTCCTGTATGGAGAAACTAGTCGCATGCATTGCTCTGGTGTGATTATGGCCCATTCTTCCACACAAACAGTCTTCAAATCTTGAAGGTTCCGTGGGCCTCTTCTGTGAATCTTGATCTTCAGTTCTTTCCATAGATTTTCAATGGGATTTAAGTGATTGGCTGGGCCATTCTAGCAGCTTTATTTTCTTTCTTTGAAACCAATTGAGAGTTTCCTTGGCTGTGTGTTTGGGATCATTGTCTTGCTGAAATGTCCACCCTTGTTTCATCTTCATCATCCTGGTAGATGGCAGCAGATTTTTGTCAAGAATGTCTCGGTAAATTTGCCCATTCATCCTTCCTTCAATTATGTGAAGTTTGCCAGTACTATTTGCTGAAAAGCAGCCCCACCTCCAAACTTCACTGTTGGTATGGTGTTTTTAGGGTGATGTGCAGTGCCATTTCTCCTCCAAACATGGTGTGTATTATGACATCCAAACAGTTCAATTTTGCTCTCATCTGACCACACTATATTCTCCCAGTATTTTACTGGCTTTTCCAAATGTTGTGCAGCAAACTTTAAATGAGCTTCAACATGCTTTTTTTTCAGCAATGGAGTCTTGCGTGGTGAGCGTCCATACAGGCCATGGCGGTGGAGTGCATTACTTACTGTTTTCTTTGAGACAACAGTACCTGCTAATTGCAGGTCTTTTTGAAGCTCTCCACAAGTGGTCCTTGGCTCTTGGACAACTCTTCTGATTATTCTTTTCACTCCTCTGTCAGAAATCTTGCGAGGAGCACCTGGACGAGGCAAATTTATGGTGAAATGATTGTCTTTCCACTTCCGTATTATGGCCCCAACAGTGCTCACTGGAACATTCAGAAGCTTAGAAATGTGCCTATAACCAATGCCATCATTATGTTTTGCAACAATTAGGTTGCGAAGGTCTTGAGACAGCTCTTTGCTTTTACCCATCATGAGATGTGTCTTGTGTGACACCTTGGCAATGAGACCTTTTTGTAGGCCATCAGTTGGGACTGAACCAGCTGATATTCATTTGCACTGACAGGTGGCTGGATTGCTTTTTAATTACTGATAGTTTTCAGCTGTTGTCTTGGATTTCCATGCCTTTTTGCACCTCCCTTTCTTCATGTGTTCAATACTTTTTCCCTGTGTCATTTCACATTATTACACATACAGTGTGGAGAACAAGTATTTGATACACTGCCAACTACTTACAAAGCATGTAGAGGTCTGTAATTTTTATCATAGGTACACTTCAACTGTGAGAGACGGAATCTAAAACAAAAATCCAGAAAATCACATTGTATGATTTTTAAATAATTAATTTGCATTTTATTGCATGACATAAGTATTTGATCACCTACCAACCAGTAAGAATTCCGGCTCTCACAGACCTGTTAGTTTTTCTTTAAGAAGCCCTCCTGTTCTCCACTCATTACCTGTATAACTGCACCTGTTTGATCTCGTTACCTGTATAAAAGACACCTGTCCACACACTCAATCAAACAGACTCCAACCTCTCCACAATGGCCAAGACCAGAGAGCTGTGTAAGGACATCAGGGATATAATTGTAGACCTGCACAAGGCTGGGATGGGCTACAGGACAATAGGCAAGCAGCTTGGTGAGAAGGCAACAACTGTTGGCACAATTATTAGAAAATGGAAGAAGTTCAAGATGACGGTCAATCTCCCCCGGTCTGGGGCACCATGCAAGATCTCACCTTGTGGGGCATCAATGATCATGAGGAAGGTGAGGGATCAGCCCAGAACTACACGGCAGGACCTGGTCAATGACCTGAAGAGAGCTGGGACCACAGTCTCAAAGAAAACCATTAGTAACACACTCTGCCGTCATGGATTAAAATCCTGCAGCGCACGCAAGGTCCCCCTGCTCAAGCCAGCGCATGTCCAGACCCGTCTGAAGTTTGCCAATGACCATCTGGGTGATCCAGAGGAGGAATGGGAGAAGGTCATGTGGTCTGATGAGACAAAAATAGAGCTTTTTGGTCTAAACTCCACTCGCCGTGTTTGGAGGAAAAAGAAGGATGATTACAACCCCAAGAACACCACCCCAACCGTGAAGAATTGAGGTGGAAACATCATTCTTTGGGGATGCTTTTCTGCAAAGGGGACAGGACGACTGCACCGTATTGAGGGGAGGATGGATGGGGCCAGGTATCGCGAGATCTTGGCCAACAACCTCCTTCCCTCAGTAAGAGCATTGAAGATGGGTCGTGGCTGGGTCTTCCAGCATGACAACGACCCGAAACACACAGCCAGGGCAACTAAGGAATGGCTCCGTAAGAAGCATCTCAAGGTCCTGGAGTGGCCTAGCCAGTCTCCAGACCTGAACCCAATAGAAAATCTTTGGAGGGAGCTGAAAGTCCGTATTGCCCAGCGACAGCCACGAAACCTGAAGGATCTGGATGGAGGAGTGGGCCAAAATCCCTGCTGCAGTGTGTGCAAACCTGGTCAAGAACTACAGGAAATGTATGATCTCTGTAATTGCAAACAAAGGTTTCTGTACCAAATATTAAGTTCTGCTTTTCTGATGTATCAAATACTTATGTCATGCAATAAAATGCAAATTAATTATTTAAAAATCATTCAATGTGATTTTCTGTATTTTTGTTTTAGATTCCGTCACTCACAGTTGAAGAGTACCTATGATAAAAATTACAGACTTCTACATGCTTTGTAAGTGGGAAAACCTGCAAAATCGGCAGTGTATCAAATACTTGTTCTCCCCACTGTAACTTAATTTCTGAACTTATTTGTTTTGGTTTCTTTGTATGTATGGATTGGGTTGTTACCAACATCTGGTGAAAATGTCATGTCAATAGCACCTTTGGAAATATATTTACTGAGAAAAATGGTGACGTGTTCAATACTTATTTCACCCGCTGTACACACACCCCAGATACACACCTTTGCACATACTATAATTTTACCTGGGCCTATATACACACTTTCCCAGGGTAGCCTTTACAAACGGGGCACGCAGGGCATTTGGGGCCCTCAACCTCCAGGGGTCAAGATTTTTTGGGGGGTCGGGGCCCCCCAGATAGCATATGAACACGTCATAAGCCATGGCAAAATATTGTAGAATTGCAGGAAACTCGATTTAAAACTGCAAAATGTTCTCTCAGCCTCATGACAAAATGTGAAGAAGAGCATGATAAAACCCCTCCAAAATTATATATATACCCTGCACTTTCCTACTGACCACACACACACACACATGCACGCCCGGACAGTGGCTCTCTCCAATACTTTCTTTACTTTCCTTCTCACACCAAGCTAGTCAGTGACACATGCAGACGTGAAAGCAGCTTAGAATAGCAGAGTGAAATAACACCACAGAGCCAATCATCAGGCAGGGGTGAACTATACAAATAACAATGTTGTTTCTCTCTATATATATCCTATCTAACTTATACATATAGTAGGGTATCCTACCTCTGTCTTAGCCTCTACCTCTACAGTACAACCGTAACACATGTATCTCCACAGCTGTCTTACCACCTCAACATAGCCACCCACCAATATTCATTCCCACCCACATGGGCACCACTAGTGCCCTCCCTGCAGCCATTTGGCACAGTACCAAGCTTGCCAACCCACACTATCCCTCCTCTAGCCCCCTTTAGCATCCCTCCCCTCAGCCCAGAACACAGCACGCCATTAGTATCAAAGGGCTAGCTAAGCTACCACCCACCACCCACAGTCGGCTAACTGGCTACCTGCTGGAGAGCCTGGTAAAAACGAACAAAGGGCCCATAGAACCCTGACTGAAGGCCAGAACACAAGAAACTGTGAGATGAGTTTGATATGCACCATTAATGTTAGGAATATGCAATCCTATTGCTTCTATGCTGTTATTTGCCTGTTTGTAGCCAGCCTGTTAGCTTGCACCATTCTTGCAAATTCTCCTTCGACCTCTCATCAACAAGCTGTTTTCGCCCACAGAAGTGGATGTTTTTTGTTTGTCGCACCATTCTCGGTAAACCCTAGACACTGTCGTGTGTGAAAAGCTCAGGAGGCCGGCTGTTTTTGAGATACTGGAACCGGCACGCCTGGCACCAACAATTATACCACAAGTCGCTTAGGTCACTCGTTTTGCCCATTCTATCGTTCAAACAGTAACTGAATGCCTCAATGCCTCAATGCCTGTGGGAGAGAACCATTTCCGTGAACAGGGTCGTGTGCCTAATAAACTGGCCACTGAATGTATAGTGGCATCACTATTAGCTCCATGAAATCTGCGGCGACATGGATCATCTGTCAAGTCAGGTGCATGTCCTGTCCACCAATGAGAAGCTTCGATGTACTGCCTCACTGAGGTGACACCAGCCAAATTACCATTGTCCAGCAGCCAGCCAGCAGCCTGACTCAAGCCAGTCGTTTGGCCACCTGGCTCCATCCCTGTGTGTGTGTGTGCACAGTCACAACACCAAATCGATGCGAAATGATGCAGCAGTGCGTGATCTCATCAGCAAAGGCCCTCATGGCACTCCCAGAGGGTAATTTATGACTTCGCTGAGCAATACTTAGAAATGTCCCTCCTGCCCCCGCCCCCCCCACACCTCCTATCCCCTTCCCCTGCTCCTCAGCCCCTCCCCCTGCTCCTCAGCCCCTCTCCTCCCGCCTGCACTGAATACAATCTCAGCCAGGCACAGATCTATGAAGCTGTAGAGCACAGAGAGATACACTACATGACCAAAGGTATGTGGACCCAAAATCATGGCCATTAATATGGAGTTGGTCCCTCCTTTGCTGCTATAACAGCCTCCACTCTTCTGGGAAGGCTTTCCACTAGATGTTGGAACATTGTTGCAGGGACTTGCTTCCATTCAGCCACAAGAGCATTAGTGAGGTAGGGCACTGATGTTGGGCAATTAGGCCTGGCTAGCAGTCAGTGTTCCAATTCATCCCAAAGATGTTCAATGGGGTTGAGATCAGGGCTCTGTGCAGGCCAGTCAAGTTCTTCCACACCGATCTCGACAAACCATTTCTGTTTGGACCTTGCTTTGTGCACATGGGCATTGCCATGCACAGAATCATCTAGAATGTAATTGTATGCTGTAGAGTTAAGATTTCCCTTCACTGGAACTAAGGGGCCTAGCCCAAACCATGAAAAACATGGTTTTCCACTGCTCCAGAGTCCAATGGCAGCCGACACTTGGCATTGCACATGGTGATCTCAGGCTTGTGTGTGGCTTCTCGGCCATGGAAACCCATTTCATGAAGCTCCCGACAAACTGTGCTGACGTTGCTTTCAGAGGCAGTTTGGAACTCGGTAGTGACTGTTGCAACCATGGACAGATTACTTTTACGTGCTTCTAGACATTTCCACTTCACAATAACAGCACTTACAGTTGAACAGGGCAGCTCTAGCAGGGCAGAAATTTGACAAACTGATTTGATGGAAAGGTGACATCTAATGATCAATGTTGAAAGTCACAGATGTATTCATTAAGGCCATTTTACTGCCAATGTTTGTCTATGGAGATTGCATGCTCGATTTTATACACCTGTCAGCAACGGGTGTGGCTGAAATAGCCAAATCCACTCATTTGAAGGGGTGTCCACATACTTTGTATATGTAGTGTCCTAGCAGCAGCACAGCCCTGAATGACTTGACTGTTCACAGGGAAGAAGACATTACTCCATTTTCCCTACTGTTCTGAGAGTGAGAGAACACTTAGAATATAGCCTCTGTCTATTACACATTTTAAACTACAGAGCCATGCCTAAACAAATATATTTTTCACACAGGGTGGTAGAGGTTCAGCGAGACCCAACACCTTTCTGCCACCACTTAAGAGGCGTTAGAGACCGGTGCAGCCAAGCGGAGCAGAGATGTGAGATAATTACACACACACAGCCCTTATCAGACGACATTACCCTCACAATATAATCTCCCAGATTGTCCAGGGCAGGTTTACAGGGCTTTGCCCGCAGATCCTTCAAGGCAAGTTTACAGGGCTTTGCTCCCAGATCTTTCAGGGCAGGTTTACAGGGCTTTGATCCCAGATCCTCCAGGGCAGAATTACAGGGTTTTGCTCCCAGATCCTTCAGGGCAGGTTTACAGGGCTTTGATCCCAGATCCTCCAGGGCAGGTTTACAGGGTTTTGCTCCCATATACTTTAGGGCAGGTTTACAGGGCTTTGCCCGCAGATCCTTCAAGGCAAGTTTACAGGGCTTTGCTCCCAGATCTTTCAGGGCAGGTTTACAGGGCTTTGATCCCAGATCCTCCAGGGCAGGTTTACAGGGTTTTGCTCCCATATCCTTTAGGGCAGATTTACAGGGCTTTGATCCCAGATCCTCCAGGGCAGGTTTACAGGGTTTTGCTCCCAGATCCTTCAGGGCAGGTTTACAAGGGCTTTGATCCCAGATCCTCCAGGGCAGGTTTACAGGGTTTTGCTCCCAGATCCTTCAGGGCAGGTTTACAGGGCTTTGATCCCAGATCTTCCAGGGCAGGTTTACAGGGTTTTGCTCTCAGATCCTTCAGGGCAGGTTTACAGGGCTTTGCTCCCAGATCCTCCAGGGCAGGTTTACAGGGCTTTGCTGACAGATCCTTCAGGGCAGGTTTAAAGAGCTTTGCTCCCAGATCCTTCAGGGCAGGTTTAAAGGGCTTTGCTCCCAGATCCTTCAGGGCAGGTTTAAAGGGCTTTGCTCCCAGATCCTTCAGGACAGGTTTAAAGGACTTGGCAAGCAGGGTTCCTGATGGAGTTATACCACCAGTCTGACAAAGACCAACGTGTGAAGCTAACAGGAGTTATACCACCAGTCAGACAGGGACCAACATGTGGAGCTAACAGGAGTTATACCACCAGTCTGAGACAGGGACCAACATGTGGAGCTAACAGGAGTTATACCACCAGTCAGACAGGGACCAAAATGTGGAGCTAACAGGAGTTATACCACCAGTCAGACAGGGACCAACGTGTGAAGCTAACAGGAGTTATACCACCAGTCAGACAGGGACCAACATGTGGAGCTAACAGGAGTTATACCACCAGTCAGACAGGGACCAACATGTGGAGCTAACAGGAGTTATACCACCAGTCAGACAGGGACCAACATGTGGAGCTAACAGGAGTTATACCACCAGTCAGACAGGGACCAACATGTGGAGCTAACAGGAGTTATACCACCAGTCAGACAGGGATCAACATGTGGAGCTAACAGAAGTGACCTGGCCTTCTCTTCCTGGTGCAGACAATCCAAAACGTTGACAGTGAAGTGCAGTCAGCACTGAGAGTAAACAAAGGGGAGCTTCAATCAAGGAATGAGCTGAGGTCAAGCTTCCTGCTATACTAGAGGTCAGAGACTAACCCCATCTCTCTTATGAAGCACACATAAAAGACGACCCCACGAAAAATCTATAAACTATGACAATCAGTCATGGAGGGAAGGAGCGGGGAACTACAAAGCCCATCAGCAGTCCCTCTTTCCTCCAGGGAAAGGCCACTGCTCACGGGGTGCAGAGAGATCGCAGACCTGGTAACCTCAGCTAAATGGAACGGAAAGACACTGCCGCAACACTGTTAGCTACTCACCGCTACTACCCCACACATCCTTCTTCAGCCAATGATCCAGCAGGGCAGCTAATTTGGTCTGCGTCCCAAATGGCACCCTATTCTCTATAGGCCTGGGTCAAAAATAGTGCACTACATAGGGAATAGGGTGCCATATGGGACAGGGTGCCCCATAATAATTCAATACCAGTTAGGCCTACATAATAATTAAATACCAGTTAGGCCTACATAATAATTCAATACCAGTTAGGCCTACATAATAATTCAATACCAGTTAGGCCTACATAATAATTCAATACCAGTTAGGCCTACATAATAATTCAATACCAGTTAGGCCTACATAAAAATTAAATACCAGTTAGGCCTACATAATAATTCAATACCAATAAAAACAGAAGGGAGTTATGCACTTCAATTTGATACATGCTGTCAGTATACAACTGTGTCAGGCTCTGGCCATAGAGAAGCCTATTTGCTTCTTTATGTAGCTATGGTCAGAGTCTGACAGTTTCTATTCTTTCTGTTTCTGTGTGGGTTTTGGGTTGGATCCCTAATTAGAGGCAGCTGCACCGCATTGTCTCTAATTAGGGATCCTATATATGTTTGTATGACCTTCACTTTTGTGTGGGTCGTTATTCCTCCAGTCACGGGTAAAGTAGTGTGTTTCGTATTTTGTTTGGTGTGCAAATTCCATTACATTGGTCATATCGTGTTTGTGTTTGGACAGTTCGCCATTGTCTATATTGATTTGTCGAATCATTAAAATGTCGAACTATCACTACGCTGCGCCTTGGTCTCTCTCTGTACCATCTCGTGACAAACTGTTTGTCAGTATACAACTGTTTGTCAGTACACATCTGTCGGTATACGATCTGATACATTCTATGGTAAATGGACAGACTGATTCGAGAGGCAAATCCTTCTAGAAGAAAAGGCAATTAAAGATTAGGAGAATTGCTGAGGCAAAATCATGCAGTGCCTCAGAAAAGCAAACCAAATGTATTCTTCTGATGAGCAGTCTAATTTGGTTGTGATCGCGCTGTGAAAACGCCTGTGTGTCCTGGCAAAGAAGAGAGGATGGAGAGGACAGAGGAGATGAGAGGAATGGAGGAGGAGAGGAGTGAGAACAGAGGCTGGAAATGAGAGGAGAGGAGAGGAGAGGAGAGGAGAGGAGAGGAGAGGAGAGGAGAGGAGAGGAGAGGTTTGAAGAGGGAAATAGGAGAAAGAGGAGAAGGGAGACAAGAGAGAAAAGGGGAGAGGAGAAAAGAGGAGAGGAGGAGAAATAGTATTGGGGAAATAGAAAGTTGTGGGGAGATGGGCCAAGCCCAGTGGATTATCCCAGTGACTGGAGAGACTAGAGCGACGGTAGTGGAGCTCACTGGGGAAAGGATCCTTGTCTCTCTTTAACTGGCTTTGGTTCAGCTGCTGTTTATCGGTGTAGCGACTCGCCAACAGTCCCCTCTCAGCAGCCTAATCCACGCTAATCTAATCAGGAAACAGCCATTCCCATTCAACCAGTCAATCGGCCGAAGAGTTTCACCCCCCCCTACACACGCTCACGGAAAGGGTTGGAGTGGGTTAGGATAGGGGTTGGGTGGGAGACAAGGGTTAACAGTTTGCGGTGGGGATTTGGAGTCGTCTGTATGGCGGATTTGGGGACCCCATTGTGAGCCACAGGCTAGCTAATCTTCATTACCACACACAATGACAGGGCAGAGAGAATGGACCTCGGCTGGAAATGAGTTCAGGGAAACAAAAGAGCTGTGAGAGAGAGAGAGGTGGGGGGGGGGGGTGATAAAGGGAACAGTGAACCGGAAAAAGTTGGCTTCCTCTTCATACAGTTGCCAGTCAAAAGGCTTGGTGCAGATACAGAATGGGCACCCAAGTCACGTCGTCCAGAATGGAGAACAGGCAAAACTGGCTCTGTACAGATAAGTCCTATTAGGGGTTGTGTCTGTCTGCTGCACGGTGCTACGGGCGGCAGGACGCCTAGCGGTTAAAAGCATTGGGCCAGTAACAGAAAGGTCGCTGGTTCAAATCCCGAGCCGACTAGGTGCAGTAGTCATTAGGTGTGAGGGCTGAGGTGTGATGTCTATAGATATGCAGCGTTTGAAGGCTATTTCGCAGCCAGTCATGGGACTGATTATAGCCAACCACTGAGGTTAACTAGGGGTCGAGAGGGACAACTCCACCAACCACTGTCTATAACTGAGACATACCCCCACTGAGGTTAACTAGGGGTCATGAGGGTCAACTCCACCAACCATTAAGGTTTGAGAGTGAAAAAGGCAGGATCTTTCGAAAGCAGGTTATCACACCCTGCTAGGGCCTCAGGTGATAGGCTTACAGTTCATGAGGTCAAAATTGTTTACGTGTGTGTGTGTGTGTGTGTGTGTGTGTGTGTGTGTGTGTGTGTGTGTGTGTGTGTGTGCGAGTGCAAATTCCCTCCCCCAGGTTTAACTGGGTATAAACCAGAAGAAAGAGACACTCTGTCGTTCTTCCCTGTCTTCATTCACACAGGAACGCTTTTAAAACAAACCTCAGGAACACAAATTAGACAAGTTGCTTAAATATTGAACGAAATACATATCTGTTGCCACTGCAGAGGGTTCTCCTCCAAGAGATAGAATGGAAGAATAGGCTGTTTAGTGTTCTGTGCCGATTGAGGACTGTGCCGTGGAAGGAAGCACGCAACGCTGCTTGAACCCGCTTACCCCTCTCTGCCCTGAGTTTGCCTCCTCAGTGAAACGCTGAAACAGAGTGCAGTCACGTTTAATCCCACTGCCCTCCCTATAACTGAGCCTGTTTTAATAACTGAGCCTGTTTTAATACTGAGCCTGTTTTAATAACTGAGCCTGTTTTAATACTGAGCCTGTTTTAATACTGAACCTGTTTTAATACTGAACCTGTTTTAATACTGAGCCTGTTTTCATACTGAGCCTGTTTTAATACTGAGCCTGTTTTAATACTGAGCCTGTTTTAATACTGAAGCTGTTTTAATAACTGAGCCTGTTTTTATAACTGAGCCTGTTTTAATAACTGAGCCTGTTTTAATAACTGAACCTCTTTTTATAACTGAGCCTCTTTCTATAACTGAGCCTCTTTCTATAACTGAGCCTCTTTCTATAACTGAGCCTCTTTTTATAACTGAGCCTCTTTCTATAACTGAGCCTCTTTCTATAACTGAGCCTCTTTTAATAACTGAACCTCTTTTTATAACTGAGCCTCTTTCTATAACTGAGCCTCTTTCTATAACTGAGCCTCTTTCTATAACTGAGCCTCTTTTTATAACTGAGCCTCTTTCTATAACTGAGCCTCTTTTTATAACTGAGCATCTTTTAATAACTGTGCCTATTTTAATAACTGAGCCTCTTTTTATAACTGAGCCTCTTTTTTATAACTGAGCCTCTTTTAATAACTGAGACTCTTTTTATAACTGAGCCTCTTTCTATAACTGAGCCTCTTTTTATAACTGAGCCTCTTTTTATAACTGAGCCTCTTTTTATAACTGAGCATCTTTTAATAACTCTGCCTCTTTTAATAACTGAGCCTCTTTCTATAACTGAGCCTCTTTTAATAACTGTGCCTCTTTTAATAACTGAGCCTCTTTTTAGTGAAGATAGAAGCACTACAACCAGACTCGAGAGTTTCAAGCTCCTTGGTGTCCACATCACCAACAAACTATCATGGTCCAAACACACCAAGAGAGTCGTGAACAGGGCACGACAACACCTTTTCCCCCTCAGGAGACTGAAAAGATTTGGCATGGGTCCCCAGATCCTCAAAAAGTTAATTATCTGCACCATCGAGAGCATCCTGACCGGTTGCATCACTGCCTGATTAGGCAACTGCTCAGCATCTGACTTTAAGGCTTCAAAGGGTAGTGCGTACGGCACAGTACATCACTGGGGCCAAGCTTCCTGCCATCTAGGACCTATATACTAGGCGGTGTCAGAGGAAGGCCCCTAAAATTGTCAAAGACTCCAGCCACCCCAGTCATAGACTGTTCTCTCTGCTACCGCACGGCAAGCGGTACCGGAGCACCAAGTCTAGGTCCAAAAGGCTTCTCAACAGCTTTTACCCCCAAGTCATAAGACTGCTGAACAATTAATAAAATGTCCACCCGGACTATTTACATAGAATTTATTTTGATCTATCCATTAACAAAATCATATTGTTAGAAAAGTCAATCCCAAAGCCCCATCCAATCTAAACCACAGGTTAATATTGTTAGAAAAGTCAGTCCCAAAGCCCCATCCAATCTAAACCACAGGTTCATATTGTTAGAAAAGTCAGTCCCAAAGCCCCATCCAATCTAAACCACAGGTACATATTGTTAGAAAAGTCAGTCCCAACGCCCCATCCAATCTAAACCACAGGTTCAAATCTCTAGACCAAAACATGTTGTGAAGACACTCTTCATGGTACAGGGATCTTTTGATACCCTATAGTTAATGTATACCTTAGTCATGTAGCACAATATCTCAGACATTAGAGGACTGACTTTAGGAGAAGTTGTAAACACAACCTCATCTCAACCCAAACACAACCTTTCCCCAATTCACCTTTTCTACAAGCCTGTATTTGTTCACCACTTACAGAGAGTGTGCCATTCACTTGCTCGAGGGAGTGTTTGAATGAATGAAAGAATGAATGAATGAATGCTTCCCATAATAGACTGTGTTCAGAGGTGTGCTTGATGTTGCCTGGTTGGTTGGAGATATGGGGGGACTGTGTTGAAGGTAATCACCAGCCCACAGTCCCTTGGCTGTGGGTTCACTGGTTGCAGCAGTTCAGGATTAAATAATTCAGACTAGTTGCGATTTAAGTGAACACATGGGACCTGCTCCACTGAACCTCGTAGAGAGAGTGGTCCCAGCAGGCTATGACAGGAACACATCATTATACAGTAGACCACGTAGCAGCATACAGGTAATAATGTACACAGATCACTGCCTTGCTATAACTAACTCACATACAGGCAAGCACACACACACACACACACACACACACACACACAACCCCCCCCCCACACACACTTCCACTCCCCCTCCAGACACACACACACACACACACACACACAATCCCCCCCCCCCCCCACACACACTTCCACTCCCCCTCCAGACACACACACACACACACACACACACACACACACACACACACACACACACACACAATCCCCCCCCCCCACACACACTTCCACTCCCCCTCCAGACACACACACACACACACACAATCCCCCCCCCCCCCACACACACTTCCACTCCCCCTCCAGACACACACACACACACACACACAGACACACACACACACACACACACACACACACACACAATCCCTCCCCCACACACACTTCCACTCCCCCTCCAGACACACACACACACACACACACACACACACACAATCCCCCCCCCCCACACACACTTCCACTCCCCCTCCAGACACACACACACACACACAGACACACACACACACACACACACACACACACACACACACACACACACACACACACAATCCCTCCCCCACACACACTTCCACTCCCCCTCCAGACACACACACACACACACACACACACACACACAGTCCAAAATTATTGATGGGCTCTCTTATAAAACACAGGCTGTTCCCTAAGGTATTCCCGCCAACATCACCGGGACTAAAATAGCTAGCGACCCAAATAACATCCCCTGTTGGAACTGTCGGAGGCGCCCAATGTTAGACCAAAGCCATTTGTTTGACTGGGTAATTAATTAGCTCGTTTTTATAACCAAATGTTTACGGCCTATCTAGGCCAAGAGTGTACATTAACGTAGTGGGTCAGAGAAAGGTGGGAGATACAGTCAATTGTGTGTTGCCTGGAAGACGGAACATCATAAACATACATTTGCTCTATGATGGCTGCAGGACACGAACTGGTGTCACAAGATTACAGAAAATAGGATCATCTTGTTGAAGGATATTCTCTTTGGCCAAATATAGGCCTTCAATAGGGCAAGGCATTACTGTCTGTAGTATAGCCGTAGCCTAACCACCGCTGATGCAATACAACTGACTATGTGTATTGTATTCCAGTAGCCTGCATTGCTCTGAGTGAGAGACAGCATAGGGAGGGAGGGAGAGAGAGGGGGAGGGAGGGAGGACATTACATCGAGGTCCTGACACACTCTGGCTGACTGGAGAGTGGCCTGGTCGTGTTGGAACTGAGGAAATGATTAATCAGAGCATATGAAAATACCGCTGGGTTTGCATATTGGGACACAGAGCTGAAGGCACACAGGATCTCTCTCTCTCTCTCTCTCTCTCTCTCTCTCTCTCTCTCTCTCTCTCTCTCTCTCTCTCTCTCTCTCTGTCTCTCTCTGTCTCTCTCTCTCTCTCTCTCTCTCTCTCTCTCTCTCTCTCTCTCTCTCTCTCTCTCTCTCTCTCAGAGGCCTGTAAGGTTACAGTATGCATGCCTTGTTCTTATTGGGCAACTCAAAACCATCTTCAGCATCCTAATACAAACCTCTTCTCGTGCCAAGACTACCCTGAACACCACATGACGGGCTGCGACATCCCTAAAACGCAATGTCACACTTCTCTGAAGAACATAATGGAACTCGCCACTTAGGCTAGGTTGGGGGGTGAGAACAGAGCAGAAGACATATTCCGGTTGTTCGCTGTAACATATAGACAATAAAGTTGTATTATACTCTAAACAACCATATGAGTTGGTTCTTCATCGCTGTACGTCCGTGTGTCCTTGCTGCCGTCCCCATGACGTCCCCGTGAGGCTCTTCGGGCCTGTGATTGATGAGGGTAACATTAACAAACACAACCTTCAGTGTTTACACATGGTCAATGGTCCTTGTCTGTCCTTGTGTCTCCTTCCATCTATGAAGACACAATAGATGATGCCAAGGTCACATTCTGAATTTAACCACATGCCTCCATGTACTCCCTCACCATCACCCATTGGTGACTCTATATCCCAATCTCCCTCACCCAGGAGTGACTCTATATCCCAATCTCCCTCACCCATGTGTAACTCTATATCCCAATCTCCCTCACCATCACCCATGGGTAACTCTATATCCCAATCTCCCTCACCATCACCCATAGGTAACTCTATATCCCAATCTAAACCACAGGCGTTTGCCCTCCACTACGTTCCTGTCTGTAAGGCTCCTCCATTCTGTCTCTGGGTGCATCTGAAATGGCATCCTTTTCCATATATAGTGCACTACTTTTGAACTCCTTCCACGTCCCAGTAATGGACTCTTTAGCTGTTACTAGACGTCAATCCATGCTTCCTCCGTACTTGTTTCCTCCATTCCTCTCCTCTCTCTCAAGAGTACTGAAGGAGGAGGTCAGAGGGGAGGGACCTGGGATCCTCTCCTCCAATCCACTTTACCAGATAGGTGAGGAATGGAATAGAAAAGGATGGAGAAAACAGATTTGACAGCCAGTGTCATTTTCAGAAAGAAGACCCAACATGGGCTTGGGACATGGATGATTCTCCATTCTCCAGGCCTCGATGTTCCATGGGTAGGTGGGATTATCGTTCCAGACTAAACAAACAAATGAGCCTAAGCCTGCCTGGTGCTCGGTGCCGGCTGCTTAGCAACAGGTGTTGCTAGACTAGAGAGGTCTGAGGTTGATTTTGTGTTTGGTCGTCAACAGCGGTTGATCATTGATTTGACATACTTGGACACCTTCCATTGATGTATGTCTGGGGTCAAAGGTTATACTGGAGCAGGGCAGACAAGTAAAGAACCATGTAGCCTTGTTACCCTGTGTTCAGTTGGAACAATTCTCCATGGTTTTAGATAACAACAATGATAAACCTTCTTTGAGGTAATCGTTGAATTTAAATGTTGGTTGATGTTTCTATATTACATAGTAGCAGTATGTGAGAGCTACGTATGGTTAGGCAGACATGCAGCCAGACAGGCAGGCAGGCAGGCAGGAAGACAGACAGACAGAGAGATAGAGAGACAGACAGACAGACAGACAGACAGACAGACAGACAGACAGACAGACAGACAGACAGACAGACAGACAGACAGACAGACAGACAGACAGACAGACAGACAGACAGACAGACAGACAGACAGACAGACAGACAGACAGACAGAGAGGGGGAGGATAGAACAAATGCCAAAATGCCACATTTTAGGGACAAGTCGGAAATGTCTGAGCCCTCTCTCTCTTTCTCTCTCTCTCTGCATCTCTCTCTTTCTCTGGTTGCCATGCCAGGATGAATTGCGACGAGGCATGTCGGATCACTCTAAAGCACTGTAACAGCTTCCCATCTCCACTCAAATGATGTGAAAGTCATTGCCTGGCCATGTGTGAGTCTGGTGTGAATAAATGACTGTCTTCCTCTCCCTACTGTTAATCAAATCCCCCCAGGCCGGGTTGCCAGATATGCTCGACGTGCTCGTCCAGCACGGAGATGACAGAACCCATACATAAAGATGTGCTTTCCCTCCCCCTTTCTCCTCCTCCTCCTCCTCCTCCTCCTCCTCCTCCTCCTCCTCCTCCCCTCTCCTCTTGTCGTCTCTCCAAGCGGGTGCTACTGACGTGACAGTCACTCCTTCAAACGAGACAAGCCAGACAAATGAATACATCGTCTCCTCCCTCCCTCCTCCTCTCTGCTTCCTCTACTTCAATGCATCACCCACCAATCACTCGCAATCATCTCCTCGCTTGTTGGATGACGAGCTCACCTCTTGGAGGAGCAGGCAGAGTGCATTGTGGTCTGATCACTTAAAATATGTGTTCTGGGGTCAGTGGGTGACCCTGACACTCAACACGCGCGCACGCACACACACACGCACAATGATGATTATGAAATTATTCACAGTGGAGTGCTTGAATGCCAGTTGAATAATGAGGGCTTGCTTTTAGCAACAGCCGTCTAAAATGCTTGTATGCGTGATATTTTTCTCCCTGACAGTGCAATAGGAATCTCATTAAGAATCCCCTTGCTGTCAGTCATTGTAGCTGGTCTGAATTGCTCTGAACTCTATTGTTCAGTGTTAGATACATTAGATTAGCCTGGTGGTCCAGTCTATGTTAGCTTTAGATACATTAGATTAGCCTGGTGGTCCAGTCTATGTTAGCTTTAGATTCATTAGATTAGCCTGGTGGTCCAGTCTGTGTTAGCTTTAGATACATTAGATTAGTCTGGTGGTCCAGTCTATGTTAGCTTTAGATACAATAGATTAGCCTGGTGGTCCAGTCTATGTTAGCTTTAGATACAATAGATTAGCCTGGTGGTCCAGTCTATGTTAGCTTTAGATACAATAGATTAGCCTGGTGGTCCAGTCTATGTTAGCTTTAGATACATTAGATTAGTCTGGTGGTCCAGTCTATGTTAGCTTTAGATACATTAGATTAGCCTGGTGGTCCAGTCTATGTTAGCTTTAGATACAATAGATTAGCCTGGTGGTCCAGTTTATGTTAGCTTTAGATACATTAGATTAGTCTGGTGGTCCAGTCTATGTTAGCTTTAGATACATTAGATTAGCCTGGTGGTCCAGTCTATGTTAGCTTTAGATACATTAGATTAGCCTGGTGGTCCAGTCTATGTTAGCTTTAGATACAATAGATTAGCCTGGTGGTCCAGTCTATGTTAGCTTTAGATACAATAGATTAGCCTGGTGGTCCAGTCTATGTTAGCTTTAGATACATTAGATTAGTCTGGTGGTCCAGTCTATGTTAGCTTTAGATACAATAGATTAGCCTGGTGGTCCAGTCTATGTTAGCTTTAGATACAATAGATTAGCCTGGTGGTCCAGTCTATGTTAGCTTTAGATACAATAGATTAGCCTGGTGGTCCAGTCTATGTTAGCTTTAGATACATTAGATTAGCCTGGTGGTCCAGTCTATGTTAGCTTTAGATACATTAGATTAGTCTGGTGGTCCAGTCTATGTTAGCTTTAGATACATTAGATTAGCCTGGTGGTCCAGTCTATGTTAGCTTTAGATACATTAGATTAGTCTGGTGGTCCAGTCTATGTTAGCTTTAGATACATTAGATTAGTCTGGTGGTCCAGTCTATGTTAGCTTTAGATACATTAGATTAGTCTGGTGGTCCAGTCTATGTTAGCTTTATATACATTAGATTAGCCTGGTGGTCCAGTCTATGTTAGCTTTAGATACATTAGATTAGCCTGGTGGTCCAGTCTATGTTAGCTTTAGATACAATAGATTAGCCTGGTGGTCCAGTCTATGTTAGGTTTAGCCAGAATATAACTTTATGAGACTTAGCTACAGTGGTATAAAGTACTTAAGTAAAACTACTTTAAAGTACTACATAAGTCATTTTTGGGGCGTATCTGTACTTTACTTTACTATTTATATTTTTATAATTTTACTTCTCTACATTCCTAAAGAAAATAATGTATTTTTTACTCCCTACATTTTCCCAGAAAACCAAAATAGCAGAATAGGAAAATAGTCAAATTCACAAACTTATCAAGAGAACACGTGGCCATCCCTACTGCCGCTAGCCTGGCGGACTCACTAAACACAAATTCATCTTTTGTAAATAATGTCTGAGTGTTGGAGTGTGCCCCTGGCTATCCATACATTCTTAAAACAAGAAAATGGTGCTATCTGGTTTGCTTAACATAAGGAATTATACTTTTACTTTTGATACTTAAGTATATTTAAAACCAAATACTTTTAGACTTTTACTCAAGTAGTATTTTACTGGGTGACTTTCACTTTTACTTGAGTAACTTTCTATTAAGGTATCTTTACTTTTACTCAAGTATGACAATTGGGTACTTTTTCCACCACTGCTTGGCTACAGCAAATAAAATAGAATATATCTGTATTAGACGTAGCTAAAGCAAATAGAACAGAATATAACTGTATTAGACGTAGCTAAAGCAAATAGAACAGAATATAACTGTATTAGACTTAGCTAAAGCAAATAGAACAGAATATAACTGTATTAGACTTAGCTAAAGCAAATAGAACAGAATATAACTGTATTAGACGTAGCTAAAGCAAATAGAACAGAATATAACTGTATTAGACTTAGCTAAAGCAAATAGAACAGAATATAACTGTATTAGACTTAGCTAAAGCAAATAGAACATAATTTAACTGTATTAGACTTAGCTAAAGCAAATAGAACAGAATCTAACTGTATTAGACTTAGCTAAAGCAAATAGAACAGAATTTAACTGTATTAGACTTAGCTAAAGCAAATAGAACAGAATATAACTGTATTAGACGTAGCTAAAGCAAATAGAACAGAATATAACTGTATTAGACTTAGCTAAAGCAAAGAAAACAGAATATATCTGTATTAGACTTAGCTAAAGCAAATAGAACAGAATATAACTGTATTAAACGTAGCTAAAGCAAATAGAACAGAATATAACTGTATTAGACTTAGCTAAAGCAAATAGAACAGAATATAACTGTATTAAACGTAGCTAAAGCAAATAGAATAAAATAAACAAACTTTGGAAGGACCTGGACACTTGGAAGGACCTGGACACTTTTAGGATAGGCAATGACTTTCTACTTACATTTGACTATTTTTATTTTATGTTGACCGTTTCTTTTTTTCCCTTTGCTTTTTTTAAGTGAGGTGAATTGATCAAGCGCCAGAATTTAGTGTTCAGATACGACCTGGCTTTCACTACAATTTTCTGATCCATATTACGACTTAATCATCTGAGGATGACAACGGCAATCTGTAGCATGCAGGCATGAATTGAGCCACAAACAATTCATATCTAAAACGTTATACCTATTCTGTATCCATTATTGCCTTATTTAGCTAGCTGAATGTCAAATTCTGATTGGGTAACTTTAATGCAGCTTAGTCCATCTGAGATGGAAATTCTTTGTTTACTCTGCTCCCAGCCCTCCACACAACACAACCACACACCAGACTTACTGAATAGGCTTTTCTGTTAGGCCTATTTCCTCTTGAATTCTGTCCTCCTGTTTTCTAAGAAATGTCCGCTCAGTCACAAGATAGTGGTTCCTGAGTACTGCGTAACGCCCTCCTGAGAGATGATGTTCAACCACATAAAGCTCCCTTTCATAAAGCGTGTGTCATGAGTGGTGTTAGCTCAGGATAATCTCTGTCCTCTCCATCCTCTCTCCATCGACATGATGATTATCTATTTGATTACTACGATTGGAACAAAGCTTTGCTCAGCAACCTGTTTCAGCAACCTGTTTGGCATTACGTCGGTTCATTACTTTGAAATGTGGAGACCTGGATCATATCAGATGATGATGGTGATGTATCATACAAGTTACTGCACGTCAGATGATATTTATGGGTTTTCTCACTATGAATGGGGAAATGAATGAATGAAACATCTATTAAAAAATATGGACAAAATACTATATTTTAATTGAATGAATCCCTCCCTATCTGAATGGCTGAATTGAAGACTGCTCCTAAACCAGTAACCTACAAGCATCAGAACAGAATCTGTGAGAAAACATAGCCCCTCTAGAGAGGAGTACAGGCCTGGTGATGAAGGCAGCCATAGAATAAGCTAGATATACACTGTATCTCCCCATACAGAACATGCACTCACAACCCACTGAAGCTTATCAGAAAGACAGCAGTCTGAGTATCAGAGGTCATGTCCTCATGTGTGTGTTTTTGTGTGTGTGCTTGTGTGTGTTTTTGTGTTTTTGTGTGCGTGAGTGTGTATGTGTTTTTGTGTGTGTTTTTGTGTGTGTGTGTGTTTGTGTGTGTGTGTGTGTGTGTGTGTGTGTGTGTGTGTGTGTGTGTGTGTGTGTTTCTGTGTTTGTGTGTTTGTGTGTGTGTGTGTGTGTGTGTGTGTGTGTGTGTGTGTGTGTGTGTGTGTGTGTGTGTGTGTGTGTGTGTGTGTGTGTGTGTGTGTGCGTCCTACACTAACCAGAGTGCTACCGTCTGACAATGGCAATCCCACTGGGAGTCCATTCTTAATTTCATATGAACGAGCTAAGGAGGTGGGAGGGAGGGAGGAAGGAAGGAAGGAAGGAAGGAAGGAAGGAAGGAAGGAAGGAAGGAAGGAAGGAAGGAAGGAAGGAAGGAAGGAAGGAAGGAAGGAAGGAAGGAGGGAGGGAGGGAGGGAGTGAAGGAGAAAGGGAGAGAGTGAGTGCTCTCCTTATCCAGTCTGCACAAGCACCAACACACACACAAACACACAAACACACAGCCAGCTGGCTGCAGACAGGGTCATGGTTAACAGGTCACTAGAGATACTCCGGGGCAGATTCCCCGGTCAGTCAAAGGGAAAGCCAGTCCAGCTCCATGTGTGTCTCTTCACTCTTCAGGATATTATGTTTTTATTTGACCCCCTCTCTATCTCTCTCTCTTTTTCTCTCTCTCTGCTCCTGCAGGCTTGGCCCAGTGGACTGTGAAATGTGAAACCCTGCATGCTTGGCACTTCACTCCTCTACCTCACTGTCCTCCTCTCCTCTTCAATCCTCTACCTCACTGTCCTCCTCTCCTCTCCACTTCACTCTTCTACCTCACTGTCCTCCTCTCCTCTTCACTCCTCTACCTCACTGTCCTCCTCTCCTCTTCACTCCTCTACCTCACTGTCCTCCTCTCCTCTCCACTTCACTCTTCTACCTCACTGTCCTCCTCTCCTCTTCACTCCTCTACCTCACTGTCCTCCTCTCCTCTTCAATCCTCTACCTCACTGTCCTCCTCTCCTCTCCACTTCACTCTTCTACCTCACTGTCCTCCTCTCCTCTTCACTCCTCTACCTCACTGTCCTCCTCTCCTCTTCACTCCTCTACCTCACTGTCCTCCTCTCCTCTCCACTTCACTCTTCTACCTCACTGTCCTCCTCTCCTCTTCACTCCTCTACCTCACTGTCCTCCTCTCCTCTCCTCTTCCCTTCTCTACCTCACTGTCCTCCTCTCCTCTTCTCTTCACTCCTCTACCTCACTGTCCTCCTCTCCTCTCCTCTTCACTCTTCTACCTCACTGTCCTCCTCTCCTCTCCTCTTCCCTCCTCTACCTCACTGTCCTCCTCTCCACTTCACTCCTCTACCTCACTGTCCTCCTCTCCTCTCCACTTCACTCTTCTACCTCACTGTCCTCCTCTCCTCTTCACTCCTCTACCTCACTGTCCTCCTCTCCTCTCCTCTTCACTCCTCTACCTCACTGTCCTCCTCTCCTCTCCTCTTCACTCTTCTACCTCACTGTCCTCCTCTCCTCTTCACTCCTCTACCTCACTGTCCTCCTCTCCTCTTCCCTCCTCTTCCTCACTGTCCTCCTCTCCTCTTCCCTCCTCTACCTCACTGTCCTCCTCTCCTCTCCTCTTCACTCTTCTACCTCACTGTCCTCCTCTCCTCTTCACTCCTCTACCTCACTGTCCTCCTCTCCTCTTCCCTCCTCTTCCTCACTGTCCTCCTCTCCTCTCCTCTTCCCTCCTCTACCTCACTGTCCTCCTCTCCTCTTCCCTCCTCTACCTCACTGTCCTCCTCTCCTCTTCACTTCACTCTTCTACCTCACTGTCCTCCTCTCCTCTTCACTCCTCTACCTCACTGTCCTCCTCTCCTCTTCACTCCTCTACCTCACTGTCCTCCTCTCCTCTCCACTTCACTCTTCTACCTCACTGGCCTCCTCTCCTCTTCACTCCTCTACCTCACTGTCCTCCTCTCCTCTCCTCTTCCCTCCTCTACCTCACTGTCCTCCTCTCCTCTTCTCTTCACTCCTCTACCTCACTGTCCTCCTCTCCTCTCCTCTTCACTCTTCTACCTCACTGTCCTCCTCTCCTCTCCTCTTCCCTCCTCTACCTCACTGTCCTCCTCTCCACTTTACTCCTCTACCTCACTGTCCTCCTCTCCTCTCCACTTCACTCTTCTACCTCACTGTCCTCCTCTCCTCTTCACTCCTCTACCTCACTGTCCTCCTCTCCTCTCCTCTTCACTCCTCTACCTCACTGTCCTCCTCTCCTCTCCTCTTCACTCTTCTACCTCACTGTCCTCCTCTCCTCTTCACTCCTCTACCTCACTGTCCTCCTCTCCTCTTCCCTCCTCTTCCTCACTGTCCTCCTCTCCTCTTCCCTCCTCTACCTCACTGTCCTCCTCTCCTCTTCACTCCTCTACCTCACTGTCCTCCTCTCCTCTCCTCTTCACTCTTCTACCTCACTGTCCTCCTCTCCTCTTCACTCCTCTACCTCACTGTCCTCCTCTCCTCTTCCCTCCTCTTCCTCACTGTCCTCCTCTCCTCTCCTCTTCCCTCCTCTACCTCACTGTCCTCCTCTCCTCTTCCCTCCTCTACCTCACTGTCCTCCTCTCCTCTTCACTCCTCTACCTCACTGTCCTCCTCTCCTCTCCTCTTCCCTCCTCTACCTCACTGTCCTCCTCTCCTCTACACACCCATGCACACACGCAGCTCCTCATTACAGACATGCTATATCCCTTTCTCTCCATTTAGAAACCTAGCACATCTCTGATATGGTAGAGTGATATTCAGCCATGTTGTCTGAGTATTGTGAGTGAACCCTGAAGGACAAAGTGAGTGTGTTGGAGGGCAGACAGACTGTGTCTGTAGGTCAATGTGTTGATGCTGTAGTATTACAGTGTAGTCATGAGGTCCTTGTGATGTGGCCAGTGATAGGTCTACATCTACCAACTGGGTATACAGAGAATTTAAAAAATGCTCCACAATTTCTGTCAAGTCAAGGAACACCACGACCATGCCAGTCGTGACTAACATGCGGTGCCCTTTAAAACCAAGGTTCTATCACAGCATCAGTTAAATCATCTGTGGGCCACAGCATTAAGACAACACTGTTCCATGTGTCAGGCAGGGCTTTATGTGTTTTATACAGGCAATATTTCTCCATGGAGGTGGACAATGCCAGTTGCATGTCCCTGAGTGGCTGCCGTCAGGTAGACAGGTATGTTATAATGACTTATCTGGTCTGAGGATGTCAACTTGCGCAGCGTCGTCTGGGTTTGGCCGGAGTAGGCCGTCATAGTAAATAAGAATTTGTTCTTAATTGACTTGCCTAGTTAAATAAAGGTTGAATTGAAGTAGCCTTTTATTTTATTTATTTAACTAGGCAAGTCAGTTAAGAACAAATTCTTATTTACAATGACGGTTTACCTACAGGGTCAGCCCCCTGGAGCAAATTAGAGTTAAGTGCCTTGCTCAAGGACACATCGACAGGTTTTTTCACCTTGTCGGCTGGGGTATTAGAACCAGCGACCTTTCGGTTACTGGACCAACGCTCTAACCGTAGTTTCAAAAGGTTTTGAAACTACAGTAGGCCTATGTCAGCCTGGATTTGCCATCCATTCTATCAGATTGATGAGAGGTTATATTCCCCAGGCCAGGGCAGAGCCATATCAGTAATACAGTAATATGACATTTCTCAATGGCTACATAAGTATTTCAACTGACTGCAGTAATATCTGGTGTGTTATTGGACAGTGATCTTGAGTTAAGTCTGGATGTTGGAGTGGCTGACAGCGGGAATCCAATTAAGAAGGTGACTAGAGACAGTAGAGCCATGGTCATAGACCACTGACAGACCACTATCCTTCATTTACATACAAGAAGAACTCTACTGGTACAAGTAGCCGGCATCAAGTAGCCGGCATCAACTAACCAGGCACCGCTGATGCCTGCAGCCCAGCGATGCTGGTGGCGAAAATGATCATCTCAAACCGCTTCCATCAGTGCAGGTGGATGGCATGGCATGCCGCATGGCAACCGCGTTGTTCTTTAAATGCCTTTACACGCACCGCGTAAAACAAGAAACATCGAGACTTATTGAATATAGAGAAAACTGAACGTTTATATGTTGTATTGCTTGCATAGTAAGTGAAACAGTTTACTTCCCACCAGACCAGACCAGTGTTGAATAACGCCTGCAGCCTTTTGGAGATTAGAGCGGTGCGTTGGTTTTACCATGTGTCCGCCGGCGTGACACTTCACGAATGAGCCTGTGCAAATAAAAACTATGACACAATGTGACCCCGAAACCCCGAGGCTTGACTCCTGGACCATATCATTCCCTCATTATAATCCCCCTCCTCGCATTCACAATTTCCACAACATCTTGTAAAAAAGACCACTTGCTTATCTCGAACGGCAACCCTATACATCTGCGTTAATACATTATGCATTAGAATGGGGAACCTCCTCTCCTCTCAAGTAATCCGATGGAAGCAGATGTATTATTTATGTACAAAACACCGTTTTTATTATTCAGAGATCTACATATTTCCTGTCTAAATTATGACCGCTTTTCCCTAATTGCTTTTGACAGCTGAGACCATGCGCACCGGTGAAGGATACAGCAGCCACAGCGAATAACAACCTGCGCTCCGCTCAACACAGAACAGCACTCCGCTATTATGATCTAATATCATAACACAATCATACTTAGTACAAGTTTATATTGCGGCCCTGTCCCTATTAGACTAGATGTTTCAAGTTAATCACAATATTCTTAACAATAGCCTAACAATACATCGGTGCGGATTTAATTGCCTAGTATGAAGATTTAATTGCAATAGCGCAGCAGTTTCCTTTCATACATTAACCTATTTGACAAGTGACTCTTACATGTAGGCTATAGAATAGTCAACCTCTCTCTCTGAACTCGTGATGCAAGGTATTGGGAGGAAAGTTGACGCCTATGTCAGTGATTCGAGGCACTTCGGCGGCTTTTGCCGAACCATCATCAGCAATACAGCTACAGCTAAGGATTGAAAATACATATATAGCTAAGGCTTGAAACTCTCTAGTCACCTGCTGCCAGTTCTCCTCCAGCGAAGGCATCGCAGAGAAGTAGCCGGTGTCATGCACAAGCTGGAGTTCCTGAAAAATGCCGTGATTCGCCAAAACGTCCATTGTGATGCTGTGTGTATAGGATGCAGAAAGGAAGATTGTCCACGAAAAATAAAATGAATCCGGCTGTGCCTAATCAAATGTCCAAATCCATGTTCATGCCAGTCCAATCAGGAAATATAGTGCATAGAAAGAAGCCGGAAAAAATGAAATATATAGTTTCACTATTTGCTGGGGACTCTAATGAACGACTTTAGACTTGGCGTGAGATGCAAACTTGCAGTGATGATGGAGGTTCCATGTATATTCGTAGGTTATTGCTAGGTAGTAACCTTGCTCATCCCCACGATTCTTTTTCCCCAGCGCTCCGGCTTCCGCAGGAAAATTGTCGGGCAGGATGGCAGTAGGCTACACACATCGCGAGCCAAAGGAGGAGGAGAGTAGCGAATGGAGGGGCGTGGACACACTGTCAATCAACTTCGTGCGGGGCCATATAAGGTAAATGGCGTTGACGATCCCGCACACGGAGCGGTTTGACAGGTTAAGGTGTATATAGAGGAGGATATATGCAAAACGTTGGACCTCCCTCCCTGTGACTCAATCCATATATAGGTTTGAAAGGTGAGCTATTTATCGGGAGGCTATATACAGTGGTATAAAGTGGTGTAAAAATACTTTAAAGTATTACATAAGTAGTTTTTTGGGATATCTGTACTTTACTATATATATTTTTGACAAATTTTACTTTTACTCCACTACATTCCTAAAGAAAATAATGTTCTTTTCACTTTTTACTTTTTCCCTGACATCCAAAAGTACTGGTTACTTTGAGTGCTAAACAGGACAATAGAACATCCCTGGTCATCTCTACTGCCTCTGATCTGGCGGACTCACTAAACACAACTGTATATATTGACTCAGGAGACTAAAAACAGGTTGACTTAAAGGATTCTTATGCCTACTTTCACCTCAACTTGTTTGTGTGAATAATGGAGCTTATTTGCCTGGATTTGTGTCAGTCTAGTTTATACTGAGTTACCTTACACACATGCACGCACACACACGCAAGCGCACACACACACACAGGGTGGCATGCAGAAGAGCCGTAATCTTATTACAGTGTTCCGGGAGGCTGGTAGATGGCCCTGGATGTGTGATTTACACATGGCATTTGGGGAGGGAGAGCATGCTGCGAGCTGATGAAGCACTCACTGACATTTATACATTTGACTCGTTCAGCTATCACTCCGTCTCTCTCTCTCTCTCTCTCTCTCTCTCTCTCTCTCTCTCTCTCTCTCTCTCTCTCTCTCTCTCTCTCTCTCTCTCTCTCTCTCTCTCTGTCTCTGTCTGTCTGTCTGTCTGTCTGTCTCTGTTTCTCTCTCACAGACAAAAACACACACGCATGCACACACGTACACTACCGTTCAAAAGTTTGGGGTCACTTAGAAATGTCCTTGTTTTTTAAAGAAAAGCAGAAATACAGGGTAGACATTGTTAATGTTGTAAATGACTATTGTAGCTCCATCACTCCTGTGTTCCAATGGCACGTTGTGTTAGGTAATACAAGTTTATCATTTTAAAAGGCTAATTGATCATTCGAATCAGGATGTCTGTAGTGACGCCTCTAGCACTGAGATGCAGTGTCTTAGACCACTGCACCACTTGGGAGAGAAGATGTTCTCCCTATGTGTTGAGCCAAAGAGAGAGAGAGCTCAGATAAGATGTTCTCCCTGTGTGTTGAGCCAGAGAGAGAGCTCAGATAAGATGTTCTCCCTGTGTGTTGAGCCAAAGAGAGCTCAGATAAGATGTTCTCCCTGTGTGTTGAGCCAGAGAGAGAGAGCTCAGATAATATGTTCTCCCTGTGTGTTGAGCCAGAGAGAGAGAGAGCTCAGATAAGATGTTCTCCCTGTGTGTTGAGCCAGAGAGAGAGAGAGCTCAGATAAGATGTTCTCCCTGTGTGTTGAGCCAGAGAGAGAGAGAGCTCATATAAGATGTTCTCCCTGTGTGTTGAGCCAGAGAGAGAGAGAGCTCAGATAAGATGTTCTCCCTGTGTGTTGAGCCAGAGAGAGAGAGAGCTCAGATAAGATGTTCTCCCTGTGTGTTGAGCCAGAGAGTGAGAGAGCTCAGATAAGATGAAAGAAAAACTAACGATAGAGCTCATGCAAAAACACAGACCAAGACATGTAGTACCAACACACACACACACACACACACACACACACACTTTGCTTATCTCTGCATGGTTGACTGAGGCGTAAATATTTAACAACTGCTGGTGAGGACCCTGGTGGGAATCTCAGGGGGGTAAACCTACCATCACACACACACACACACACACACACACACACACACACACACACACACACACACACACACACACACACACACACACACACACACACACACACACACACACACACACTGTATGACCTTATCATACCAGCCTATGTTGAATGTTGCATAGTAGTAAAGACACACACGTCGTATCACCGTATCATACCAGCCCATGTTCCATAGTAGTAAAGTGCATGCACACAGAAGCTGCTATTGCAATATAAAAGCTTCCATCACTACCATTGAGACTCCCTGTGTGCATGCATATCATAGATAAAAAACAAACCATCCACCACTCAGCTCACACTGTTGCATAGGGATGCTGACATCGCTTTTACCTGGCAGTTAGTGCTTTTACAGTATAAATAATTGAATGGCTGCGATTCATCATTGGAATATGAGGCAGCAGGGTTACTAATCCCGTCAGCTCAATGCAGGGCTTTTATTGAGGAAGATGGATCGGGACAATTTCAATGGACTTTAGTGGAGCAGAGAGCACAATGACAGATGCCCTTTACCCAGAAGGCAGTTGCTGGGTGTGTCACTGACAGGAGTTCACTCACTCAGGTATTTAAACAGGATGAGATTAATGGGGACCACTATGCTCAGTGTTCATTGGTTCTAGTCTATTATGGTAAGCCTGCAGTGGAGTGGGACACCCATGTGAATCGAACTTTAAACGGCGAAAGGTAGTGTTCTAGATGCCTATGTGTGTGTTAGCGTGGTTTCACTTCCTGGGCCAGTTTCCGGGACTGAGATTCGACCTATTCTTGGACCAAAAAGCGTTTTTAATAGAGATTCTTCATTGACGAGATCAGTGGTATAGTGGTGCCTGGAGAAGTGGGTATACTCTGATTTTGCAAAACACCCCCCCTCCCCCGCTGTGTAAAAAATTATATGAGAATTGTACTCTGAATGACCTAAAATGATCAATGCCATATTGGTCTTTCGCAGTCAGGCCAACATAAGCTGTGTTGTGCAGTAGGCTAATAATAGGCCTACTATTGAAAAAGATGAGTCTGTCAATTGAGTCAGAAATTCACAGGTTTCTGATTTTTCCCATTTGTTTCAGGTTTTGCTGTCACACATTTTTTATAGAAAAACAACAAAATTAAAAAACAATGCTTGAACCACATCAGGAGACCACTTATGAGGACTGGAAAAATTTGAATTAATTAAAGAATGCAGGAACTGTTGTTTGGTTACCAGTGTTTCTGTACCGCACATGAGATGGAGCTGGCAAAACAAATGGCCACTGGATCATGACATAATTTTGCTAGGTAGGCATAGGCTACTTTAGTTAACATTTAATTGAGAAGGTTTTGGGGAAAGCCTTTCCATCTAAAAACAGTTGCATGTGTGGTGCGCGTTTTAAAACAGTGTTTTCTCGCAAATTGCATTTTGGAACATTGGCACGTAGGCCTACGGCAGTGTGCACATTGCTACGGTTAAAATGTGAAGAAATAATAGTTTATCAACATTTTAAGCTAAATATTCTGTTCCATCAGCCTTATTAATTGATACGGCATATACCTCCACTACACTACTTTGATACGCATCAGTGGGAATTATGAAGTGAGTGTATGCAATGCCCACTGAAAAAAAGGTGTGTATACCTGCATATAGAGTACCACAGTATGAGTCATAATACCCATAAAACCTAGCGGTCAAACAGGGAAATGGTTCCAATCGTTTTTCCACCATTCATTTGTATGGTGGAAAAAACCATTGGAACCATTTCACTGTTTGACCGCTAGGTTTTATGGGTATTATGACACCTCCACTGTGGGACTCTATACCCTTCACTACATCACTGGAAGCGGCAGGGGCGGCAGGTAGCCTAGTGGTTAGAGCGTTGGGCCAGTAACCGAAAGATCGTTGGTTTGAATATCCGAGCCGACAAGGTGAAAAAACCTGTCGATGTGTCCTTGAGCAAGGTACTTAACTCTAATTTGCTCCAGGGGCTGACCCTGTAGGTAGGCTGTCATTGTAAATAAGAATTTGTTCTTAACTGACTTGCCTACTTAAATAAAGGTAAAATAAATACATTGTTCATCTGCACTGGAAACTGACTTTGGTTCAGCATGATGCAGTGCCTACAACGTGTAAGTATATAGATAACTATACACAGGAACTACCAGTTTGCAGTGGGAAGTCAAGACCACAGCTGAAGTCTAGGACCTTTTGTAGGACCCTAATGGACAGTTTTCCCCTTCAGACTATGTTCTAAGACTCTATGCTTGGGCTCTGGATGCTGCAGACATCCTCCATTACTCATCTGAGCAAGGAGACAGGAGCAATGAAAAGAGGAAGGAGAGAGCGACTGGAGGGACTCGGAGCGACAGACTGAGAAAACTGAAAAACGATAATGAACGGTAGGGGTTTCGGAGGTTCAGTCTCCGAACTACAGATGGGGGAGGGAGACGCAGACAGAGAAAGTGCCCTTTTAGCTGGATGATATTTAGTGCTGCGCTGGTCCTTCCTACGCCAGAAGACGCAGTGGAAATAGAACTTAGACAAGGCTACCATGGCTGTTTAGAACCAATTAAAGCCCAATGAGTGGAAGAGAGAGAGAGAGTGACAGTGTGTGAAACAGACTGCTTCTAGCATTGTCTGGGCCTGCCAGTCTGTTGAAGGTTATCTCCATGATACTGTGGCCCTTCTGTGCTGAGTGTGGCCATGATTGGAGACACCCATGCTCTTTTCACACTAGCAGAGCTGATCCGAGGCCAATCCAAGCAATGGAGCACACCAGCAATTCAACAGCATGGCGAATAAAGGATTGTAAATGTGTGGTTTTTTGATATAGGTTGCAGTGAGATCTGCATAGATGAAATATGATTTGTGAAAGTAAAATTAGCAGTTTTCGGTAGGGTGTGAATAGGTTGTATCTGAATTGATTAAATATGATTTGTGACAGTATAATGAGGAAGTGGCAGTGTGTGAAACAGACTGTTTCTAGCATTGTCTGGGTCTGGGCCTGCCTGTCGGTTGAAGGTTATCTCCATGATACTCCATGAAAATACACCAGCCATCTTAGTATGCTTTGTGTGGGCATGATAGTGTGAATACGGTACCATTCAGTCCTGTCTGTCTAGCCTCAACCTGAATGGCAGTGAAAGGGAGAGGGAAATGGACCATTGTCATACAGGTGTAGGATCTTAATTTGACCTGTATTGTCACAGCAAAATAATCCTGCAGCAACAGGATTTGAATGTTTAGTCCATAATGTTCCTTGACCACTGGTTAGTATTAATATAATATGTGTTAGTGGGTGTTCAGTGAATTTATGTAAATCACAAAACTCATCTGCATTTCCTGCGGTGCAGGAAAAGTCTCAGCAACAAAAGAGTGATCAAATTAAGATCCTACATCTGTATCTTTGAATTGTCAATGGGGGAATTCCTAATGACATTCATGACTTGTCTTCTGCTCAGTGACACAAACATGACAAGGTGTGATGAGACACAGGAAACTCTAATAGCCGCTTGGTTTTGGAGCATGAATGGAGACTGGGAGGTATTCATTCACAGATGCTGAAAGACATGTATTATCTTGTCAAAAATGAAGCAGTGATTTTGATGTGTGTGTGTCTGTGTGTGCGTGCATGCATGTGTTCATGTGATTATGAGTGCTTATCGATGTGTGTGTGAGCTCTCTCTCTCTCTCTCTCTCTCTCTCTCTCTCTCTCTCTCTCTCTCTCTCGCTCGCTTTTACTCTCTCTCACACACACACACACACTCTCTCTCTCTAGCTGTGTTGTGTTTGATTTGATTGCAGCTTCTCTCGGAGGTGAGTGAGCATAAAAGAGAAGACAAGAGGTCAAAGAAACTAGGCCATCCACTGGGGAGTCATGGCAACAGCACACAGCCAAGCAGCTGTCAGGTATTGACCTCCACAGCACACAGCCAAGCAGCAGCTGTCAGGTATTGACCTCCACAGACAGAGAAAAGAAGACCTAAAGCATCCTAAAAGCAAAGACCATTTCTCACTATGTAACACCTCTCACAAACACAGGAGAACTGCCTGGGAAAGACATACTGCTGTTCACATAGACCTACATATGCAGAACACTGTACACCAGCATAGCAATCCCATTTTGAATAGGATTGTGATGATAGTATGTTTAAAAAAAAAATTAATGATTTTCAATATGGATTGATGTAATATTATTCAATATTAATATGTTAAGTTTTCTATGGGGTGTGAACTGATTGAATCTGAATGGATTGAATATGATTTGAAAGTAAATGTGCAGTTTCCGATATGCTTTCATTGATATATCTACGTTGATAGTCAGGGTGTGTGTGATTGCAATGCATTCCTAGTTGGTGTCTGTGAACGATCCATTTGAATATGGCCTGATAGTCTAGTCTAGCTGGTTCCTATGTGTGTTCTTCAACAACTTGATCCTCTTTGATTTCCCCTGATCGTCTCTGTCTGTGTTCCAAATGACACCCTATTCTTTACGGTCAAAAGTAGTGCACTATACAGTGAATAGGGTACCATTTGGGGCGAAGGCGTTGACATGTGAGAGGTGACTGTATTGCATCTGTATATTAACGTGTGTACCTTCCTCTCTTAATCCTATCTGGTACCCAGGTGGCCGTCTGTCTCCGTCAGGAGAGATGTGTCCTCTCACAGTGAATGGTCCAATATTGACAGGACACCTCCTGCATCAATGAGCAGTGTTGCTGTGCAGAGAACAGAGAACGCCCTCCCCTGAGATGCAGCTGGAATCCTTCTCTGGTGGAAAAGTGTGTTTTATCCTATGATAATTAATGTTAATGTATATCATGTTGAAGATAGTCAAAAATGTATTCTTTAGACTAGCTCCTATCTGTTCAGTATGGAGGTAACATTAACAGAAACCTAATTAGAAGCAGAATAAATACTATTTTATAATGTAGAGAGGGTAGCTTGTGAGATCTGGGCACAATTTTAGCGTAGAAATAGAATTAATAGAACGGAAGTCCCCATTCAAGTCAATGATTTGTCCGTTCTATTCATTATATTTCTACGTATTTAATCCTATCCGATTGGTGCAATTCTGATAAACTGGGAGGCATCAACCCTGTCACCTGATCCCTGATCAATAGGTAGGCCTAGGTGAAAAGGTGACAGGGAAGGATGAACTTCTTTCATCTCTGGGTTGTTGTTCATAATATTGGAGCTTCCCTCATCTTTTTCAAGGGGCTTCGCCACTTCAAAGGCGTGTGTGAAAAGAAGTGTCTGCATTCACAGTTCTCGGATTCTCAGATTCTGAAAGTTTCTCTCTCTCTCTTTGTTTTTCACCCTTTCATGAATACATTTCTATATTTGTGTGAAGAGTGTGAGAATGACTGAGCCTTAGTTCTCCGCTGCTCTTTCAAGGTGAATCACCAGTCAGCCAGCAGGCCGTACGTCATTACCACTAACAGATGCCACCGCAGAGTCTCAGAAAACACTAATACTGTGAGGTTCAAAGAGCCTTATCTGGATAAACAGAACACAGAGACAGAGAGAGACAGAGACAGAGACAGAGAGACAGAGAGAGAGAGAGAGAGAGAGAGAGAGAGAGAGAGAGAGAGAGAGAGAGAGAGAGAGAGAGAGAGAGAGAGAGAGAGACTAACAGTGTGAGATGAAGAAATGGTTGATGGTAAATCCAGTCTCCACGCGTGACGATCATATGCTCCCTCCTTACCTACAGTTAGGTCCATATATATATTTGGACACAGGCACAATTTTCATACTTCTGGCTCTGTATGCCACCAGAATAAAATTAAAATGAAACAATCAAGATGAATTTGAAGTGCAGACTTTCAGCTTTAATTCAAGGGGTTGAACACAAATATCAAGTAAACATTTTAGGAACTGCAACCATTTTTATACACAGTCCCCCCATTTTCAGGGGCTCAAATGTAATTGGACAAATTAATATAATCATAAATAAAATGTTCATGTTTTATATTTTGTTGAGAATCCTTTGCAGGCAATGACTGCCTGAATTCTGGAACCCATGGACATCACCAAAGACTGGGTTTCCTGCTTTGTGATGCTTTGCCAGGCCTTAACTGCAGCTGTCTTCAATTGTTGTTTGTTTGTGGGTCTTTCTGCCTTTAGTTTTGCCTTAAGCAAGTGAAATGCATGCTCGATCGGGTTGAGATCACGTGATTGACTCGGCCATTTCAGAATATTCCACTTCTTTTCCTTAAAAAAACACTTGGGTTGCTTTTGCAGTGTGTTTTGGATCATTGTCCATCTGTACCGTGAAGCGCCGTCCAATCAACTTTGCTGCATTCGCTTAATCTGGGCAGACAGTATATTCCTATACACTTCAGAATCCATCCGGCTGCTTCTGTCTTCTGTCACATCATCAATAAACACCAGTGATCCAGTGCCACTGGAAGCCATGCATGCCCATGCCATCACACTGCCTCCACCATGTTTTACAGATGACGTAGTATGCTTTGGATCATGAGCTGTTCCAAGCCTTCTCCATACTTTTGTCTTCCCGTCATTTTGGTATAGGTTGATCTTAGTTTAATCCGTCCAAAGAATGCTTTTCCAGAACTGGTCAGGCTTTTTTAGATGTTTTTTGGCAAAGTCTAATCTGTCCTTTCTATTATTGATGCTTATGAATGGTTTGCACCTTGTGGTGAACCCTCTGTATTTGCTCTCGTGAAGTCTTCTCTTGATTGTTGACACTGACACACCTACCTCCTGGAGAGTCTCCTTCACTTGGCTGGATGTTGTGAATGGGTTTTTCTTTACCATGGAGAGGATCCTACGATCATCTACCACTGTTGTCTTCCATGGACGTCCAAGCCTTTTTATGTTGCTGAGCTCACCAGTGCATTCTTTTTTTCTCAGAATGTACCAAATTGTTGATTTGGCCACTCCTAATGTTCCTGCTATCTCTCGGATGGATTTGTTTTGTTTTTGAAGCCTTATTATGGCCTGTTTGACTTGCATGGAGAGCTCCTTTGAACGCATGATGAAGGTTCACAGCAATAGATTCAAAATACAAATACCGCACTTAGAATCAACTCCAGACCTTTTACCTGCTTAATTGATAAAGAAATAACGAAGGAATAGCCCACACCTGTCCATGAAACAGCTTTTGATTCAATTGTCCAATTACTTTTGGTCCCTTGAAAAAGGGGAGTAGCTACTCTCAATAGCTGTAATTCCTAAACCCTTCTTCCAATTTGGATGTAAATACCCTCAAATTAAACCTGAGAGTGTGCACATTCAGCCCATATCCATTATATAACTATAGCTTGAATATGTTTTGGTAAAAACATCTAAAATTGTGCCTGTGTCCAAATACATATGGACCTAACTGTATGTCTCCAATCTCTACCGTGCAGAAGTCAGCTATTCAGATAAAACCACTGATGACTATCGATTAAGGTTCCTCACCATGAAACCTCTCTTACACCTCCACACTATGAAACGTCTCTAACACCTCCACACCATAAAAACACCATGAAACTTCTATAACACCTATGATGCCCAGTCAAGGCAAAGACTGCGACACAATACTCATTAGTCAATGAAACAGTGGAAGTCATTGCACAGTTACTCATTAGTGAATGAAACAGTGGAAATCACAGTTATTCATTAGTGAATAAAACAATGGAAGTCATTGCACAGTTACTCAGTGAATGAAAAAGTGGAAGTCATTGCACAGTTACTCATTAGTGAATGAAACAGTGGAAGTCACAGTTATTCATTAGTGAATGAAACAGTGGAAGTCACAGTTACTCATTAGTGAATGAAACAGTGGAAGTCACAGTTACTCATTAGTGAATAAAACAGTGGAAGTCATTGTTATGATGGACAGACATGTTTATCTAGTTATCCCTCAAAACAAATTCAGACAGGAAACACCACGTGTACGTTGAACCATTTATTAGAAAAGACTTGTCACGAGTCGGGATGGTGAGAGACCAAGGCGCAGCGCAATCATAGTTCGACATATTTTATTGAATTATTCAATAGTCAGAACGAACTAAAACAAACAAAACAAACGATATACAAACGTCTCGCTTCACAACGAGAACAAACACGAATGAATGGAATGCAAAATATTAACACACTACGTTCACTACAATGCATAGTCTTGGCGTTAGGGCTCTGCTCCTTCAAAATATTCTATACCATATCCTCTGAAGCAGGAAACACCCAGACAGGTGGAAACTGGGGTGGTGGTGGGATAGCAGAAAACAACAAGCATAGCGAGTAACAGCCAGTTACAGCAGCAATGCAACGGCAGCAAGAGACATCCGGCATGGAGGAAGCATGTGTAGAACTGGTCAACTTAAATAAACTGCATGTAAGCAGTGAGAATCCAGTTGGTGTGATATCAGCTGATGGCACCACACTGGGGTTCCCCTTCTGAACTGGCTTCGCTTCATTTATACTCACTTTGACACTAATACATATAGTCACATGAAAATCATTCAATCAATTAACTAACCCAATAAATTAAATTGCCTGAAACTCAAACAATCTGCCGCTCCTTAGACACATACAGGAACCATGTACTTTACATCCTCAGTGATTCTGGTCTGGTGTGTAGAATTCCTGGTAGCTAAACAGATAGAGGTCAAGTAGTGCACACAGTAGGGAATAGGGCGCCATTTGGGATGTAGTCAGTGTTTTACATACAGAAATAGAGATGTTCTAAATAACAGCCTCATCTTCCGCTGTCTGCATAATGAGGTGAATAGCTGCGAGGCAGACGGTTATTCGGACTGTTTTGATTTTAGGCCGCATTTTCGGCACATTACAAAATCCCCTTTTCAAATTTGTCGTCCCGAGCTTGAATATGCTGCCTCGCTCTCCCAGCCTGGCCCTAAATGGCACCCTATCCCCTACATAGTACCCTATGGGCCCTGGTCAAAATAAGTGCACTATGTAGGGCATAGGGTGCAATTTGGGACGAGAAACTCGTTTGCCAGGGCTGGCAGGCGGACAAACCCATCATCAGGCTGAAATAATATAAATGCGGTCACTGATGATAGACTAGAACAATTATTGCATGCTCTCTGTTGTAAATGGGCCTCTTCAGACTGACCTCTCAGAGAGGAGAGAGGAGAGAGGAGAGGAGGGGGCATGGAGAGAGGAGAGGAGGGGGGCTTGGAGAGGAGGCAGGTATTGGTAGGTATTGTATAAGGCTGCTGGGCTGGCTAGTGCCCTCCAGCCCCCTCCAGCCCCCTCCACCCTCCACCCATCCACTTTGCATCTGCATAGAGAGCGGCTCCATTGTGCCTGGGCTAATTTCAAGTAATTAGACTCATTCTGCGGGGGTTAATCAAGGATGACTTACGCCGATTACAACCAGTGAGGATGAATCAGACGCAGCTGGCAGCCCGGAGCCTCGACACTGCTACTGACGGCACTGGAGACGTATTGTCAGGCTCTGGCCATAGGGAGCTCTTTGGCTCCTCTAGATAGCCAGGGTCAGAGCCTGACAGATCTAGTAGGCCTAGATCTATGTTTTCCTTTTTGTGCTGAATCCCCAATTAGAGACAGCTGCGAGCCGTTGTCTCTGATTGGGGATTCTATTTAAGTTGCCTTATCACACACCTGCTGTGTGGGTCATTGTTTGTATATCTTCAGTGCACGGTTGAAGTAAGTGTATTTCTGTTCTGTTTTGTGTAACGTTGTTGTTTTGGTCAGTTCGTCACTGAGTATATTTATATATATAATAAATAGAATGTCGAACTACGACTGCGCTTCGCCTTGGTCTATGTATACACATAACCATGACACGTATCCTTCCACTCTGTTCCCTCAGGAGGAGGAATTCACTGTTGGGGAAGACACAGCGATATAGTTATCACATTTAATAATATAGATATATTTTTCATCTCTTGGAGTTCAATCTCAACCGTGGTTAGGACACAGATACATTTCCTGGATTCAATTGGCAATAAGTGAAAATAAAGTCATAACAGTCAGCTACATTCTCCTACTGACTGACCTAAACTTCACCGTGCCAAAGAGTGTCTTAACTGCCCTGATCAAATCAAATGATTTGATGTTTTCTTCCCTGTCCTGTCGGTTGTGAGGATGAAGCAGTGAGGATAGCTCCCGCTGAAAGACAACACTGGTCTCCATATTGGGTAGTAGAACCTCCCCTCATTCTTCTCCTGTCCTTTATAGAGGCCAGTGCTGTCCATCCAGGAGGAACCCTTCACTGTATGGACCTGAGTAAAGGCCTCTGGGACTAGACTCATTATGGCTGGGCCCCACACAATAGACAGAGAGTAATGGGTCCGTTTTGGAAGCTAATGGTGAGTGTGTGTGTGTGAGTGTGTGTGTGTGTGCCATATAACCTGCACGTTTGGTTTTTGGATGTTCCATTACAAGTGGAATGGTACGGGCTATATGGCTTCTTCAATTGAGTTCTTGGAGCAGTCTGATTGTCCCCAGACCAACAGACCAACTAACAGCTGTTTGCTTTCAAATATTCATTTATTACGACCAACCATCAAGGAAGCGGCATTTGCAAACGAAGCGTAGCCACTCCCATGGTCTTGGCTGCTTCACTAGTTCCACCTTCAGTCATTGATCCACAGTGAGACGTTACAAAATGTCCTCTCATATCTTTATGTGAATTCTGTTTGAATGAGTCTGTCTGTCTATGGTTCCCCATGGTACCGTTAGCAGGAAGCTGCAGAAAGGCTATTAGGGAGAGAAAGAGAGAAAGAGAGAGAGATAGAGAGAGAGAGATAAACTCCCATATCTACTGGGTGAAATACCACAGTGTTCCATCACAGCAGCAAGATTTGTGACCTGTTGCCACAAGAAAAGGGCAACCAGTGAAGAACAAACACCATTGTAAATACAACCTATATTTATGTTTATTTATTTTCCCTTTTATACTTAAACTTTAACTATTTAGATGGATAGATGGATTATAGATGATAGATGGATAGATGATAGAGAGGGAAAGAGACAGAGAGAGAGAGATGGGTTAGGTGGCCTCCATGAGCTGGACACAGCACAGAGACCCTCACCATATCTCCTCACATACATGCCTCACACACACATTCCACACATGATATCAAGCCTTAACTATGGGCCCTCTCAATGGTCACATGATATCTAGCCTTAACTATGGACCCTCCCAATGGTCACATGATATCAAGTGATTGACAGTTAATACCAACAAAACCTGAGCCAGACACATGCTGTGGGGCGATGCTGTTTAAGGCTGAGCCAGACACATGCTGTTTAAGGCTGAGCCAGACACATGCTGTGGGGCGCTGCTGTTTAAGGCTGAGCCAGACACATGCTGTTTAAGGCTGAGCCAGACACATGCTGTTTAAGGCTGAGCCAGACACATGCTGTGGGGCGATGCTGTTTAAGGCTGAGCCAGACACATGCTGTTTAAGGCTGAGCCAGACACATGCTGTGGGGCGATGCTGTTTAAGGCTGAGCCAGACACATGCTGTTTAAGGCTGAGCCAGACACATGCTGTGGGGCGCTGCTGTTTAAGGCTGAGCCAGACACATGCTGTTTAAGGCTGAGCCAGACACATGCTGTTTAAGGCTGAGCCAGACACATGCTGTGGGGCGATGCTGTTTAAGGCTGAGCCAGACACATGCTGTTTAAGGCTGAGCCAGACACATGCTGTTTAAGGCTGAGCCAGACACATGCTGTTAAAGGCTCCCATGTGAATAAGAGATACTTTTTAGAAAGAGAGTGAGAAAAAGAAAAAGCATGACTCTCCTCTAATTGCGTTGTCTCTCAATACTAATGTTTCTCCTCCATCACCGCTCTATCATGCCCAACAAACCTGTGTCCCAAATGGCACCCTATTCCCTACATAGTGCACTACTTTTGACCAGGGTCCGTAGGGCTCTATGTAGGGAATAGGGTGCCATTTGGGACGCAACCAACTCTTGATTGGAACGAAAACCTCAATATGATGATACAAAGAAAAAACCTATCTAATTTACTCTCCACCATCTTTCATTTGGTAAAGTGGAAATTGAGGGGGGGGTAAGAAATAGCTAGCATGTTGGAAATGTCCCAGCCCAGCCACCGTTGTAAATCTTCGGCAATTCCCCATTCTTTAAGTATGGCCCAATGAAATGTCCCAGCCCAGCCACCATCAGTAAGGTAATTGGGGTTCTGGTTATCTTCCTGTCATTTCTGATGGTGTGTGTGTGTGTGTGTGTGTGGTTTGTGTGTGTGTGTGTGGTGTGTGTGTATGCGTGCATGTGTGAGTGCATGTGTCCATTTGTGTGTGTGACCATGTGTATGTGCGTGCTTCCATGTGTGTGTGTGTGTGTGTGTGTGTGTGAGAGAGAGAGACAGTGGTAATTATTTATAACAGCAGGTCGGAGAACAGAGGAAGAGCTGGAGTTAGGATACTACTATGAACTGCTCTTTTCCTGATCTAACGGACTGTTACTCACACAGCAGTGACACATTCCCGTAGGTCTTATAGACATATAGAAACAGCACTGATACTGATACAGACATATAGAAACAGCACTGATACAGAGATATAGAAACAGCACTGATACTGATACAGAGATATAGAAACAGCACTGATACAGAGATATAGAAACAGCACTGATACAGACATATAGAAACAGCACTGATACTGATAAAGACATATAGAAACAGCACTGATACTGATACAGACATATAGAAACAGCACTGATACTGATACAGACATATAGAAACAGCACTGATACAGAGATATAGAAACAGCACTGATACAGAGATATAGAAACAGCACTGATACAGAGATATAGAAACAGCACTGATACAGAGATATAGAAACAGCACTGATACAGATACAGACATATAGAAACAGCACTGATACAGATACAGACATATAGAAACAGCACTGATACTGATACAGACATATAGAAACAGCACTGATACTGATACAAACATATAGAAACAGCACTGATACTGATACAGACATATAGAAACAGCACTGATACAGAGATATATAGAAACAGCACTGATACTGATACAGAGATATAGAAACAGCACTGATACTGATACAGCCATATAGAAACAGCACTGATACTGATAAAGACGTATAGAAACAGCACTGATACAGAGATATAGAAACAGCACTGATACTGATACAGACATATAGAAACAGCACTGATACAGACATATAGAAACAGCACTGATACAGACATATAGAAACAGCACTGATACTGATACAGACATATAGAAACAGCACTGATACTGATACAGACATATAGAAACAGCACTGATACTGATAAAGACATATAGAAACAGCACTGATACAGAGATATAGAAACAGCACTGATACTGATACAGACATATAGAAACAGCACTGATACTGATACAGACATATAGAAACAGCACTGATACAGACATATAGAAACAGCACTGATACTGATACAGACATATAGAAACAGCACTGATACAGATACAGACATATAGAAACAGCACTGATACTGATACAGACATATAGAAACAGCACTGATACAGATACAGACATATAGAAACAGCACTGATACAGATACAGACATATAGAAACAGCACTGATACAGATACAGACATATAGAAACAGCACTGATACTGATACAGACATATAGAAACAGCACTGATACTGATACAGACATATAGAAACAGCACTTTCCAGGGTGGTTCATACATAGATTGTTTTGTTAAGCACTCTTGTGAGCGAGAGTCTCAATTTATTCACCGGCAGTCTCATTCGTCTGATCTGCTCATGTTTTACGCGTGGTTACCACGACGATCCCAGCTTCTCCCACTCCATCGGAAGATGCTGGAAGTCTTGTCATGTCCCATTTTCAATCCAACTGCCACCACCACACACACTTGCTCGCGGACGCACACACACACGGATGGTAGCTCTTACATACACATGCACAGACACACACAAAGTTGAGTACAATCCCCCCCCCCCTTCATCTCTCCCTCTGTTTAATGAGAATCCAGCCGGGGTCTCATCTCTCCTCTCAGCAGTGTCCTGGGGATGGAGTGAGATGACGAGAGTTTGTGAGAATGCAATATGGGGGCTTAGTCCTGGCTGGAAGTAAACATCTAACAGACATGAGAGATGTTATAACCCCACCGTCGTGGCCAGGGAGGTAAACAGCTAACAGACATGAGAGATATTATAACCCCACCGTCGTGCCGCACGGCCAAGAGGAGATGAGAGACAGCTGTCTGTGTTTACCTGTCTATCTGTGTCTAAGGCTGCGGTGACACACACACACAGACAACACACACATACACACAACACACACACACACACAGACGACACACAGATAGCATTTACAACAACCCAATAGCCATCGCTCCTTCACAGTCAGACATCAGCCTCACGCTTCATATAGGTGGATGGTTGTTGGTTGTTGGCCCGACGGTGAAGTGCTGTGATGACTTTCCTGATTTAACCTTTATTTAACTAGGCAAGTCAGTTAAGAACAAATTCTTATTTTACAATGACGGCCTACCAAAAGGCAAAAGGCCTCCTGCAGGGATGGGGGCTGGGATTAAAAATACAAATAAATTAAATAAAACTATAGGACAAAACACACATCACGACAAGAGAGACAACACAATACTACATAAAGAGAGACCTAAGACAACAACATAGCATGGCAGCAACACATGACAACACAGCATGGTAGCAACACAACATGATAACAACATGGTAGCAACACAACATGATAACAACATGGTAGCAACACAACATGATAACAACATGGTAGCAACACAACATGGCAGCAACACAACATGGTAGCAGCACAAAACAGGGTAGAAACATTATTGGGCACAGACAACAGCACAATTGCAGGAAGGTAGAGACATCAATACATCCCGCAAAGCAGCCACAACTGTCACCAAGAGTGTCCATGAGTCTTTGAACGAAGAGATTGAGATAAAACTGTCCAGTATGATTGGTGGGGATATTCAACATTGATTCTATGATCTGCCCAGTCAGAGAATGTGTGTGTGTGTGTGTGTGTGTGTGTGTGTGTGTGTGTGTGTGTGTGTGTGTGTGTGTGTGTGTGTGTGTGTGTGTGTGTGTGTGTGTGTGTGTGTGTGTGTGTGTGTGTGTGTGTGTGTGTGTGTGTGTGTGTGTGTGTGTGTGTGCGTGCGTGCGTGCGTGCGTGCGTGCGTGCGTGCGTGCGTGCGTGCGTGCGTGCGTGCGTGCGTGCGTGCGTGCGTGCGTGCGTGCGTGCGTGTGCGTGTGTTGTCTCTATGTCCCACTGGTCTCATGTAAACAACATTAGATCACCTGTAGAGAGGCAGACTGGCTAGACTGCAGTCTGTCGTCCATACGAACCAGAGCCCCAAGGGTCTGTTTCACTACAAAACAACAGTGGCTCTCACTGGTGATGCAACAGTCCACATGGGATACAGGAGAGGGGGAGAGGGAGTGTACGTTTGTTGGGGAGGAGGGTGTGTGTGCAAGTGTATATGTGAGAGATTTTGTGTGTGTGTGTGCGCTTGCATGCATGTGTGTGTGTGTGTGTGTGTGTGTGTGTGTGTTTGCATCCCTCTGTGTTTGAGTTGAAGCTAGACATCAAGACTAACAAGCAAGCAGCCTTACCCACCCAGCATGTAAGCCACAGCTTATGGGTCAGTGTTAGACATAATGATCCCTGTTAAGCCACAGCTTATGGGTCAGTGTTAGACATAAGGATCCCTGTTAACAGCAGTCTATGGGTCAGTGTTAACAGCAGTCTATGGCTCAGTGTTAACAGCAGTCTATGGGTCAGTGTTAACAGCAGTCTATGGGTCAGTGTTAACAGCAGTCTATGGGTCAGTGTTAACAGCAGTCTATGTCATTGTCTCTGTGGAGGCAAATCAAAGCCACTGGCTTGTTATCAGACTTCATATATGGCTGGAGATCAGTGGTCACTGACCGTATATCAGTGGTCAGTCAGTCTGTAATGTTATAAAGACAGTACTCAGTGGGAGCTACTGACAGTATTACTGCTGCTTTGGCACACACACACACACACACACACACACACACACACACACACACACACACACACACACACACACACACACACACACACACGAAAGGAGGAAATGTAGTTTAATTATAATTTTTATGTGAAAATCCTAATGTCATCACAAAACATGACCATGTTTCATTCTAAATTGGAAGGAATATTCATACGATACTTATCAATCACCTCATTAAAAAAGGTAGTGTGGACAACCAACACTACCTGAAAGGACCATTCCCATTGCTCCCATTGCTAGGCAGGAAGCCAATCGTATAGCCCTGTGACCAGTGGGGTATCATGACAAACGGCTGTGAGCACCTCTCCACGTTTCATCCTGTTTCTCTGCTAGGATGGGAAGATTGAGGATCACTAAGGTAACGTCCCAAATGGCACCCTAATCCCTTTATAGTGCACTACTGTAGTGTTTTGACCAGAGTCCTTTGGGCACTATAAAACGAACAAGGTGCCATTTGGAACACAGACAAAGACTTGCGTTAGGGAGAACAAAGCAGCGAGGTATCAATAATTCAACTGCTGTTGCCGTAGTCGTGCAGAGACTCTTCATCAATGACTGTCTAATCATCCCTGGTGGTGGGATGTACATGTACTACCGTCAGACAGAAATCAGTGGTTTCCAGTCTTGCAATGTTGCAAGTATTAGCCTGGTCTCCAGGTGTGTTTGTGCTTTAGCTTCAAGGTCAGCCAGTGTTGTGGGGACAGACGGACAGACGGACAGACGGCCAGACAGACGGGCAGACAGACAGACAGACAGACAGACAGACAGACAGACAGACAGACAGACAGACAGACAGACAGACAGACAGACAGACAGACAATGTAAGGATTGCCCACACAGCGCATGCTGAGGCAGAATAAACATATTACAGGTATTTATCTATTACACAGAGGTTTGGGAGAGTGAGTCCAGTGAGGTCCAACAGGGGAACAGAGGTAAAAGAGAAGTTCTCTCTCTACGTTAACAATACACTAACCCTTATGTTCCCTACCTACCTTAACAATACACTGACCCTCATGTTCTCTCTACCTTAACAATACACTGACCCTCATGTTCTCTCTACCTTAACAATACACAGACCCTTATGTTCTCTCTACCTTAACAATACACTGACCCTCATGTTCTCTCTACCTTAACAATACACTGACCCTCACATTCTCTCTCTACCTTAACAATACACAGACCCTCATGTTCTCTCTCTAACTTAACAATACACAGACCCTCATGTTCTCTCTCTACCTTAACAAAACACTGACCCTCATGTTCTCTCTACCTTAACAATACACTGACCCTCATGTTCTCTCAACCTTAACAATACACTGACCCTCACATTCTCTCTCTACCTTAACAATACACAGACCCTCATGTTCTCTCTCTAACTTAACAATACACAGACCCTCACATTCTCTCTCTACCTTAACAAAACACTGACCCTCATGTTCTCTCTACCTTAACAATACACTGACCCTCATGTTCTCTCTACCTTAACAATACACTAACCCTTATGTTCCCTACCTACCTTAACAATACACTGACCCTCATGTTCTCTCTACCTTAACAATACACTGACCCTCATGTTCTCTCTACCTTAACAATACACTAACCCTTATGTTCTCTCTACCTTAACAATACACTGACCCTCATGTTCTCTCTACCTTAACAATACACTGACCCTCACATTCTCTCTCTACCTTAACAATGCACAGACCCTCATGTTCTCTCTCTAACTTAACAATACACAGACCCTCATGTTCTCTCTCTACCTTAACAATACACAGACCCTCATGTTCCCTACCTACCTTAACAATACACAGACCCTCATGTTCTCTCTACCTTAACAAAACACTAACCCTCATGTTCTCTCTCTACCTTAACAATACACTGACCCTTATGTTCTCTCTACCTTAACAATACACTGACCCTCATGTTCTCTCTACCTTAACAATACACTGACCCTCACATTCTCTCTCTACCTTAACAATACACAGACCCTCATGTTCTCTCTCTAACTTAACAATACACAGACCCTCATGTTCTCTCTCTACCTTAACAAAACACTGACCCTCATGTTCTCTCTACCTTAACAATACACTGACCCTCATGTTCTCTCAACCTTAACAATACACTGACCCTCACATTCTCTCTCTACCTTAACAATGCACAGACCCTCATGTTCTCTCTCTAACTTAACAATACACAGACCCTCACATTCTCTCTCTACCTTAACAAAACACTGACCCTCATGTTCTCTCTACCTTAACAATACACTGACCCTCATGTTCTCTCTCTAACTTAACAATACACAGACCCTCATGTTCTCTCTCTACCTTAACAATACACAGACCCTCATGTTCTCTCTCTACCTTAACAATACACAGACCCTCATGTTCTCTCTACCTTAACAAAACACTAACCCTCATGTTCTCTCTCTACCTTAACAATACACTGACCCTTATGTTCTCTCTCTACCTTAACAAAACACTGACCCTCATGTTCTCTCTACCTTAACAATACACTGACCCTCATGTTCTCTCTACCTTAACAATATACTGACCCTCATGTTCTCTCTCTAACTTAACAATACACAGACCCTCATGTTCTCTCTCTACCTTAACAATACACAGACCCTCATGTTCTCTCTACCTTAACAATACACTGACCCTCATGTTCTCTCTACCTTAACAAAACACTAACCCTCATGTTCTCTCTCTACCTTAACAATACACAGACCCTCATGTTCTCTCTACCTTAACAATACACTGACCCTCATGTTCTCTCTACCTTAACAAAACACTAACCCTCATGTTCTCTCTCTACCTTAACAATACTTTGACCATCATGTTCTCTCTACCTTAACAATACACTGACATTCATGTTCTCTCTAACTTAACAATACACTGACCCTCATGTTCTCTCCACCTTAACAATACTTTGACCATCATGTTTTCTCTCTAACTTAACAATATTCTGACCCTCATGTTCTCTCTCTAACTTAACAATACACTGACCATCATGTTCTCTCTACCTTAACACTACACTGACCATCATGTTCTCTCTACCTTAACAATACACTGACCATCATGTTCTCTCAAACTTAAAAATATTCTGACCCTCATGTTCTCTCTCTAACTTAACAATACACTGACCATCATGTTCTCTCTATCTTAACAATACACTGACACTCATGTTCTCTCTACCTTAACAATACACTGACCATCATGTTCTCTCTAACTTAACAATATTCTGACCATCATGTTCTCTCTACCTTAACAATACACTGACCATCATGTTTTGTCTAACTTAACAATATTCTGACCCTCATGTTCTCTCTCTAACTTAACAATACACTGACCATCATGTTCTCTCTACCTTAACAATACACTGACGCTCATGTTCACTCTACCTTAACAATATTCTGACCCTCATGTTCTCTCTACCTTAACAATACACTGACCATCATGTTCTCTCTACCTTAACAATATTCTGTCCCTCATGTTCTCTCTCTTTGCTCCTTTACAGAGGTCTAACACCATGTCCTCGGGCCAGGGAGCAGCAGGGAGGCTGTATTGATCTGGACTGGGCCTGACACCATTAGGGGGCCTCGGCCTGGCTCTGGAGAGGAGGAGTACTGTCCAGGGGGGAACCATCCCTCTGAATACATTAATGGGGATGAGGATGAGGATGGGGATGTGACTGGGAATGGGGCTGGGGATGAGAGTACAGGTTTAGGAAGGGACTAAGACATGGCAAATCTTAAGAGTTTTAATCCCGTCATTAACATTTCAGACATTTATTAATAATGAGTATTATAAATGCATAGCTTTGTTCTACTCAAGCCTTCTCCTTCCTTCCCTCCCTCCCTCCCTCTCTCCCTCTCTCCCTCTGGCACTCTCTCTCTCTCTCTCCCTCTTTCCCTCTCTCCTTCTATCCCTCTTTCCCTATGTACCCATGACCAAGGCTCACCCACCACAGGAGTGTTTTAATACGCTGTATGTTTTAACAGTCATCCATAGACCAGCAGGCTTTATTCAGCGCCAGCTCTAACAGCATGGGCTAAATAGCTCATTAACTTATGGTGGCGATGGCGGATGGTGGGCCAACGGCGGTGTTTCTTCAAAGCGTGGGGACAAACTCCTCATGGATATTGATTCAGCAAACCCCCTGCATATTCTGGGCATGCTGTTATACGGATGGGGACCCAGAATTATTCATGCACCAGCCGTGCATTTGTAAAAGCCTCTATAGTCTACAGACTGTCTTACCCATGTAGCTAATGCCTTCAGACTGTCTATGGGTCTTACCCATGTAGCTAATGCCTTCAGACTGTCTATGGGTCTTACCCATGTAGCTAATGCCTTCAGACTGTCTATGGGTCTTACCCATGTAGCTAATGCCTTCAGACTGTCTATGGGTCTTACCCATGTAGCTAACACCTTCAGACTGTTTATGGGTCTTACCCATGTAGCTAACGCCTTCAGACTGTCTATGGGCCTTATCCATGTAGCTAATGCCTTCAGACTGTCTATGGGTCTTACCCATGTAGTTAATGCCTTCAGACTGTCTATGGGTCTTATCCATGTAGCTAATGCCTTCAGACTGTCTATGGGTCTTACCCATGTAGTTAATGCCTTCAGACTGTCTATGGGTCTTACCAATGTAGCTAATGCCTTCAGACTGTCTATGGGTCTTACCCATGTAGATAATGCCTTCAGACTGTCTATGGGTCTCACCCATGTAGCTAATGCCTTCAGACTGTCTATGAGTCTTACCCATGTAGATAATGCCTTCAGACTGTCTATGGGTCTCACCCATGTAGCTAATGCCTTCAGACTGTCTATGGGTCTTACCCATGTAGTTAATGCCTTCAGACTGTCTATGGGTCTTACCCATGTAGATAATGCCACAACATCTAAAGGACTAGTCTCCCTATGCCTCCCAGGACACATTAAAGTGGATGTTAACGTTATTTTCTATTGGGGGGGTTGGGGGGCATTAATGCCTTTGTTGGGATACAAAGTGGAGGTGCTAAATGTAAATCTGGATTAAAGGCTAAAGGGATGAGGCCCCTGTCAGCTGCAATAAACCATGGTTGCCATTGACGAGTGTGGCGGGTAGAGGAAGCATAAGGCGAAATGCATACAAATTGACACTTAACCTGCAGCCTCCACTTAGGGGGATTACTGATGCAGATCTTTGTGTGTGTGTGTGTGTGTGTGTGTGCCTCTGGGATCAAGCTTCCCCACCTTTAAATATCACCTTGTACTGCTTTAGAAATATAGATGGACCAGGCATCGTGTTTGGAGTAGATAGTGCCGCTCGGTGCGTCAATGTATGTAAGTTCTCTTCCACACAACAGTGTTTCATGTTCTGCCAATAGAGAAAGGCTGGGATGTAGCGCCTCATAGATAAGAGTAGAGGCTCCAATCATATAGACGGTCAGTGCTGCACGGAGATGGTGTGTTACACAGAGAGGGAAGATATTCTTCCATGACTTCTTCTTCTTCTGTTCCTCTCCTCCACCCTCCAGATTCTCCCCAAATGGATTTCCTATTGATTTTACAAGGGCCCTATGGGCCATAACTACAGGGAAAACAGCTTGTGTGTGTGTGTGTATGTGTGTGTGTGTATGTGTGTGTGTGTGTGTGTGTGTGTTTGTACATAAACAGCTGTAACACGTGTTACCATAAAAGCATGAAGTTAAATAAAATATAACATTTCTCTAAACAAAAACTGAAATATTTATGAAATGTGGACCTATGAAAACAATGTGTTAATGTATATACTTGGCCAAAAAGATGTTGACAATCTGCATTGTGTTGATAATTGCCTCTGAAGCAGTAGCCCTTTAAGGTTGCAGGTATGGGTGTGGTTAGAGGAGTGTCCAGACCACAGACGCCATCTTGAATTATGCTGCGTTCATAACCAAGCGGGAAGGTGGTAATTGCCAGTTGGACGCATTCACGTGCTTTGAACTTGTTGAGAAACGTTGATTGGCTACTTGCCAACAAGCTGTGTCAACTAAAAGTTTTTTTTTATTTATTTTTATTTCACCTTTATTTAACCAGGTAGGTCAGTTGAGAACAAGTTCTCATTTGCAACTGCGACCTGGCCAAGACAAAGCAAAGCAGTGCGACAAAAAAAAACACAACAACACAGAGTTACACATTAAACAAACAGTCAAAAACACAATAGAAAATCTATAAACAGAGTGCAAAATGTAGTGCAAAAATGCAGTAAGGTTGGGAGGTAGGACAATAAATAGACTATAGAGTAGAAATAAATTACAGAATTATCATCATTTACACAGGAATGAAGGATGTGCAAATTATGATGTGCAAATAGAGATACTGGAGTGCAAGATTAGTGAAAAATAAATGAAAATAAATATGGGGATGAGGTAGTAGAGTGGGCTATTTACAGAAGGGCTATATACAGGTGCAGTGATCGATAAGCAGCTTTGACAGCTGATGCTTAAAGTTATTGAGGGAGATAGGAACCTCTAGCTTCAATGATTTTTGCAATTCGTTCCAGTCATTGGCAGCAGCGAACTGGAAGGAATGGCGGCCAAAGGAGGTGTTGGCTTTGGGGGTGACCAGAGAGATATACCTGCTGGAGCGCATGCTACGGGTGGGTGTTGCTATGGTGACCAGTGAGCTGAGATAGGGCGGGGATTTACCTAATAAAGACTTATAGATGACCTGGAGCCAGTGGGTTTGGCGACGAATATATAGTGATGGCCAGCCAACGAGAGCATACAGGTCGCAGTGGTGGGTAGTGTAAGGGGCTTTGGTGACAAAACGGATGGCACTATGATAGACTACGTCCAATTTACTAAGTAGAGTGTTGGAGGCTAGTTTGTAAATGACATCGCCGAAATCAAGGATCGGTAGGATAGTCAGTTTTACAAGGGCATGTTTGGCAGCATGAGTGAAGGAGGCTCTGTTGCGAAATAGGAAGCCAATTCTGGATTTAATTTTGGATTGGAGATGGTTGATGTGAGTCTGGAAGTTGAGTTTATAGTCTAACCAGATGCCTAGGTATTTGTAGGTGTCCACGTATTCTAATTCGGATCCGTCGAGAGTAGTGATGATAGTCCGGTGGGCGGGTGCTGGCATCGTTCGATAGAAAAGCATGCACTTAGTTTTACTAGCGTTTAAGAGCAGTTGTAGGCCACGGAAGGAGTGTTGTATGGCATTGAAGCTTGATTGAAGGTTAGTAAACACAGTATCCAAAGTGGGGCCAGATGTATACAGAATGGTGTCATCTGCGTAGAGATGGATCAGAGAGTCACCAGCAGCGAGAGCGACATCGTTGATGTATATAGAGAAAAGGGTTGGCCCAAGAATTGAACCCTGTGGCACCCCCATAGAGACTGCCAGAGGATCGGACAATAGGCCCTCCGATTTGACACACTGAACTCTGTCTGCAAAGTAGTTAGAGAACCAGGCAAGGCACTCACTTGAGAAACCAAGGCTGTTGAGTCTGCCAATAAGAATGCGGTGATTGACAGAGTCGAAAGCCTTGGCCAGGTCGATGAAAACGGCTGCACAGTACTGTCTTTTATCGATGGCGGTTATGATATCGTTCAGTACCTTGAGCGTAGCTGAGGTGCACCCATGACCAGCTCGGAAACCAGATTGCATAGCAGAGAAGGTACGGTGGGATTCGAAGTGGTCAGTTATCTGTTTGTTAACTTGGCTTTCGAAAACTTTAGAAAGGCAGGGCAGGATGGATATTGGTCTATAACAGTTTGGGTCTAGAGTGTCTCCTCCTTTGAAGAGGGGGATGACCGCGGCAGCTTTCCAATCTCTAGGGATCTCAGACGATACGAAAGAGAGGTTGAACAAACTAGTGATAGGTGTTGCAACAATTTTGGCTGATAATTTCAGAAAGAGAGGGTCCAGATTATCTAGCCCAGCAGATTTGTAGGGGTCCAGACTTAGCAGCTCTTTCAGAACATCAGCTGTCAGGATTTGGGTGAAGGAGAAGCGGGGGGGGCTTGGGCAAGTAGCTGCCGGGGGTGCAGAGCTGTTGACCGGGGTAGGGGTAGTCAGATTGAAAGCATGGCCAGCCGTAGCAAAATGCTTATTGAAATTTTCAATAATCGTGGATTTATCGGTGGTAACAGTGTTTCCGAGCCTCAGTGCAGTGGGCAACTGGGAGGAGGTGCTCTTATTCTCCATGGACTTTACAGTGTCCCAGAACTTTTTGGAGTTAGTACTACAGGAAGCAAATTTCTGTTTGAAAAAGCTGGCCTTTGCTTTTCTAACTGACTGTGTGTACTTGTTCCTGACTTCCCTGAATAGCTGCATATCGCGGGGGCTATTCGATGCTAATGCAGTGCGCCACAGGATGTTTTTGTGTTGGTCTAATGCTGTCAAGTCTGGGGTGAACCAAGGGCTATATCTATTCTTAGTTCTACGTTTTTTGAAAGGGGCATGCTTATTTAGGATGGTGAGGAAAGCACTTTTAAAGAACAGCCAGGCGTCCTCTACTGATGGGATGAGGTCAATATCCTTCCAGGATACCTGGGCCAGATCGAATAGAAAGGCCTGCTCGCAAAAGTGTTTTAGGGAGCGTTTGACAGTGATAAGGGGTGGTCGTTTGACCGCTGACCCATTACGAACGCAGGCGATGAGGCAGTGATCGCTGAGATCCTGGTTGAAAACAGAGGAGGTGTATTTGGAGGGCAAGTTAGTCAGGATGATATCAATAATGGTACCCATGTTTACGGATTTTGGGTTGTACCTGGTGGGTTCCTTGATAATTTGTGTAAGATTGAGGGCATCTATCTTAGATTGAAAGACAGCCGGGGTGTTAAGCATATCCCAGTTTAAGTCACCTAAAAGTACAAACTCTGAAGATAGATGGGGGGCAATCAATTCACATATGGAGTCCAGGGCACAGCTGGGGGCTGAGGGGGGTCTGTAACAGGCGGCAACAGTGAGAGACTTATTTCTGGATAGGTGGATTTTTAAAAGTAGAAGCTCAAACTGTTTGGGCACAGACCTGGACAGTACGACAGAGCTCTGCAGGTTATCTCTGCAATAGATTGCAACTCCACCTCCTTTGGCAGTTCTATCTTGGCGGGAAATGTTGTAGTTTGGGATGGAAATTTCCGAATTTTTGGTGGCCTTCCTAAGCCAGGATTCAGACACAGCTAGGACATCCGGGTTGGCGGAGTGTGCTAATGCTGTGAATAACTCAAACTTAGGGAGGAGGCTTCTAATGTTAACATGCATGAAACCAAGGCTTTTACGGTTACAGAAATCAACAAATGAGAGCGCCTGGGGAATAGGTGTAGTACTGGGGGCTACAGGACCTGGGTTTACCTCTACATCACCAGAGGAACAGAGGAGTAATAGAATTAGTATTCGACTAAGGACTTTAAGAACTGGACGTCTAGTACGTTGGGTACATAGAATAAAAGGAGCAGATTTATGGGCGTGGTGGAATAGATTCAGGGCATAATTTATAGTCAAGGATATAGAAGGGTGTGAGTTCAGTGGAGGTAAACCTAGGCGTTGGGTAATAAAGAGAGAGGTTGCATCTCTGGAGACACCAGTTAAGCCAGGTGAGGTCTCCGCATGTGTGGGGGGAGGGACAAAAAAGCTATCAGATCCCAGTTGAGCAGGACTGGGGGCTCTACAATGAAATAAAACAATAATAGCTAACCTAAACAACAACAGACAAGGCATATTGAAATAAGAAAGGGGCAGAACATAAAATAAATAAAATGACAGTTAATTAAGAGGGCTAAGACAACGACGGGTAATGGCGATGAATGGACAAAGGGGGTCAGTTAGAAAAAAGTGATGTACTACACACAGGACCTGAGGCCTGGTAGTTAAACAGAAATAAATACCATAAAACCAAACAGTCCTGCAGGCATCAGCTGTGGAGCTGAACAATCGTAGGATCCGATGAAAAAGCAAAGTGGTGAGCCGGGGGATCAGTTCAATGGCACGGCGTTCAGAGTGTTAGCAGTCCGGGGCTAGCAGATGAATCTTCAGCGACGTAGCAGAGGAGAACCCTGTTGATACCACGTCGGACAATTACGTCGGCAGACCAGTCACGGTGGCTCGGTGGGGCTCCGTGTCGACAGTAGAAAGGTCCAGGTAGGTTGATAAGGTACTGGAGCCCGGGAGAGTAGCTAGCACACGTCGGCTGTCCGGGAGATGATCCTAGCTCACGCTAGCATTGGAAGCATGTACACAATGGAGCTTAGCTATAAACGTCGGTCAGTCGAATGCAGCTAGCTAGCTGTGATGATCCGGTGTGGCGGTCCGGTACTTTCAGTGGAAATCCGGTGAAGTGGAAGGGAACGCAGTCCGATAAGCGTTGGATTGGTAGCGCGCTGAGCAGACTGGCCAATATTGTCCGAATTGAAAGCTGGCTGAACAACCAAGAGCGGTGGTGATGACCACTAGCAGTGGTTAGCGATGGCTGGTTAGCAAGCTAGCTAGCAGGCTAACTTTTGACTGCGGTTCGGTTAAATAGTGCAAAAACACGGATATTTGACCCGATATTTGACCCGTTTCACGTTGGGTAGGTGGCTTGCAGGAGGGGTAAATCGGGAACAAATACAAATGTATGGAAAGACAAATTACAAACTATTTACACGAGACGAGACGGGACAAAACAAAATACACGTCTGCACTGTTACGCCATCTTGGATTTCGTAAGTACAGCTATCATGCTTGTAAACAAATTATAGTGTTCAAAATAACATATTAATAGATTGCTTTTCAGAAATAATGTTTTTTTGTTGTATTTAGCTGCTGAAAAATATGTTATCGAGGTCATTTCATTAGTAGGTGATGTCAGAGGTCAGCATGTGGGAGAAGTCAGCGCCCAGGGATGATAGATACGTTTCCCACTAGTAATTACCAGTTGGAGTGGCGTTCAAGTATATTTTTCTCAGTTGTATGTGATAAATACCACCTCCCAATGCAGGCCTATTGTTTGGAGAGAACCTACTATTGTTTACTAAAAGGTATTTCAACAAATCAATGAACCGAATTTATTTTATAAAGCCCTTTTTTACATCAGCAGTGCTTTACAATTTCAGACCTGCTTCAAACTGCTTTGGTGGAAACAGACATTAAATACTTCAGTCATTTTCCATTTAAACCTTTAGATTTTCTGTTGGATCATTGACATATGCTGCATTCATAACCAAGTGGGAAGGTGGTAATTACCAGTTGTGAAGTCGTAAATACAAGCTGGTTCGCATTCACGTTTTGAAAGGGTAAATACAATCAAACATGAAGGTCATTAGAAGGCTAGTGATTATTTGTATATTTTTTGCCCATGAAAAATACATCCAGATCTGCTTTTCTGTTCATCTCATAAACAACAACTGATGAAGATGCCGCCATGCTTACTGTCTTTTTTTGTGGACAAATTACTTCAGAGAGGTGCAAGAGGCCGTGAATATACTGACTGGATACCAGCCCACTCCTCTTTCTCACCTCTCCAGATCTCTTTATAACCATCTCTGTTACCTCTCTTACTAATCCTTTCCCAACATGGCCGCCACCCCCTCATGCATATATAATGAAGGGATGGATATGTTAACCCGGAGATAAGACGTGACAGCTGTCCATCAAAGAAATTCATTCTGAGACGTCCAACCCGGGCTAACAAAGAGAGAATGTGATCATTGCGAGATAGAGGAACAAGTTTTCTAATCATCCCTGGCAGATACAGGGAGGCTGGGACACTTAGGACTCACCCAATCTACAATAACCTCTTTGATTTCCCCCACTCCTCTGCGTTGAATTAGCATAATCATGGAGTGATGAGTGTCGCTGTGGTGTGCCACGCGGCCTCGCTGCACAGCTAGCGTTGAAGAGTTAAGGGAACGTGGGGATGAATGGGATAGCGGAAGAGTGTGTGCGTGTGCACGTGTGTTGCTTTATACTGTGTGTGCGTGTCTGTCTGTGTGCGTGTGTCACCGCCTCTATTGCTGGGGCACATAACAAAAAATAATCAAATAAAAAACGCAGTTACATAGGTGCATGGAAGCATTCAGGCCCCAGAATGATTTCTCCGTTCTGCATTCAACAGAGCAGCTAATGTATTTAGCGGCTAAGTAGTTATAGATTGCTCTGTAACATAAGCTTGCGAGAGTCACAATGTATCGTCCACAACGTGTCACATGCTCATTTCGCTTCATATCAGGAAGGGCCGTATGTTCAAAGAGGGACAATGTTGAACGCTTCAATGCACACGTCTTGAACATGCAGCGTTGTGTTGATGGCTCTGGTTTCCAGACGTCTCTGGCACAGAGACCATAACCCACAGGAGAAGAAACGCACACACACACACACACACACACACACACACACACACACACACACACACACACACACACACACACACACACACACACACACACACACACACACACACACCATAGGAACAAAAGCTTGTAAACCCAAAAAAGAACTAACATGGCTTTCTGCTTCGGCAAAGACTGCCGGTACCCACGAATAGCAGAGGTGTGTGTGTCTGTGTGTCTGAGTGTGTGCTGGTACCTGGAAATAGCAGCTGGGATGGGAGAGCGTTTTACCCATCATGCACTGTGGTGGAAAGTGCGAAACTCCGACACCTTCTCTGCTCTCTCTGCTGTGTGCCAGTGAGTGTGTCAGGTTGGTAAAGGAAAATACCAGTCAACAACAAGCTGTTGGTCATCGTTTCATCAGTCCACTGTGGATACAGTCCAGCACATTGTTGCATGTCAGCAGTCAAGTTTTTAAGATAAAAATGTAGAAAGAGTCACAGTATGATGAACACGCACACACACACGCACACGCACACACACACACACACACACACACACACACACACACACACACACACACACACACACACACACACAACCCCCACGTCTTCCCTTCCCATCAGCCCCCTGCCCTCCTCCCAACTCTCGAGACGCTGGGGGTGACATAAATAGAGCACATGCAGACTGAAGCCTGTTAAATATTCATGAATGTGCTCCTGTGAGTTGACATGTGTGCCACAGTCGGCTGGTGGTGTGTGTGAGAGAGAGAATGAGAGAGAGAGTGTGTGTGTTAATGAGTGTGCTCATGTGTGCATACCGTTATGTGTGCGTGTGTCCGTGTAGGTGTGTGTGAGTGGGTGGATGTGTTTGTGTGTGTGAGTGGGTGGGTGGATGTGGAAGTGAGTGTGAGTGGGTGGATGTGGAGGTGTGTGTGAGTGGGTGGGTGGGTGTGGAGGTGTGTGTGAGTGTGTGGGTGGGTGTGGAGGTGGAGGTGGAGGTGGAGGTGTGTGTGAGTGTGTGGGTGGATGTGGAGGTGTGTCTGAGTGTGTGGGTGGGTGGATGTGGAGGTGGAGGTGTGTGTTCATGGGCAGATGTGGAGGTGTGTGTGTGAGTGGGTGGATGTGGAGGTGTGTGGGTGTGTGGGTGGATGTGGAGGTGGAGGTGTGTGTGCATGGGCGGATGTGGAGGTGTGTCTGTGAGTGGGTGGATGTGGAGGTGTGTGTGCATGGGCGGATGTGGAGGTGTGTGTGAGGGGGTGGATGTGGAGGTGTGTGTGCATGGGCGGATGTGGAGGTGTGTGTGAGGGGGTGGATGTGGAGGTGTGTGTGCATGGGCGGATGTGGAGGTGTGTGTGTGAGTGGGCGGATGTGGAGGTGTGTGTGCATGGGCGGATGTGGTGTGTGTGTGTGTGAGTGGGCGGATGTGGAGGTGTGTGTGTGTGTGTGAGTGGGTGGATGTGAAGGTGTGTGTGGGGGGGTGGATGTGGAGGTGTGTGGGTGTGTGGGTGGATGTGGAGGTGGAGGTGTGTGTGCATGGGCGGATGTGGAGGTGTGTGTGTGAGTGGGTGGATGTGGAGGTGTGAGTGGGTGGATGTGGAGGTGTGTGTGTGAGTGGGTGGATGTGGTGTGTGTGTGAGTGGGTGGATGTGGAGGTGTGAGTGTGAGTGGGTGGATGTGGAGGTGTGTGTGGGTGGATGTGGAGGTGTGAGTGGGTGGATGTGGAGGTGTGTGTGTGAGTGGGTGGATGTGGAGGTGTGAGTGTGAGTGGGTGGATGTGGAGGTGTGTGTGGGTGGATGTGGAGGTGTGTGTGTGAGTGGGTGGATGTGGAGGTGTGAGTGTGAGTGGGTGGATGTGGAGGTGTGTGTGGGTGGATGTGGAGGTGTGAGTGTGAGTGGGTGGATGTGGAGGTGTGAGTGTGAGTGGGTGGATGTGGAGGTGTGAGTGTGAGTGGGTGGATGTGGAGGTGTGAGTGGGTGGATGTGGAGGTGTGTGTGTGAGTGGGTGGATGTGGAGGTGTGAGTGGGTGGATGTGGAGGTGTGAGTGTGAGTGGGTGGATGTGGAGGTGTGTGTATCAGTGGAGGCTCATCAGAGGAGGAAGGGGAGAACCATCATCCTTAGTGAAGTTTATAAAAATAAAAATGGTAAAGCATTTAAAAAGTGATCACCACTTTTTAAATGCCACCAAATAATTGATTAAAACACACTGTTTGCAATGAAGGTCTACAGTACAGTATCTACACTGTACTGTACAGATACTACAGTATCTCAACAGCACTCTGTAGGGTAGCACCATGGTGTAGCCGGAGGACAGCTAGCTTCCGTCCTCCTATGGATACATTGACTTCAATACGAAACCTAGGAGGCTCATGGTTCTCACCCCCTTCCATAGACTTACACAATAATTATGACAACTTCCGGAGGACGTCCTCCAACCTATCAGAGCTCTTACAGCATGAACTGACATGTTGTCTACCCAATCAAATGAACAGAGAATTAATCTAGTACTGAAAGCATAAGCTACAACTAGCTAGCACTGCAGTGCATAACATGTGGTGAGTAGTTGACTCAAAGAGAAAGACAATAATTCAACAGTTTTGAATAAATACATTTCTTCCAAAATGAAGGAGAAGCAAGAGAGAAATATATAGAAAGATTTTGTCATTTTTTTCACTTACTTAGCTAGCAAATGCAGCTAGTTTAGCCTACTGAACCCTGCTCAAACAGAGGGATGCTTTGTTAGCTAGCTGGCTATGACTATCAGACCAAACACTGGAACTCTTCCAAGTCAAGGTAACCTTTTGGTTTTGCTAATTTATTGCAACCGGGGTCCGCCGGTGTAACTGCTTACTGACTGCACCCTAACGTTACTGCATGATTGTGGCGGGTTTACTAACGCGTTAGTTCTATTAGCTATGCTGTCTATGATGTTACTTTAGCTAATATGGTGACAACGATGTAGGCTGTGTGTAGCGGTTTGGCTTGGAAATATTTTTTCGCCTGGTCACATACAGCTGATGTGCATTGAAGTCCACAAGGGAAGGGACAAGGTGAGAGGGGGAGAGTGCATAGTTGTGAGAAGGAATACAACGTTGCTGCTATGAAACTGAAATGTATTTACGCCTGATCAGGGGTGTATTCATTTCTCAGATTCTGTTGAAAAACTTTTCTTAAACGGAACACAACGGGGATAAACATACCTGAATTCGGCCAATATAAGCTCTTGTTTACAACTGTTGGACTAATGATTACACCCTATGTCAGCTAGATGCAGGCAAGTGAGTCCAAGGTGGTATTGAATGTGCCACTGTCTGTCCATGTGTCACTGTCACTTCACATTTTTCTCTCGACCTGTGTGCGCCTGCGTTGTAAACTTTCATTAATAGGCTAGGTTGTAACAACCTCATGATGGGTATAGGGAAAATTAGAGTATCATGCAGTAGCTTAAACCTATTGCTGTTACATTGAGCTGGGTGAATGGAATATGAATGACAGACATCCAATATGCTGTAATAGAAATAAGGCCATGCTCATTAAATAAAAAAAAAAGTCCTACCTTATCTTAAACGGCACTGACCGCCACTGTTGTGTAAGTGGGTGGATGTGGAGGTGTGTGTTAGTGGGGGGATGTGGAGGGGGACCCCTCAGTGTGCTACTAGCCCGGGGGCTTGGTGTGTCCATGTGTCGGCAGGTTTGATGTGGAGGTCTGGCTTCTCTACTGGTGTTTCTCTGGTCCACATACAGTGATGTTAGTTCAGAGTATCAGATGCTCTGACACAGTATGAAGCTAGGTTGCCTAGCAGTGGTTGGTGAATAATCAATTTATGCCCACACGCAATCAGCACCTCACAACAGTCTGCCTTCTGAGGTAGAGGTGAAGGATGATGGTCCCATAGCAGCACTGCAGTGCATACACCCTGTCTCTCTGTCTGTCTCTGTTTCTGTGTCTGTCTCTCTCTATTCATTTGTTGCTTCTCTCTCTCTCTCTCTCTCTCTCTCTCTCTCTCTCTCTCTCTCTCTCTCTCTCTCTCTTTTTCTCTCCATTTCTCTCTTCCTCTGTCTCTCTTTTTATGCCTCTGTCTCAGACACACAACATACACCCTTAAACACAGACAGACAGACAGACAGACAGACAGACAGACAGACAGACAGACAGACAGACAGACAGACAGACAGACAGACAGACAGACAGACAGACAGACAGACAGACAGACAGACAGACAGACAGACAGACAGACAGACACACACACACACACATGCGCACGCTCAAGTAATTCAAGCTGAAATGGGGAGTTGTAGATGTCTCTCCAGCGGCAGTCTGTCAGGATGTAACACAGATCTCACCACAGAGCCAGAGCAAGGTAGTGGAGGTGTTGCGTCTAGTGTTGCCACATTCACACCTTCAGTGGAACACCATGTAGCTCCCCAAAACATAGATTCAAACCACACCACTTTAAGTAGGAAATCTATCCAACATATATTTTTAGATGGGGCACTTCGATATCTTTGTATTCATTTGGTGTAAAATAAACTCTTTCTTGTATTTTATCCTACAATACAACTTAAGGGGTCATATGCCCCCTCAATTTTAATGCCTCTGGATCTATGTATCATATGTAGTGTAAGAATGCATCCCAAATGGCACCCTATTCCCTATATAGTGCACTACTTTTGACCAAAAAAGGGTGCCATTTGGGACACCGACTACCTCTGTACTGTAACATGTTACATGCGTGAAGTGTTTGATAGAAGAAACCAGTTGTCTGTAGTGTCTGTGGTGTCTGTCTGTGTATTGATGTCTCTACACTCCCCTCCACCTGGCTCACTGCTAACTCATGCTGAAAGAGAGCCAGAACGAGAGAGAGAGAGAGAGGAGGGGATGGGGAGACAGATAGACATTGTGAGAGAGAACAATCACTAATGATGCTGTCAGACAGGCTACTACTCTTTGAAGACACTCCAAGCAGAATGTGTGTGTTGTTTTTGTTTTTTTGTGTGTGTGTGTGTGTGTGTGTGTGTGTGTGTGTGTGTGTGTGTGTGTGTGTGTGTGTGTGTGTGTGTGTGTGTGTGTGTGTGTGTGTGTGTGTGTGTGTGTGTGTGTGTGTGTGTGTGTGTGTGTGTGTGTGTGTGCTCCTGTGCATTCTGGTGTATGTGCTGTCTGTTAGTAAATCAAACAGACCCTCCATCACTGTCAAGTGACACATTTGTAAGGAAAGCCGTCTTCCTGCTCTTGAAACAAGTCTCAAAAAGCACTTTTGTGAGATGTCAATCTACCGCTCTTTCATTTAGTTACTTGAAAAGCCCCGGACAGCAACACACATAATGGTGTTTCTCTTTTCATCCTGCAGAGATGAAATGACAAACCAGAGATGTTACTGTCTGGGTTTCTTTGTTTTATTAGTGGACTGGAGCAGTGGATTGTAGTAGTAGATTGGAGTAGTAGAGTGGAGTAGTGGAGTGGAGTAGTAAAGTGTAGTAATAGAGTGTAGCAGTGGAGTGTAGTAGTGGAGTGGAGTAGTGGAGTGGAGTGGAGTGTAGTAGTGGAATGTAGTAGTAGAGTGTAGTAGTAGAGTGTAGTAGTGGAGTGGAGTAGTGGAGTATAGTAGTAGAGTGGAGTAGTGGAGTGGAGTGTAGTAGTGGAATGTAGTAGTAGAGTGTAGTAGTGGAGTGGAGTAGTGGAGTGGAGTAGTGGAGTGGAGTAATGGAGTGGAGTGTAGTAGTGGAATGTAGTAGTAGAGTGTAGTAGTGGAGTGGAGTAGTGGAGTGGAGTAGTGGAGTGTAGTAGTGGAGTGTAGTAGTGGAGTGGAGTAGTGGAGTGTAGTAATGGAGTGGAGTGTAGTAGTGGAATGTAGTAGTAGAGTGTAGTAGTGGAGTGGAGTAGTGGAGTGGAGTAGTGGAATGTAGTAGTGGAGTGGAGTAGTGGAGTGGAGTAGTGGAGTGTAATAGTGGAGTGGAGTAGTGGAGTGGAGTAGTGGAGTGTAATAGTGGAGTGGAGTAGTGGAGTGGAGTAGTGGAGTGTAATAGTAGAGTGGAGTAGTGGAGTGTAGTAGTGGAGTGGAGTAGTGGAGTGGAGTAGTAGAGTGGAGTAGTGGAGTGGAGTAGTAGAGTGTAGTAGTGGAGTGTAGTAGTGGAGTGAGGTAGTGGAGAGTACTATTGGAGTGTAGTAGGGTAGTGGAGGAGTGGAGTGGAGTAGTAGAGTGGAGTAGTGGAGTGGAGTAGTAGAGTGTAGTAGTGGAGTGTAGTAGTGGAGTGAGGTAGTGGAGAGTACTATTGGAGTGTAGTAGGGTAGTGGAGGAGTGGAGTGTAGTATTAGAGTGGAGTAGTAGAGTGGAGTAATGGAGTGTAGTAGTGGAGTGGAGTAGTGGAGTGTCTAGTGTAGTATAGTAATGGAGTGTAGTAGGGGAGTGTAGTAGTAGAGTGGAGTAGTGGAGTATAGTAGTAGAGTGGAGTAGTGGAGTGTAGTATTGGAGTGTAGTAGTGGAGTGAAGTAGTGGAGTGTAGTAATGGAGTGTCTAGTGTAGTAGGGGAGTGTAGAAGGGGAGTGTAGAAGGGGAGTGTAGTAGTGTAGTGTAGTAGGGGAGTGTAGAATGGGAGTGTAGAAGGGGAGTGTAGAAGGGGAGTGTAGAAGGGGAGTGTAGTAGTGGAGTGTAGAAGGGGAGTGTAGTAGGGGAGTGTAGAAGGGGAGTGTAGTAGGGGAGTGTAGAAGGGGAGTGTAGAAGGGAGTGTAGTAGTGGAGTGTAGAAGGGGAGTGTAGTAGGGGAGTGTAGAAGGGGAGTGTAGTAGGGGAGTGTAGAAGGGGAGTGTAGTAGGGGAGTGTAGTAGGGGAGTGTAGAAGGGAGTGTAGTAGTGGAGTGTAGTAGGGGAGTGTAGTAGTGGAGTGTAGAAGGGGAGTGTAGTAGGGGAGTGTAGAAGGGGAGTGTAGAAGGGGAGGTTAGAAGGGGAGCATCTAGTGAAGTATAGTAGGGGAGTGTAGTAGTGTAGTAGGGGAGTGTAGTAGTGTAGTGTAGTAGGGGAGTGTAGAATGGGAGTGTAGAAGGGGAGTGTAGTAGTGTAGTGTAGTAGGGGAGTGTAGAAGGGGAGTGTAGTAGTGGAGTGTAGTAGTGGAGTGTAGTAGTGGAGTGTAGTAGTGGAGTGTAGTAGTGGAGTGTAGTAGTGGAGTGTCTAGTGTAGTGTAGAAGAGGAGTGTAGTAGTGGAGTGTAGTAGTGTAGTGTAGTAGTGGAGTGTAGTAGTGGAGTGTAGTAGTGTAGTGTAGAAGAGGAGTGTCTAGTGTAGTGTAGAAGAGGAGTGTAGTAGGGGAGTGTAGAATTGGAGTGTAGTAGTGTAGTAGTGGAGTGTAGAAGAGGAGTGTAGTAGTGTAGTGTAGAAGGGGAGTGTAGTAGTAGAGTGTAGAAGAGGAGTGTAGTAGTAGAGTGTAGAAGGGGAGTGTAGTAGTAGAGTGTAGAAGAGGAGTGTAGTAGTGGAGTGTAGTAGTGTAGTGTAGAAGGGGAGTGTAGTAGTAGAGTGTAGAAGAGGAGTGTAGTAGTAGAGTGTAGAAGGGGAGTGTAGTAGTAGAGTGTAGAATTGGAGTGTAGTAGTGTAGTAGTAGAGTGTAGAAGAGGAGTGTAGTAGTGGAGTGTCTAGTGTAGTAGTGTAGTGTAGTAGTGGAGTGTAGTAGTGTAGTAGTGGAGTGTAGAAGGGGAGTGTAGTAGTGTAGTGTAGTAGTGGAGTGTCTAGTGTAGTGTAGTAGTGTAGTGTAGTAGTGTAGTGTAGTAGTGTAGTGTAGTGTAGTATGGGAGTGTAGAAGGGGAGTGTATCAGTGTAGTGTAGTAGTGTAGTGTAGTAGTGTAGTGTAGTAGTGTAGTGTAGTAGTGGAGTGTAGTAGTGTAGTGTAGTAGTGTAGTGTAGAAGGGGAGTGGAGTAGTGTAGTGTAGTAGTGTAGTGTAGTATGGGAGTGTAGTAGTGGAGTGTAGAAGGGGAGTGTATCAGTGGAGTGTAGTAGTGGAGTGTAGTAGTGTAGTAGTGTAGTGTAGTAGTGTAGTGTAGTAGTGTAGTGTAGTATGGGAGTGTAGAAGGGGAGTGTATCAGTGGAGTGTCTAGGGGAGGATATCTCCTATTAGTGTAGTGTGTAGGGTATTTCTCCTACACTATAGTCGAGTGTGTAGACTTCCATTGAGGTTAGTCTCTGTTTGGATCGATCCAGAATTATATATAAAATAATAGTATATGCCATTTAGCAGACACTTTTATCCAATGCGACATACAACAGCGAGTGCATATATTTTCATAATGGTGGCTCTAGCGGGATCGAACCGACAACCCTGGCCATGCTAGTACCATGCTTTGGGACACATAATGTCTTCAAGCTTTTGGCCTCATGTTTGGACCAAGGACATTGTAGATGTATGAGGATAGCATTGATGCACCTCAGTAAATTGATATGAATACTGTAGATCTCTGAAACTCTTACACACAAAACACACCCACTCAATGCCGCTTTGCCTCTGGGCAGGGTTTGTGTGAGCAACCAACAATGCAATTCACAATGCAATTCAATGAAATATTCACCACAGAAGAACAGAGATCTCTCATAGTTTCTAATCAAAATGGTTTAACAAGCATCTGTGGTTGATGATGCTTCTATACTATACTATACAATACTATACATATGTCTATACTATATCTATACTATATATATATCTATACTATATACTGTATATATGATATATCTATATTTGTGCTATATCTATTCTATATCTATACTATAACTATATCTGTACTATAACTATACTATATCTCTATATACTATATATACAGTATATTATATATCTATATCTGTGTTATACCTATTCTATATCTATTCTATATATATTCTATATCTATACTATAACTATACTATATCCATATATATATATATATATATATATATATATATATATATATACTATATCTATACTATAACTATATCTATACTATATATATATTGTATATCTATAACTATACTATGTCTTATATTATATATATATACTCTATTTATACTAGAATTATATCTATACTATATATATTCTATATCCATTCTATATCGCTATCTATATATATACTATTACAATATCTATATTATATCTATATCTATACTATATTTATTCTATAGCTATACTATATCCATATCTATATCTATATATATAATATCTATATATATACTATAACTAAATCTATACTAAATCTATATGTATACTATAACTATATCTATACTATATTTATTCTATAGCTATACTATATCCATATCTATACCTATATATATATATATATATTATATCTATATATATACTATAACTAAATCTATACTAAATCTATATGTATACTATAACTATATCTATACTATATTTATTCTATAGCTATACTATATCCATATCTATATCTATATCTATATTATATCTATATATATACTATAACTAAATCTATACTAAATCTATAACTATATCTATACTATATTTATTCTATAGCTATACTATATCCATATCTATATCTATATCTATACTATATCTATACTATAACTATATCTATATATATATCTATATTGTATCTATATATATACTATAACTAAATCTATACTAAATCTATAACTATATCTATACTATATTTATTCTATAGCTGTCACGAGTCGGGAGTGAGCGAGACCAAGGCGCAGCGCATTCATAGTTCGACATTTATTTATACACTCCAAGACGAACTATACAAACAAAATCACGGGTACACAAAACAACGAAACACACCTACTTGTGACCTGCGATATATATATTATGACCCACAGCCCCGGTGTGGAAACATACAAACCTATGTAGGATCCCTAATTAGAGACGATGCACTGCAGCTGCCTCTAATTAGAGATCCCACACAAACCACCTACAAACCCAGAAAATGATAGACCTGGCCAGAGCCTGACAATAGCTATACTATATCCATATCTATATCTTTACTATTTCTATATCTATACTATATCTATACTATCACTATACATATATCTATATTATATCTATATATATACTATAACTAAATCTATACTAAATCTATATGTATACTGTAACTATACGCCACAGTGGGGTGAACATGAATAAAACACACCACCCTCACATCCTGTCGGCCATGCTCCATGCTCTCTCTCTGCCCCTCTCTCCCAGAGCGTCGGGTTGCCTGCGTCGAGGTGCGTCTGTGAAGATAGCTAGTGTCTGTGAAGATAGAGAGCTAGCGTCTGTGAAGATAGCTAGCGTCTGTGAAGATCCTCTTTTTGATGTCTGACATCTCAGAGGAGGGTAGGAGGGGGATGGGGAGGGAGCGAGCGAGAGAAGGATGAGGGGGGGAGATTCGGAGCTGCACCTTTCATCCAATGGAGCCCCTATCCTGAAGGGAAGTGTGTGTGCTTGTGAGTGTGTGCTGTGTGTGTGTGTGTGTGTGTGTGTGTGTGTGTGTGTGTGTGTGTGAGTGTGTGCTGTGTGTGTGTGTGTGTGTGTGTGTGTGTGTGTGTGTGTGTGTGTGTGTGTGTGTGTGTGTGTGTGAGTGTGTGTGTGTGTGTGTGTGTGTGTGTGTGTGTGTGTGTGTGTGTGTGTGTGTGTGTGTGTGTGTGTGTGTGTGAGTGTGTGCTGTGTGTGTGTGTGTGTGTGTGTGTGTGTGTGTGTGTGTGTGTGTGTGTGTGTGTGTGTGTGTGTGTGTGTGTGTGTGTGTGTGTGTGTGTGTGAGTGTGTGCTGTGTGTGTGTGTGTGTGTGTGTGTGTGTGTGTGTGTGTGTGTGTGTGTGTGTGTGTGTGTGTGTGTGTGTGAAAGGTAGGGGGTGCCAATTAAGGAACCAGCACCAACACTTGTTCCAGAGCCTTCTGACACAGCAGGTTATACTATAGCCATGCTCCCACCCAGAACCACTACACACTAATACAAAGAGGAGAAGGAACCATGGGGACGTCCTTGGCTCCATAGGTTCTAAGGGACTACTTTTCTCTAGGTCGTGGCCAGGCTTTCATCTCAGAGGATCATGAGCTAACACAAAGCCCTAGGCTGCTTCTTTCTCACTTATTTGTTTGTTCGTTCACTCACTCTCTTTCTCTCTCTGTTCTCTCTCTCTCTCTCTCTCTCTCTCTCTCTCTCTTTTTGTTTCACTCTCTCTTTCTCTCTTTCCAGGTTTAGCTTTAAATGTCTCCATTCTGCTGTTACAGTGACCTGCCGTGGAGGACGTCTCACAGTGTAGTAGGGGAGAACACTCAGCCAAAATGTGTATCAATGACAGAGAGGAAGTGAGAAGTCCTCAAATGAGAAGTCCTCAACTCCTGGTGTTAGTTGTTGTTGGTGTTCTATTGGACTGGAAGATGGAGGATGGTGTGTTGGGTTTCTCTAGCAGAGTAATGGAGAGAGCCTCCGGCCAGTGTGTGACCAATGGGACAGCCAAGTGTGTGTGTGTCTGCATGTGTGCACATGTGCACATGTGTAGTGTGTAGTGTGAGGAGTCTGTGTCTGTGTGTTTGTGTGTGACCAATGGGACAGTCAGGACATCCAGGACACTAGGCCCTTCACACCACGTCCTATAAATCCTCTGCTGATGTCCTTGCCTCAGTACATTCCCAGTCAGCCTGGCTCCAGACCATCTCTGTCTCCCTCTATGGTATTCCTTACAGAGTCCTCCAGACCAATAGAGTTATGCTGCCTCCCTCTCTCAATCTCTTTACCTCTTTCTGTCGTTCCACCCCTCCATCCTTCCCTCCTTCTCCCTCCCTCCCTCCCTCCCTCCCTCCCTCCCTCCCTCCCTCCCTCCCTCCCTCCCTTCCTTCCTTCCTTCCTTCCTTCCTTCCTTCCTTCCTTCCTTCCTTCCTTCCTTCCTTCCTTCCTTCCTTCCTTCCTTCCTTCCTTCCTTCCTTCCTTCCTTCCTCCCTCCCTCCCTCCCTCCCTCCCTCCCTCCCTCCCTCCCTCCCTTCCCTCCTCTCTTCCCCTCCCTCCCTCCCTCCCCTCCTTCCTTCCTTCCTTCCATCCTCTCTTCCTTCCCTCCTTCCCTCCTCTCTTCCTCCCCTCCTTCCTTCCTTCCCTCCCTCCCTCCCTCCCTCCCACATCCCAGAGACCAACAGATAGGCTCTGAGGGAATCTGAGCATGGCCGACACAGATGTGAGGGTGGTGAGTTTATTCATGTTCACCCCACTGTGGCGCATAATGAAAAGTATTATGCCTTTTAATCAGCCTTCACGTACACATTATATATTATCAGCCCCTCGCCAGGCTGAGAGAAGGTTATGCTGATTATCTGCTATTTTAGAGAGGAGGAGAGGATGTGTGGGGAGAGAATGCCTCCAGAAAAGTTAGGAAAAGGAGAGAGAGAGAGGGGTTTGCTGTTTGGGGAAGAGAGAGAGAGAGAGAGAGAGAGAGAGAGAGAGAGAGAGAGAGAGAGAGAGAGAGAGGGATGCACAATTGAGAGCATCCTGTTGGGCTGTATCACCACCTGGTACAGCAACTGCACCGCCCAGAGGGTGGTGCGGTCTGCCCAACGCTTCACCGGGGGCAAACTACCTGTCCTCCAGGACACCTACAGCACCCGATGTCACAGGAAACCCAAAAAGATAATCAAGGACAACAAACACCCAAGCCACTGCCTGTTCACCCCGCTATCATCCAGAAGGCGAGGTCAGTACAGGTGCATCAAAGCTGGGACCGAGAGACTGAAAAACAGTAGTGTAGTGTAGCCTATCTCAAGGCCATCAGACTGTTAAACAGCCATCACTAGCACATTAGAGGCTGCTGCCTATAGACATGGACTCGAAATCACTGGCCACTTTAATAAATGGAACACTAGCCACTTTAATAATGTTTACATATTTTGCATTACTCATCACATATGTATATACTGTATTCTATTCTACTGTATCTTAGTCTATGCCGCTCTGACATCGCTCGTCCAAATATTGATATATTCCTAATTCCATTCCTTTTCTTTAGATTAGTGTGTATTGTTTGTATTGTTGTGAAACTGTTAGATATTACTTGTTAGATATTACTGCACTGTTTAGAGCTAGAAACACAAGCATTTCTCTACACCCGCAATAACATCTGCTAATCATGTGTATGTGACCAATTACATTTCATTTGATGTTGCGGTATGGAGTTGGTGACAGAGCTTTGCTACAGCATGGAGTTGGTGGCAGGACTTTGCTACAGTATGGAGTTGGTGACAGAGCTTTGCTACAGTATGGAGTTGGTGACAGAGCTTTGCTACAGCATGGAGTTGGTGGCAGGACTTTGCTACAGTATGGAGTTGGTGGCAGGACTTTGCTACAGTATGGAGTTGGTGACAGAGCTTTGCTACAGCATGGAGTTTGTGGCAGGACTTTGCTACAGCATGGAGTTGGTGGCAGAACTTCTCTACAGTATGGAGCTGGTGGCAGAACTTTGAGGAAAAACTTGATGTATCGAAGAGTATATGATGCACAGAGAAAGAAAAATAAAATTAGATGGTGGGAAGCAGATAATAAGAGAGAGAGGAGGGAGGGAGGGAGAAACGAAATAACTCTTTCAGAACTCTGAGGAAGGTGTTTGATACTCCAATTCTCTTTCTCCATACTTAATTATAAGCGCCACACACACACTGCCCTGATAGGCTCACTGTATTCTAGAACCTATGGGAGCTCATTAGACACAGACGAGTGATGCCAGTGCAGGTTGGTCCCTCGTGATCATGTGTGCCATCAGGGTCCAATATACTGGAGTGATGAAGTGGCTCAACGGGCATGGAGTGGCTGCTACTAGCTGGGTATCACTCCTTTCCCCCCTGAGCCTGTATGGCTGCCTTTACACAAGCAGACTAATTGGTCATTTGACTAATCACATCAGATCTTTTGCCAATAATTGGGCAAAAGATCAGAATTGGTTTGCCTGTGTAAACAAATCCTATGAGTCATAGAGACAGGGTTTTAATGCGGGCTAGAGACAGGGGGGTCTGGAGACAGGGGGAGGGCTGGGGACGGTGGAGGGGATGGGGACAATGGTGTCGTGTCTCTGGCTTTGATTAAATGTCAAAGCCAGAGACACGACACTGTCTATCTATTAGCCCTTTTAAAACGCAGGACAACAGTCCTAGCATCCTCGGGAACTGACGTTAACTTTCGTCAATGGGCTTTTGTACTGGGGGAGGAAAGGGCGTGTTTCATAGTTCTCAACCAATGTCTGTTCACCTGGGTGTGGCTACTGACTGTGCAGCGCCTACTATGAAACCAATTCTCTCATATTTATGAGGCTAAAATTACATTTAATCTTTTCACAAATAGTTTCATATTCAAACATTTAAATTGCACAACAATTACATGTTTATCTGATAACTAGAAAGTGTAGACTTCCAAAGATACAATTTATGTTTAATCATCATCGGTAACAACATCCCAGACAGTAACTGATCTGACATCACATTCTTTAAGTACCAACTGACACTTTACAGAAATATTGTTCATTGTCCAACCTTCTGGATGTTACCATACTTTAGTCTTTCTCTGTGGTAACAAAGTGGGAAGAGATGGGGACAGCGGGAGGGATTGGGGACAGGTTGAAATATACATGATTTGAATAGGTTGGAATATACAGTACAGATGATATGTTTGAATTGGTAGGAACATTAAAATGCTAATACCTTTTGAACAACATGTTCTTATCATGCCCATGTCTAAGTGAACTTGTTTGCTTACTGGATTGTTGGACAGCAGCAAATATTAGCATTCAACATAAACGTATATACTGAGTGAACAAAACATTAGGAACACCTTCCTAATATTGAGCTGCACCCCCTTTCGCCCTCAGAACAGCCTCAATTCGTCAGGGCATGTACTACAAGGTGTCAAAAGCATTCAACAGGGGGTGCTGGCCCATGTTGACTCCAACGCTTTCCACAGTTGTGTCAAGTTGGCTGGATGTCCTTTGGGTGGTGGACCATTCTTGATACACACGGGAAACTGTTGAGCGTGAAAAACCCAGCAGCGTTGCAGTTCTTGACACACTCAAACCAGTGCGCCTGGCACCTGCTAGCATACCCTATTCAAAGGCACTTAAATATTTTGTCTTGCTATGTTACACAGTTTGCTACAGCTGTGGTCCACTGAATTCATATGCTCTATTTACCTATGTCCCATAACTGCTGACATGTGTGCAAATATACCTGACATGTGTTTTCTAACCCATTATAATTAATTAGCCTTCCTGGTGAAAACATATCAATGTATCCCACCTGTAATTCGGCATTCCTCTATCTTGCAGACTCTGTTGCATCTTATTAATGTATCTCATTAAGACAGAGTTGGCATGGCTGTCTATTCCTTTTCTCAGTTTAGCATATTTTTACATATTAACACCCCCTCTCTCCACCCACTGCACGTCTATATGTCTTCAAACACATTTAATATAAATCAGCTGACATCCTCAATGGAAGCAAATGGATCAAGGTACCACTATATAGTATATGCAAATATAAACAAAGGCCCTGTGCAGGAGTGATGGGGAGGTGAGATAGGTAGTTAGATAGAGAGACATGGAGAGGTTGATGGAGAGATAACAGGGAGAAGGATAGTTAGAGAGAGAGACATGGAGAGGTTGATGTAGAGATAACAGGGAGAAGGATAGTTAGAGAGAAAGACATAGAGAGGTTGATGGAGAGATAACAGGGAGAAGGATAGTTAGAGAGAGAGACATAGAGAGGTTGATGGAGAGATAACAGGGAGAAGGATAGTTAGAGAGAAAGACATAGAGAGGTTGATGGAGAGATAACAGGGAGAAGGATAGTTAGAGAGAGAGACATAGAGAGGTTGATGGAGTGATAACAGGGAGAAGGATAGTTAGAGAGAGAGACATGGAGAGGTTGATGGAGAGATAACAGGGAGAAGGATAGTTAGAGAGAGAGACATGGAGAGGTTGATGGAGAGATAACAGGGAGAAGGATAGTTAGAGAGAGAGACATGGAGAGGTTGATGGAGAGATAACAGGGAGAAGGACAGTTAGAGAGAGAGACATGGAGAGGTTGATGGAGAGATAACAGGGAGAAGGACAGTTAGAGAGAGAGACATAGAGAGGTTGATGGAGAGATAACAGGGAGAAGGACAGTTAGAGAGAGAGACATGGAGAGGTTGATGGAGAGATAACAGGGAGAAGGACAGTTAGAGAGAGAGACATGGAGAGGTTGATGGAGAGATAACAGGGAGATAGGTAGATAGAATTAGGACGATTCCCTCTAATTATCAAAAAGAGGAGAGCCATTAAATTCCGCAACCATCTAATAAGATGTGATTATGAAACCTTCCATAACAAAGCCCAGAGATATGAAACTGAAGTAGAGTCCCCCTAAGCAAGCTGGTCCTGGGGCTTTGTTCACAAACCCAAACAGACCCCACAGAGCCCCAGGACAGCAACACAATTAGACCCAACCAAATTATGAGAAAACAAAAAGAGAATTACTTGACACATTGGAAAGAATTAACAAAAAAAGAATGATATTTGGTCCTAAACAGAGAGTACACAGTGGCAGAATACCTGACCACTGTGACTGACCCAAACTTAAGGAAAGCTTTGACTATGTACAGACTCAGTGAGCATAGCCTTGCTATTGAGAAAGGCCTATGTAGGCAGACCTGGCTCTGCCACCATAACAGCAATATTAAATACCACTGTCTGCCACCACAACAGCAATATTAAACACCACTGTCTGCCACCACATCAGCAATATTAAACACCACTGTCTGCCACCACAACAGCAATATTAAATACCACTGTCTGCCACCACAACAGCCATATTAAATACCACTGTCTGCCACCACAACAGCCATATTAAATACCACTGTCTGCCACCACAACAGCAGTATTAAATACTACTGTCTGCCACCACAACAGCAATATTAAATACCACTGTCTGCCACCACAACAGCAATATTAAATACCACTGTCTGCCACCACAACAGCAATATTAAATACCACTGTCTGCCACAACAACAGCAATATTAAATACCACTGTCTGCCACAACAACAGCAATATTAAATACCACTGTCTGCCACAACAACAGCAATATTAAATACCACTGTCTGCCACGACAACAGCAATATTAAATACCACTGTCTGCCACCACAACAGCAATATTAAATACTACTGTCTGCCACCACAACAGCAATATTAAATACCACTGTCTGCCACCACAACAGCAATATTAAATACCACTGTCTGCCACAACAACAGCAATATTTGTGACCAATAAAAGGGAAACAGTGGAGAACAAACACTGTTATAAATACAACCTTGATTTATCTGTTCATTTATTTTCCCTTTAATACTTCAACTATTTGAACATTATTACAACATTTCCCTTGTTTACTCCCCTTGACATATGGTTCCCATGCCAATAAAGCCCTTTGATATGGAGTTAACAGAGAGTACGGTAGTTAGAGAGAGACATGGAGAGGGGGATATAGAGATAACAGAGAGAAGGATAGAGATGGGGATGGAGAGATAACAGAGAGAGGGGGATGGAGAGATAACAGAGAGAGGGGGATGGAGAGATAACAGAGAGAAGGGTAGTTAGAGAGGGGGATGGAGAGATAACAGAGAGAGGGGGATGGAGAGATAACAGAGAGAGGGGGATGGAGAGATAACAGAGAGAAGGGTAGTTAGAGAGGGGGATGGAGAGATAACAGAGAGAGGGGGATGGAGAGATAACAGAGAGAGGGGGATGGAGAGATAACAGAGAGAAGGGTAGTTAGAGAGGGGGATGGAGAGATAACAGGGAGAAGGGTAGTTAGAGAGGGGGATGGGGAGATAACAGAGAGAGGGGGATGGAGAGATAACAGGGAGAAGGGTAGTTGAGAGGGGGATGGAGAGATAACAGAGAGAGGGGGATGGATAGATAACAGAGAGAAGGGTAGTTAGAGAGGGGGATGGAGAGATAACAGGGAGAAGGGTAGTTAGAGAGGGGGATGGAGAGATAACAGCGAGAGGGGGATGGAGAGATAACAGAGAGAGGGGTAGTTAGATAGGGTGATGGAGAGATAACAGAGAGAAGGGTAGTTAGAGAGGGGGATGGGGAGATAACAGAGAGAGGGGGATGGAGAGATAACAGGGAGAAGGGTAGTTAGAGAGGGGGATGGAGAGATAACAGAGAGAAGGGTAGTTAGAGAGGGGGATGGAGAGATAACAGAGAGAAGGGTTGTTAGAGAGGGCGATGAGAGATAACACTGAGAAGGGTAGTTAGAGTAGGGGATGGAGAGATAACAGAGAGAAGGGTAGTTAGAGAGGGGGATGGGGAGATAACAGGGAGAAGGGTTGTTAGAGTGGGGGATGGAGAGATAACAGAGAGAGGGGGATGGAGAGACAACAGAGAGAAGGGTAGTTAGATAGGGGGATAGGGAGGTAACAGAGAGAATGGTAGTTGAGAGGGGGATGGGGAGATAACAGAGAGAAGGGTAGTTAGAGAGGGGGATGGAGAGATAACAGAGAGAGGGGGATGGAGAGATAACAGAGAGAAGGGTAGTTAGAGAGGGGGATGGAGAGATAACAGAGAGAGGGGGATGGAGAGATAACAGAGAGAAGGGTAGTTAGAGTGGGGGATGGAGAGGTAACAGAGAGAAGGAATAGGGTTGACAAACAACAACACAGCACTGGGACGACACCTGAAACGTTCCACTCTAATAATAGCCACTTCACTGTGACTTATAGACTACATCTCTACTGTAAAGACTACATCTCCCATAGCAATTATGCCCCCATACAAACCCATGATGAGCACATTACAGACACATCCATCCATCACCTCTGGTGTTACTCATCCATCAGTCCTATGTGGCTCAGGGCCACTGCAGGTCTGGCCATCCCAGGAAGTACATGTATTATTTCAAGGTGGCAATGAAAATCAATGAAAGCAATATATTCCTATTGGATTTAGTTTATGCCATGGACCCTTGGCTCTGAGCTGGTGTGTAGATCATCAGTGGAGCGGAGAGTGGGGAGAGTGGCTGACCTCTAGCTGAACAACCTCCATGCATGTGTTGTGAGATCTGATCATTTGTGCAGGGTGACTGCAAAGACGGTGCCGACAGCACCACATTTTGGGAGTGTCCTAAAAAACACTAGGCAGTGTACATGTTGGAATATATTTACAAATCTACTCTCTTTTTGTTGCTCTGAGAAAAAGGTGTTCAGCTGTGTTCCACTAGGCATGTTTTAGGACACAGCAAAACATGGGACTTCATGTTATTAAACCTCTTAAGGATCGGACCCTTTTTCTAAAATGACATACCCAAATCTAACTGCCTGTAGCTCAAGACCTGATGCAAGGATATGCATATTCTTGATACCATTTGAAAGGAAACACTTTGAGGTTTTTGGAAATGTCAAATTAATGTCGGAGAATATAACACATTATATCTGGTAAAAGATAATACAAACAAAAAAACATGCATTTTCTATTTTGTATTTTTTTCATCTTTGAAATGCAAGAGAAAGGTCTTAATATCATATAGGAATTTTGGCGCAATTTAGATTCTGGCCACTAGATGGGAGCAGTGTGTGTGCAAAGTTTCAGATTGATCCAGTGAAGCATTGCAATACTGGACTAATTTTGTAAGTCTGCCCAAATGTGCCGAATTGGAAAATTGATACATTTTCAAGTACATAACTATAGAGAATATACAAAAATTATATGGTAATACAAAATGTAAGTTTACACACTCCCAGGAATGTCATACATGATGGATCATTAGCTTATAGACTAACTTACACACATATTGATGGCCAGGCTGGGTGGGGGTGGAGCCAGAGGCAGCAGGGGTTCAAACTGTAGAACCCAGTTCCTACATTTGAACATAAAAATGAATTTTATCAAACAAAACTATGCTACATTTTATCTCCGGGACCCTCAGGATGACAAATCAGAGTAAGATTACTGGATGTAAGTACATTATTAACCTTCAGAGGTGAATGTATCAAACCAGTAGTCGTGATAAGTGTTTTGTTGTTGTGCACTATCCTCAAACAATAGCATGATATTTTTGTTAGCTGTAATAGCTACTTTAAATTGGACTTGCAGTTAGATTAACAAGAATTTAAGCTTTATTCCCATATTAGACATGTCTATGTCCTGGAAAGTTGGCTGTTGTTTACAACAGTCATGCTAATCACATTAGTGAACGTTAGCTCAACCGTCCCGTATACGGGGACACGATCCACACCACAATTAGAATGTTCAGATGTGTTTATTTATACAACACAATTAGAATGTTCAGATGTGTTTATTTATACAACACAATTAGAATGTTCAGATGTGTTTATTTATACAACACAATTAGAATGTTCAGATGTGTTTATTTATACAACACAATTAGAATGTTCAGATGTGTTTATTTATACAACACAATTAGAATGTTCAGATGCGTTCCACTAGGCATGTTTTAAGGCACAGCAAAACATGGCCCTTCATGTTATCTATACAATCAATTAGAATGGATTATATTTTTCTCTCTCTCTCTCTCTCTCTCTCTCTCTCTCTCTCTCTCTCTCTCTCTCTCTCTCTCTCTCTCTCTCTCTCTCTCTCTCTCTCTCTCTCTCTCTCTCTCTCTCTCTCTCTCTCTCTCTCTCTCTCTCTCTCTCTCTCTCGCTCTCTCTCTCTCTCTCTCTCGCTCTCGCTCTCTCTCTCCTCTGAGGGAAAAGGCAGTATAACATGCTCAACATTCTGAGCATGTCTCCAGAGTTCCTTAGTGCCAGCTGAAAAGCAGGCTGCCAGGGGTCACCCAAAGCGAAGGGTTCCTCTCTAAGCACCCATCAGTCCTCTCTGGAAGTGACCTAGTATCTCCAACAGGGATCAAAGACGTGGCATGGGAGAGCGGTAGGGATAGTTTCAAGTTTCAAGTTTTAATGTCACATGTACAGTTCAAGTGAAGACATTTCACTGTACTTGTGCATGTGACATTTAAACTTGAAACTATCCCTACCGCTCTCACATGCCACGTCTTTGAGCCCTCTCGGTGTAGGGTGAAGTGGCCCCTAGACGCTGATCTGGGGTCAGTTTAGCATTTCCTCCACTAATGGTTGAGGTTAGAATTGGAGGAGGGCAAGCTGATACTAGATCTGTATGTACTGTATCTAAGGGAAACTCTGACTGTCATTCTGACTGTGGTCACAGAGCAGATCCCACTGCTGCCACCAGTGTACCAGCAATATCTGCCCCACAGGGATCTGCAGCTTGAATCCGATGGGCCTTTTTTACGAGTGTTGGATTTTAAGAGCGTTTTCATCGGCTTTCTCCGACAGCTTTCTCAGCTCCATTGCCGTCATCCGACCTCTGGGGTATTGCAGAGTGGAAAGCCGTGTCTATCCAGCATACCGCATCAATAAAGCAACATAAAAATGAGTTTAGATAATTTTTCAAAATGTCTCCCTAGGCACAAACGGGGATATGCTGGTTGAAGCAGAACTATTTTATATCTGCGTGGAATGTATTGGCTGAGGCTCTTCACACGGACTGGCTATAGGGCAGGTTGGGAAAATGCCAGATGGGCTGGTCCATCTTTAGCCCAGTGGGCCGGTCTAAATGTGGGTTTTTAGCACAGAATGACCATGATTTGTCTATTAATGCAGGCCTCTAGGAAAATAAAAGGACTGTAGCAGTGCGTCCCTGCTGGGAACAGAATATGTTTCAATGATGCAAGCAGGGTAGCCACTTATATTAAGTGAAATTCCTTTAATTCATCAATAGCAAATAACTCTTAAACATGCCTGTGTTTAGCCATCCTCATATCACTCAACCAGCCCTTCCTCCCACTAAACCCCCAGTCCAGGGCACTAGCCCCTTCCACAGCCATCAGCATAACACAGTCCCGCCGCCTGCACTCATGTATACACTCTCCCTCTTTGTCATTTGCACTTGACTTGTAAATGGACCCCCTTTCTTTAGTCTTTCTCTCCTTCTCTCCTCTCACCCTCTCTTTCAACACATGACAAGAATACCTGATGAAAAGATCTAAATGCTTCTCCAGACGGGCTTCCCGAACCCCCCCCTTAACCCTCCCCACCGCCCCCCCATCTACACCCCTCCTCATACCCCGCCCCTCTCCAGTCATACCCCTCTCCAGTAACACCCCTCTCCAGTAACACCCCTCTCCAGATACACCCCTCCTCCTACCCCGCCCCTCTCCAGTCATACCCCTCCTCCTACCCCACCCCTCTCCAGTAACACCCCTCTCCAGTCACACCCCTCCTCCTACCCCGCCCCTCTCCAGTCACACTCCTCCTCCTACCCCGCCCCTCTCCAGTAACACCCCTCCACCTACCCCGCCCCTCTCCAGTCATACTCCTCCTCCTACCCCGCCCCTCTCCAGTAACACCCCTCCGCCTACCCCGCCCCTCTCCAGTCACACTCCTCCTCCTACCCCGCCCCTCTCCAGTAACACCCCTCCGCCTACCCCGCACCTCTCCAGTCATACTCCTCCGCCTACCCCGCCCCTCTCCAGTCATACTCCTCCTCCTACCCCGCCCCTCTCCAGTAACACCCCTCCGCCTACCCCGCCCCTCTCCAGTCATACTCCTCCTCCTACCCCGCCCCTCTCCAGTAACACCCCTCCGCCTACCCCACCCCTCTCCAGTCATACTCCTCCTCCTACCCCGCCCCTCTCCAGTAACACCCCTCCGCCTACCCCGCCCCTCTCCAGTCACACTCCTCCTCCTACCCCGCCCCTCTCCAGTCACACTCCTCCTCCTACCCCGCCCCTCTCCAGTCATACTCCTCCTCCTACCCCGCCCCTCTCCAGTCATACTCTTCCTCCTACCCCACCCCTCTCCAGTAACACCCCTCCTCCTACCCAGCCCCTCACATTAACATCAGACATGCACATGCTGCTCCAGTCTCCCCCTCCCGTCTCCACCCTGACTGATGATAGCAATAAAGGACTGGAGGAGAGAGTAGAGAGGAAGGGGGGAGACGGGAGGGGGAGACTGGAGCAGCATGTGCATGTCTGATGTTAATGTGAGGGGCTGAGAATGGAGAAGGGGCATGGCAGCCGTCTCCCATCTACAGTCCAACACTGCCTGGCCTGGGTCTTGTCTCGGGGGAGCCAGTGGCAGCATATCGGCCCGGCCGATCTTAATGCGTGTCCTCCGCAACAAATTGGCCCGTTTACTTAAGAGTCATGCTTCGTTGTGCTTTGTCCTATGAATATTTTATAAGACCGGGTCCGTTGATGGATACAATGACCGGTTGGTTCCCTTATCTTATTTAACCAGAGGTGTTAGGTCTCAGTCCTTGGGTAACCAGCCAGGGAGACGCACTGGCGTGAACCACGGCCCTGCCGAGACTCACAACCAGGAGAAGGACTGTGGCACCGAGCTAGAGGTGTTAGGTCTCAGTCCTTGGGTAACCAGCCAGGGAGACGCACTGGCGTGAACCACGGCCCTGCTGAGACTCACAACCAGGAGAAGGACTGTGGCACCGAGCTAGAGGTGTTAGGTCTCAGTCCTTGGGTAACCAGCCAGGGAGACGCACTGGCGTGAACCACGGCCCTGCCGAGACTCACAACCAGGAGAAGGACTGTGGCACCGAGCTAGAGGTGTTAGGTCTCAGTCCCTGTCTGCGTCCCAAATGGCACTCCCATTTCCCTATATAGTGCACTACTTTTGAGCAGAGCCTTATGGGGTGGTAGTGCACTATATAGGGAATGAGGTGCCATTTGGGACGCAGACAGGGACTGAGACCTAACACCTCTATAGCCCTCTAGCTCGGTACCACAGCTCAAACCACACCTTGGAGAGAGCGCTGGTATCTGGTGGGGAAATTAAAGGAGAAATAAATAGATTTCCTCTCCTGTCTCTGCATTCTCTCTCTCCATCCCCTGGGGTGGAGTGGCTGTTTGATTTGAAAACCCTTCTCATATCACCTTTGCCATAATGGCTAATAATGCTGTAGCCTCCAAATCAATGGGGCCTGTCCTAGATTGTGACAGCGGCCCGCTCCATGAAGGGTTCTGTATTTTAGTTTATTGCCTGGGAAGACAGACTGCCGGCCGGGACCTGGTCTCAATTCTCCAGGAGGCCTGTAAGGGCCGGTGCTCTTCCCCAGAGAAGGGAGCTCTCACAGGAGCTTTATGGGATGGCCATGCCCTGGTAGTAGGCTGTCTCTCTTCATTAACACTAAAGGAGACAGACACTCTCTGGGATTCTGCTGCTGTCCCGGGCTACCTGGAGATTGTGCTGAGTGGGCAGAGTGGGCGGAGTGGGGCTGGAGTACTGGGAGGGTTGTGTTTGTGGCTAATGTGCGTGTGTGTACATGCGTGTGTAGGTGTGCGTAGGGTAGTACTGTATGTGTGTGTATATGTAGAGTGAAGTGAGAGGAGGGTGTGAGAAGAGAGTAGTTTGGTCTGTTGTATGTCAGGAGGTACGGAGAGTGAGAAATGCCCCGTTCCTTCCATAGGTTAATTAGTTGATTCATGTAACTGGTTCTATATAAACTGTAATACAACAGTCCTGGACCTCTCTGTGGCTTAAACCCCAGTCTGTCGGTACAGTATCCTGGACCTCTCCATGGCTATAAAACCAGCCTGACGGTACAGTATCCTGGACACCTCCATGGCTATAAAACCAGCCTGATGGTACAGTATCCTGGACACCTCCATGGCTATAAAACCAGCCTGATGGTACAGTATCCTGGACACCTCCATGGCTATAAAACCAGCCTGATGGTACAGTATCCTGGACACCTCCATGGCTATAAAACCAGCCTGATGGTACAGTATCCTGGACACCTCCATGGCTATAAAACCAGCCTGACGGTACAGTATCCTGGACACCTCCATGGCTATAAAACCAGCCTGATGGTACAGTATCCTGGACACCTCCATGGCTATAAAACCAGCCTGATGGTACAGTATCCTGGACACCTCCATGGCTATAAAACCAGCCTGATGGTACAGTATCCTGGACATCTCCATGGCTATAAAACCAGCCTGATGGTACAGTATCCTGGACACCTCCATGGCTATAAAACCAGCCTGATGGTACAGTATCCTGGACACCTCCATGGCTATAACACCAGTCTGTCGGTACAGTATACTGGACACCTTCATGGCTATAACACCAGTCTGTTGGTACAGTATCCTGGACACCTCCATGGCTTTAACACCAGTCTGTCGGTACAGTATCCTGGACACCTCCATGGCTATAACACCAGTCTGTCGGTACAGTATCCTGGACACCTTCATGGCTATAACACCAGTCTGTCGGTACAGTATCCTGGACATCTCCATGGCTATAAAACCAGCCTGATGGTACAGTATCTTGGACACCTCCATGGCTATATCACCAGTCTGTCGGTACAGTATCCTGGACACCTCCATGGCTATAAAACCAGCCTGACGGTACAGTATCTTGGACCTCTCCATGGCTATACCACCAGCCTGACGGTACAGTATCTTGGACCTCTCCATGGCACTTAAACCAGCCTGACGGTACAGTATCTTGGACACCTCCATGGCTATAACACCAGCCTGACGGTACAGTATCTTGGACCTCTCCATGGCTATAACACCAGCCTGACGGTACAGTATCTTGGACCTCTCCATGGCTGTAACACCAGCCTGACGGTACAGTATCAGCCCCACTGCCTGCAATAATTGTCACCTCTGCTTGTTAAACCATCTTTTTTTCTGATACTGAAGGAGTTGAAAGATGGAGAGTCACGTCGCTGAGCCTCAGTGGCTTTTATCTGTAGCTAATTCAATCTCCCACTATTCATTTGACGTAATGTGGTTTTAATTTGATTAGAGGCCGGGTCAGGAAGAGGTTCCAGGAAGCAGAGGAAAGAGGAAGAGGGGAGAGAGAGAGCGATTGAAGAGAAAGAGAGAGAGAGGTTGAAGAGGAAGAGAGAGAGAGAGAGAGAGAGAGAGAGGTGGAGAGAGAGAGAGGTGGTGAGAGAGAGAGGTTGAAGAGGGAGAGAGAGAGGGAGAGAGAGAGTGAGAGGTTGAAGAGGGAGAGAGAGAGAGAGGGAGAGTGAGAGAGGTTGAAGAGGGAGAGAGAGAGAGAGAGAGAGAGAGAGGTTGAAGAGGGAGAGAGAGAGAGAGAGAGGTTGTTGACACAGGACAAATACAGGAGTGGATGTGAGTATTATAACCTTACTACATCATCTACCAGGTTGTAAGGAAAGGGGGTGGTGGGGAGGTCTGTACTATGGTGTAAGGAGAGGAGGGGGGGAGGTCTGTACTATGGCGTAAGGAGAGGAGGTGGGGGAGGTCTGTACTATGGCGTAAGGAGAGCAGCAGGTGGTGGGAGGTCTTTACCAGGGCATAAGGAGAGGGGGTGATGGGGGAGGTCTTTACCAGGGTGTAAGTAGAGGAAGGGATGGCGGAGGTCTCTACCAGGGTGTAAGTAGAGGGGGTGATGGGGGAGGTCTCTACCAGGGTGTAAGTAGAGGGGGTGATGGGGGAGGTCTCTACCATGGTGTAAGTAGAGGGGGTGATGGGGGAGGTCTCTACCAGGGTGTAAGTAGAGGGGGTGATGGGGGAGGTCTCTACCATGGTTTAAGTAGAGGGGGTGATGGGGGAGGTCTCTACCAGGGTGTAAGTAGAGGGGGTGATGGGGGAGGTCTCTACCATGGTGTAAGTAGAGGGGGTGATGGGGGAGGTCTCTACCATGGTTTAAGTAGAGGGGGTGATGGGGGAGGTCTCTACCAGGGTGTAAGTAGAGGGGGTGATGGGGGAGGTCTCTACCAGGGTGTAAGTAGAGGGGGTGATGGGGGAGGTCTCTCCCAGGGTGTAAGTAGAGGGGGTGATGGGGGAGGTCTCTACCAGGGTGTAAGTAGAGGGGGTGATGGGGGAGGTCTCTACCAGGGTGTAAGTAGAGGGGGTGATGGGGGAGGTCTCTACCAGGGTGTAAGTAGAGGGGGTGATGGGGGAGGTCTCTACCAGGGTGTAAGTAGAGGAGGTGATGGGGGAGGTCTCTACCAGGGTGTAAGTAGAGGGGGTGATGGGGGAGGTCTCTACCAGGGTGTAAGTAGAGGGGGTGATGGGGGAGGTCTCTACCATGGTTTAAGTAGAGGGGGTGATGGGGGAGGTCTCTACCAGGGTGTAAGTAGAGGGGGTGATGGGGAAGGTCTCTACCATGGTTTAAGTAGAGGGGGTGATGGGGGAGGTCTCTACCATGGTTTAAGTAGAGGGGGTGATGGGGGAGGTCTCTACCAGGGTGTAAGTAGAGGGGGTGATGGGGGAGGTCTCTACCAGGGTGTAAGTAGAGGGGGTGATGGGGGAGGTCTCTCCCAGGGTGTAAGTAGAGGGGGTGATGGGGGAGGTCTCTACCAGGGTGTAAGTAGAGGGGGTGATGGGGGAGGTCTCTACCAGGGTGTAAGTAGAGGGGGTGATGGGGGAGGTCTCTACCAGGGTGTAAGTAGAGGGGGTGATGGGGGAGGTCTCTACCAGGGTGTAAGTAGAGGGGGTGATGGGGGAGGTCTCTACCAGGGTGTAAGTAGAGGGGGTGATGGGGGAGGTCTCTACCATGGTTTAAGTAGAGGGGGTGATGGGGGAGGTCTCTACCAGGGTGTAAGTAGAGGGGGTGATGGGGGAGGTCTCTACCATGGTGTAAGTATAGGGGGTGATGGGGGAGGTCTCTACCAGGGTGTAAGTAGAGGGGGTGATGGGGGAGGTCTCTACCAGGGTGTAAGTAGAGGGGGTGATGGGGGAGGTCTCTCCCAGTGTGTAAGTAGAGGGGGTGATGGGGGAGGTCTCTACCAGGGTGTAAGTAGAGGGGGTGATGGGGGAGGTCTCTACCAGGGTGTAAGTAGAGGGGGTGATGGGGGAGGTCTCTACCAGGGTGTAAGTAGAGGGGGTGATGGGGGAGGTCTCTACCAGGGTGTAAGTAGAGGGGGTGATGGGGGAGGTCTCTACCAGGGTGTAAGTAGAGGGGGTGATGGGGGAGGTCTCTACCAGGGTGTAAGTAGAGGGGGTGATGGGGGAGGTCTCTACCAGGGTTTAAGTAGAGGGGGTGATGGGGGAGGTCTCTACCAGGGTGTAAGTAGAGGGGGTGATGGGGGAGGTCTCTACCAGGGTGTAAGTAGAGGGGGTGATGGGGGAGGTCTCTACCATGGTGTAAGTAGAGGGGGTGATGGGGGAGGTCTCTACCAGGGTGTAAGTAGAGGGGGTGATGGGGGAGGTCTCTACCAGGGTGTAAGTAGAGGGGGTGATGGGGGAGGTCTCTCCCAGGGTGTAAGTAGAGGGGGTGATGGGGGAGGTCTCTACCAGGGTGTAAGTAGAGGGGGTGATGGGGGAGGTCTCTACCAGGGTGTAAGTAGAGGGGGTGATGGGGGAGGTCTCTACCATGGTTTAAGTAGAGGGGGTGATGGGGGAGGTCTCTACCAGGGTGTAAGTAGAGGGGATGATGGGGGAGGTCTCTACCAGGGTGTAAGTAGAGGGGGTGATGGGGGAGGTCTCTACCAGGGTGTAAGGAAAGCCCATAAAGAGAAGGACTAGGGTGGACTGTATAAGGAGGCTATAAAGCACAGCACAAGGACTGGTCCTGGAAGGGGTCTGCTGCGCTAGTTGCTCCAGGAGGATGCCATTTTCCTGAAGGATGGCACCATTTTGCTGCAGTGTCTTGTGGGTTGTTTGTAGGTTACCCTGTATCTCTCTTAGCATGCCAAGGAGGAGCTGTAGCAGTTGGCCCTTCTCCTTCTCATCCGGCCCCTGGGCCTTGTGTGTGCCATAGTAAACTAGACTGTTTTCCGGATCCATCGCAGCAATCAAACCCGGCTCAAAGGACCGGTAAGGTTGTGTGAGTTGTGACAGGATGTTGTGGTCTGGAGAGAATACAAAGAGGTGATAGCTATGACACATTAGCATACAAGACAAAGTGTCATAACTAAGGAGAAAATCAAGTATAACAGACTTGCTAACCAAACATAGGACATGACCAATATCTATGGAACTTAGGCTATGAGGCAACAAAGGAAGCATCATAAACAGTCTGATTGGCAATAACTGAACTCTGTTTGAGTTAGCTGAGCTTGTTAGGTTGAACTGATGAATAAATAGTTTGAGTTAATTGAACTTGTTAAGTTTCATAGAGAATTCTCTCTCTGCTACAGTCTGAACGTGTACCTTTCAGCTCCTTGCTGTCTTGCCACAATGAGTATTACAGAGAAAAACCTGGTTCACACTAGTGATCACTTGTTTGGTATTCAAGGTGTAGTATCCTCCCAGATTAATTTAAAGGTGTACCTACAGGGGGTGGATGCAACCTTTAATTTTTTTGTTGAATTGATAAATAAATTACGGTGGGATCGATGTGGATTTAATCTGCCGTGCCTCTTGACATCTAGCCAAGATTCTCTCCCTCCCATTTTCAGCACCCAGAGGACTGATGATAGATGAGCTGCCTGCTCTCTACTCCCACCCCCATCCTAGTGGCCAGCCCAACACACATACGCACATTCAAGAAAGACATAAACATACTGTAAAATGTCATATATTACTACACAGGTATACTGGGAGAGGAATTTAGATCAATAACAGTAAAATGCTGCAAGGAGAAAGTAAACTTCTCTGTAAAGTTTTTATTTCATTTGCACACTGACAATGTTTAATGATTTCCCCACCGTTCCAACACAGACGGACAGCCAGTTCTCCAGACCGATCACAGATCCATCTAAAGTTATCCTTCTGGATTACCCTCTGACACCCACCTCGGTCCCCCATCCCCCCGACCTGTCCGTCTTCACGTCCACCCCCTGTAGATGAAGATGCAGCGGCAGTCGCCACGGCCAGACGACGGGGAGATTGATGGGAAACACAGAGGCCGCAGAGGAGCTGCCACAATGACTCGGCACACACACACACACACACACACACACACACACACACACACACACACACACACACTCTGTCCATGCCAGTCTCACCAATATCAACCCCCTCTCCCCCGAAGATGCCAACTCAGCAGCGTTTTTCATATTTGGCCAACGTGAAACTACAGGTGTGTAAGAGAGAGATAATAGGTTGTGTGTACAGCAGAGGAGGCTGTTGGGAGGAGCTATAGGAGGACAGACTCATTGTAATGGATGGAATGGAATCAATGGAACTGAGTTAAACATGTGGTTTCCACATGTTTTTGATTAAGTTTGACTCCATTCCATTATTCCATTCCATCCATTACAATGAGCCTGTCCTCCTATAGCTCCTCCCACCAGCCTCCTCTGGTGTAGAGGCATTTGAGTGAGTGAGTGTGTATGTCCGTCTGTGTGTGAGTGCTTGTGTGTGTGTGTGTGTGCGCTTTGAATGTGTTCCAGACAACTGTGTGAGTCCCCAGTCCCCCCCCCCCCATCACGATGCCCATCTTCCTACTAGGCCATGGGCGGCGCGGCGGCTGGGTGGGAATTGTCACCGAAGGAAGGACACCTAGAAAGACAAGTGTGTCGTCTGTGTTGTTTGACGCTGAAGCCAGTAGTGTAGAGGGAGGATAGGAAACGCTACATCTGCTGCTGCGTATCCTTGATAAAGTACGGGCTGTCGTCGTGGTCGTGGTCGTCGTGGTCGTGGTCGTCGTGGTGGTGGTGGTCCTTCTTCTTCTTCTTCTTCTCCTCCTCAGGCCCCCAAGAGAACAGGGAGCACTCGCCAACCCGGTGGTGGCAGACGTCTAGCAGCTGACTGTTCTCGTCCAAAGACACATTGACCAAGTCTCTGCACGGTATCAAGGGGGATTTGTTGTTCCTGTCCGAGTTGCCTGCTGCTGCTGCTGCGCGTCGTCGTCGTCGTAGTAGAGGATTGACAAAGTCTCTGCGCGGTAGTATCAAGGGGGATTTGTTGTTGGTGTCCGAGTTGCCTGCTGCTGCTGCGCGTCGTCGTAGTAGTAGAGGAGCAGCAGCATTGGTACTGCGAGGCACGGGAGGCTCCTCATCGTCGACAACACCAACAAAGGACTCTGCGTCGTCGTCGTCATTGCCAGGCACACGCGTTGAACGTTTGGGCCTCAGCAGCAGCAGGGAAAGACTATTTCGCTCAGGCTCATCGATGTCTGATGCGCCCGGCGGGGCAGGTGGCTTGAAGTCATCGTCATCACCATCATCGAGGAGGAGCATGGAGAAGGCGCTGGCACACAGAGCCTCGATCCTGTCGAGCAGTTGTGCGTACCGCCCGACAAAGACATCCCCTAGGGCCTCGTACCTGTCCAAAGGCATGCGGATGAAACGGGTGAAGCTCATCTGGTGGTCGTCAACAAAGAAGCCGGCACACTGGGGCATTCCCATGACCCTGAGGCACTTGACAAGCAGCGGATCGAGCTGACGACTACTCTGTTCCCTGGGGCACTGCCTCTTTCGCCTCTCTAGCAGCCGCTGCTGCTGCTGCTGCTGCTGCTGCTGCTGCTGCTGCTGCTGCTGCTGCTGCTGCTGCTGCTGCTGAAGGACATTAGACAGAGAATACATGTTGTTGGTGTTGTTGTATTATTGTGTGATAGATATACACAGGTCCAGTCCAGGGAGTCTGCAGTGTATTTTTATATAATAGTATTATTATCTTTCTTTTCTTTGGTTTTGTTTAGTTTTCTTTGCAAAAAAAAAGGTTCTCCTCCTATTTCTACTGAGAATAATTTTACTTTGACTGTGAACACTGGGCACCACCCCCGTATCCCTTTAGTCAAGCATAACCCGTTGTCCTCCCGGCTGTGGTGGTGGTGGTGGTGGTGCGGATTGTGGAGCTGCCAACCCAGCCGGGGCCCTGTCCTCTGAGGGTCAAAACAACCCAGGTCAGGGTCAAACCGACCCAGGGCAGGCAGGCAGGCAATGTGTTAGCTAGCTAGAGAGAGTGGTGGCGGCCAACCCAGCCGGGGCCCTGTCCTCTGAGGGTCAGGACGACCCAGGTCAGGGTCTTAGCTAGTTAGAGAGAGTGGTGGCGGCCAACCCAGCCGGGGCCCTGTCCTCTGAGGGTCAGAACGACCCAGGTCAGGGTCAAAACGACCCAGGGCAGGCAGGCAATGTGTTAGCTAGCTAGAGAGAGTGGTGGCGGCCAACCCAGCCGGGGCCCTGTCCTCTGAGGGTCAGAACGACCCAGGTCAGTGTCAAAACGACCCAGGGCAGGCAGGCAGGCAGGCAATGTGTTAGCTAGCTAGAGAGAGTGGTGGCGGCCAACCCAGCCGGGGCCCTGTCCTCTGAGGGTCAGAACGACCCAGGTCAGGGTCAAAACGACCCAGGGCAGGCAGGCAATGTGTTAGCTAACTAGAGCGAGTGGCCTGTGGCTGTGGAGCGCCACCAACCCCAGCCGGGGCAAAACAAAAACAATGTGTTTTACAGCAGCCAGAAGCTGCAGACGGACGGAGCAACGATAACCCTCAGTACCTTGTCCTCGGGTCAAAACGACCCTGCTGCCGCCGCTAACTAACTAACTAAGTAACGAAGTAAGAGCCAGAGGCTTTTTCTTTAGCACGTCTTAGAGCAGCAGCAGCAGCAGCAGCAGCAGCAGCACCACCGAGGCCAGCATTATTATAGCAAAAGTGAGTGAAAGCGTCCCCTCCTGAGGGGTACGGCCAGGCCATCATGTAAGCCCCTAGGGGGGGGGGGGGGAAACAACAAGATACTACTAATAAAATATTGCAGCAGCAGCAGCAGCCGCAGAGGCCTGAGGCGGCGGCAGGACACCGCAACATCAAGACACGTCCCGACGTGGTGGGAGGTCTTTGGAGGGGGCTCCCCAAGCCTAGGTTAGGTGCCTACTAAGCCATGAGTGTTCCTCGTCGTTTCACCGCCAAACAGGTCATAGAACAGATATTTTCCCAAGAAGAGTTTGACTGCGAAGAGGAGGAAGCTGAGGAGGCATCAGAAGAAGAAGATTGTGAGGAATACAACCCGGCAGACGACGACGACGACGACGACGACACTGCCGAAGGGTTAGAAGAAGGAGAACCAGGAGCCTTAGAAGAACGAGACGAAGAAGCAGAAGCAGAAGCAGAGCGAGACGAAGAAGCAGAAGCAGAAGCAGAGCGAGGAGACCGCAGCCGCCGCCGACGACAACACCAACAACAACAACAACAACATGACATCCCTCGAGTGGAAAGAGAGACTTGTGTCGAGAAACTGCCAAATCGAATGGTCCTTGGTGCCCTGCTGCGACGACGACGACGACGGCAATCGGGAAGGCGGGGCTTCACAATATAATAGGCCGCCGCCGCAGATGAGGCCGGGGCGTACGGAGCACGCCCTTGGCCAGGCCAGCGACATCCTCTCGACGTTCCGCCTGTTTGTCACACCCGAGATAAAAGACATCATCCTAGTCATGACCAATCTGGAGGGCTTTCGAAAATACGGAGACGGCGGCGGCGGCGGCGGCGGCTGGAAGGGGATGGACGCCACCGACCTGCGCGCCTACATAGGGCTGCTCATCCTAGCCGGAGTGTACAGGTCCCGAGGCGAGGCCGCCACTTCTCTGTGGGACGCCGAGAGCGGGAGGACCATTTTCCGCGCTACCATGCCGCTCAAAGTCTTTCACGCTTACTCGAGACTCCTTCGATTCGACGACCGTCGGACCAGACCCGACAGGCGAGCCTCGGACAAACTGGCCGCCGTCAGAGAGGTCTGGGACAAGTGGGTCGAGCGGCTGCCGCTCCTCTACAACCCCGGGCCCGACGTGACGGTGGACGAGCAACTGGTCCCCTTCAGTGGGTGCTGTCCTTTCCGTCAGTACATTCCCAGCAAGCCGGCCAAATACGGCATCAAGTCCTGGGTGGCCTGCGACTCCAAATCCAGCTACGCCTGGAAGATGCAAGTCTACACCGGCAAGCCCGCCGCCGCCGCCGGAGGCCCCGAGAAGAACCAGGGGATGCGAGTCGTGCTCGATTTGACGCAGGGACTCGGCAGGGGTCACACCGTCACCTGCGACAATTTCTTCACCTCCTTCGAACTCGCGCGCCAGCTCCTGCTGAGGAGGAACGTCACCCTGGTCGGCACCGTCAGAAAGAACAAGCCCGAGCTACCGCCCGCGCTGCTCGTCGCCTCCAAGGACAGCGAGAAGAGGAGCCTCTTCTCCTCCAAGTTCGCCTTCACGCCCACCACAGCTCTAGTGTCATACGTCCCAAAGGAGAACAAGAACGTGTTACTCCTCAGCACTCTACACGCCGCCCGGGCTCACGTTAGCCGGCGCCACGACAAGAAGCCCGCCATCATCCTAGACTACAACAGCAACAAAGGAGGGGTCGACAACCTAGATAAGGTCATTGGAACCTACAGCTGCAGGAGGATGACCGCCCGCTGGCCCCTGGTCGTCTTCCACAACATCCTCGACGTTTCCTCCTACAACGCCTTTGTCATATGGAGAGAGATCAACCCCACTTGGATGCCCGGTAAGCGCAACAAGAGGAGGGTGTTCCTCGAGCAGCTGGGGAAGGCGCTCGTCACTCCCTTCATCCAAAGAAGGGCCCGACTCCCTCGCACCGAAGCCTCCGCGGCACTCGTCAAAGCCCTTCGCCCTTCAACAAAGCACGTCACTTCGTCCACCCCCTCAGGAGCCGTCCGCCCGCGCAGCAGCAGCCTCCCCAGCAGCAGCCCCAGCAGCAGCCCCAGCAGCAGCCCCAGCCACAGCCACCGCTCATCTGCAAGCAAGTAAGAGGAAGAGGTGTCAGGTCTGCCCGACGAAGAAGGACTGTAAAACACACACTATGTGCTCCAGGTGTAACAAATACATCTGCAAAGGCTGTTCACACGCCTACTGTCCCTCCTGTTCCAATTCGGCCTTTAGTCAGAGCGGGACACTTCGACCCGGAGGGCACGGCGAGTGCACTGACAGCCACAGCCAGATCCAGAATAGCGGGACACTTCGACCCGGAGGGCACAGCGTGTACGCTGACAGCCACAGCCAGAATATCGGGACACTTCGACCCGGAGGGCACGGCGTGTACACTGACAGCCACAGCCAGAGCCAGAATAGCGGGACACTTCGACCCGGAGGGCACGGCGTGTACACAGAATACCAGGACAACGGGAGGGTTATACAACTTCAACACACACAGACAGACAGGCATAGACACAGTCAAAGATACACACACACACACACACACACACACACACACACACACACACACACACACACACACACACACACACAGGCTTTCATCACAGTGTTACATTCCTCCTTTATTTCAACAGGGATGTTGACTATCAATCGTATGTAATTTCTGCCCATTCAGCGGCTACAGTTAATTAGCAATTAGCTTAGTATGTCATTGTAATTAGCAAAACCGCCATTGGAGTAAATAGATGTAATGTGAGCACACGGTTAAAACAGCTATCTGTGTTTGAGGCCCAAATCGCACCCTAATCCATATATAGTACAGTACTTTTGTCAAAAGTAGTGCACCATTTAGGGAATAGGATGGGATTTGGGACACAGCCTGTGTGTTGAAATGGGTGAGCGCTCCGGGTCGAGCAGGGGGCTTGCTGACAATACTTTCTTTATGTAATTTATCAAAGCCATCTGCCATTTTCCGCTCAATTAATTTGTTATGGGAAGTGGGATCAATTAAGCCAAGCCGGTAATGGCTTTATATCCTAGTTTACGTTTTATGGCCTAATATTTGTTCTTCTCCTCTCTACCATGAAAAGAGTTGAATCAATACCCCGGCCTCTTTTTTACTCCTTTAGACTCATTTGTTTTCCGCAACCTTTCCTGGCATGAGAAACTGGCTGTAACAAGGGGTTAGGATTGGGGTCACACAAACTGTATACACGGACAGACGGACAGACGGATGGTCAGACGGGGAGGCAGGCAGACAGAGAGGCAGAGAGAAAGGCAGACAGAGAGACAGGCAGACTGGCAGACAGAGAGACAGGAGGACAGACAGACAAGCAGACAGGCAGACAGAGAGACAGGCAGACAGAGAGACAGGCAGACAGAGAGACAGACAGACAGAGATACAGGAGGACAGACAGGCAGACAGGCAGACAGAGAGGCAGACAGAGAGACAGGAGGACAGACAGACAAGCAGACAGACAGACAGACAGACAGACAGACAGACAGACAGACAGACAGACAGACAGACAGACAGATAAGCAGACAGAGAAACAGGATGACAGACAGACAAACAGACAGGCGGACAGAGAGACAGGAGGACAGACAGACAGGCAGACAGACAGGCAGTGAGACAAACAGAGAGACAGGCAGACAGAGAGACATGCAGACAGACAGACAGACAAGCAGACAGGCAGACAGGCAGACAAAGAGACAGAGAGACAGGCAGACAGAGAGACAGGCAGACAGAGAGACAGGAGGACAGACAGACAAGCAGACAGGCAGACAGGCAGACAGAGAAACAGAGAGACAGGCAGACAGATAGAGAGACAGGCACACAGACAGACAGACAGACAGACAGACAGACAGACAGACAGACAGACAGACAGACAGACAGACAGACAGACAGACAGACAGACAGACAGACAGAGAGAGAGAGAGAGATTCCCCCAGACATAGAGAGAGATTCCCCCAGCCATAGAGAGAGATTCCCCCAGACATAGAGAGAGATTCCGCCAGCCATAGAGAGAGATTCCGCCAGCCTTAAAGAGAGATTCCCCCAGACATAGAGAGAGATTCCGCCAGCCATAGAGAGAGATTCCGCCAGCCTTAAAGAGAGATTCCCCCAGACATAGAGAGAGATTCCGCCAGCCATAGAGAGAGATTCCGCCAGCCTTAAAGAGAGATTCCCCCAGACATAGAGAGAGATTTCCCCAGACATAGAGAAAGATTCCGCCAGCCATAGAGAGAGATTCCGCCAGCCTTAAAGAGAGATTCCCCCAGACATAGAGAGATTTCCCCAGACATAGAGACAGATTCCCCCAGATATAGAGTGAGATTCCCCCAGACATAGAGAAAGATTCCCCCAGACATAGAGAGAGATTCCCCCAGACATAGAGAGAAATTCCCCCAGACCTAGAGACGGAGACAGATCAGACATGACATCACTCTTTTATTTATCACCACTGGGCCCTGAGAGGCATGATCACAATGGAAGATGGGGGATGAGGAGATGAAGAGGGGAATGAGGAGATGAAGAGGGGGATGAGGAAAGGAAAGAGATTCATATATTGAAAAAGCCGGTTGTGATACAGTCTGGATTTGAACCAGGTTGTCTGTAGTGACGCCTCTAGCACTGAGATGCAGTGTCTTAGACCAGAGGGTGTTAAGTTGCTACAGTGCTCCTCCCATCACAACATGTAAAAACTCTGGGCACCGCTCACTCCCAGCAGGCATTGGGGCTTAGTGGCACAGACAGAGCAGGTCATCTGTCAGACACAGGCCCCTGTGTGTGTATGTACAGTATGAGTGTGTGTGTGTGTGTGTGTCTATAAGTGTGTGTTTGTGACAGAGATCGCCAGGGGCTGACAGTTAGACAGGCGGAACACCATTAGTTCAGACTCCTACACTCATCGCTCAGCCTGCTTCTCCCACGGGGCCCAGGAGGAGTCAAGAGGTTGTCATAGTGACTGTTCCCCCTGGATACACCACTCACGACACTTCCAGACCAGGAGCCCTGGGGGGCAGAGCTCCAATGGCCTCTGACCTATCCCCGACCTGTCAAGGTCTTATGGATGGGCTTTAGGGGGAAGAGGAGAGGAGGGGAAGAGGGGATGGTCCATGTTGTAAATTTAGCTGATCGTCTCTCAGCTTCATGTTGTCCTTTCAGAAGCAGAGTGACTTACAGTGCTGAGCCGCTTGGCTTGGCTTTGGTTGGTTGTTGGTTGGTCTTTGGTTGGTTGTTGATTGGTATTTGGTTAGTCTTCAGGATTTGTGTGATGTGAGGGTAAAGAGAGTGGAACTCTGTCTCCTGATACTATATCAGCTGGCTTAATGGAACTCTGTTTGTCTCCTGATACTACGTCAGCTGGCTTAAAATAACTCTGTCTCCTGATACTACGTCAGCTGGCTTAATAGAACTCTGACTCCTGATACTACATCAGCTGGCTTAATAGAACTCTGTCTCCTGATACTACGTCAGCTGGCTTATTAGAACTCTGACTCCTGTTACTACATTAGCTGGCTTAATAGAACGCTGTCTCCTGATACTACGTCAGCTGGCTTAATAGAACTCTGACTCCTGATACTACGTCAGCTGGCTTAATAGAACTCTGTTTGTCTCCTGATACTACATCAGCTGGTTTAATAGAACTCTGTTTGTCTCCTGATACTACATCAGCTGGCTTAATTGAACTCTGTCTCCTGATACTACATCAGCTGGCTTAATGGAACTCTGTCTCCTGATACTACGTCAGTTGGCTTAATGGAACTCTGTCTCCTGATACTACATCAGCTGGCTTAATGGAACTCTATGTAGTGCCCTATTGATGACCAGGGCCCTATATAGGGAATAGGTTACCATTTGGGACGCAGCCACCATCACACTCACCCATTCATCATATCCATCACAGTGAACTCAGGGCTTAATGGGGAGTCAATCAATAACTCTTAGGGGTTAGACTGAACTAAGAGGACTGTGCTGAGTCCTGAAACGAACACTAATGGTCCCCAGACATCCCATCTCCAACATGCCACACATCACTGTCTGTCAGGCCACAGCCCTTAAGGGCCATTGCCACCAGAAGCCGCAGAAGCATTGGTCATCCTCTGGTGACAGTCAGTGAGTGGTGTCCGAGTTCCTCCCAGACCCTCTCAGTAAGGACACATATGGTGCTGAGGAGGCTAGTGGGTGGACGAGCTGATTGTAATGGTTGGAATAGAATAAATGGAAATGTATCAAACCAATGGAAACCATGCGTTTTGGATGTGTTTGATACTGTTCCATTGCAGTGATGACAACAAGCCTATCCTCCTATATCTCCCTCACCAGCCTCCTCTGGGCCATAAGGGTGTTTTCACACTTGGTCCCTTTCAGCCAATTCTTTGCTTCTTTGTGATCCAGTTCCCTTTTTTAGGGCAATGTGAACACAAAGATCGCCAGGTTCACTTGTCATTATTCCCCCACCACACACTAGACTACTGGAACACCTTTTGGGGCGGCAGGTATCCTAGTGGTTAGGGTGTTGGGCCAGTAACTGCTGGATTGAATCCCCTAGCTGACAATGTAAATAATCTGTTGTTAACCCACTGTTCTGCGGTATTGTAAATAAGAATTTGTTCTTAACTGATTTGTGTAGTTAAATAAAGGTTTAATTAAAATAATAATAATTAGACTACTGCAACACTGTTTCCCCTGATGTAAACTCTCATATTGGTGCCACAAAAGAGAGAAGATGATGATGTGGAAAAAATATATAATATTTTTAGATATTAATTAGCGATTGTCAAGGGTGCACAGATATTTCAAAATATTTGTGGAGTTTTTTGTTCAATATTATTAGATAGATAGATAGATAGGTACTTTATTGATATATTTGTTTGTAATATGTAATCTATAGTCTAAGAGAGAGCTTCATAAGCTGTTTATTTGATTGTGGGGTTTGAATGGTGTGAGATGGTGTGAGATGACAACACATTTGGTGAGAATCACAACATAGGATACAAAATCAATTCTTGCTCTTCTAGCTCAGTAGCCTACATTGGGTGTACAATTTTCAATTACAGTATTATTTAATCTGCATTTATTCTTCTAATATTTATTCTGTTAACGATAATATTAAAATTACAATTATTATGTCTCATCTTTTAACTAAATGCTTCCAAAATGTAAGTAGGTGTATATCTAGCTGCCCAATAACACGTTGGAGTGGAATGGCTTGTCCTGCACTTTGTAAAAACCCAGAGTGCATGTTGGAAAAAGATCTTGGTTCCTTTCTAAACATAGCAATGTGAATGCAAAGAGGACTCGGACCACAGAACAGGTGAAGTGAACTGGTAAAAGAGTTGAGTCCTCAGAGTTAGCTTTAAAGAGGACTGATATTGTTTTTTTTTAAAGAGGACTATATGTGAAAACCCCCTTGGCATAAATGTTCTGACCGATTGGGCCGGAGAGGAACTCAGACACCTCTTACTGACTATCACCAGATGAACACCAATGCGTCTCGGGTTTCTGATGACAATGGCACTGGGCTCACTCTGTTAGGATAGGACATATATTGCAAAATAGGTATCACACGCACACACACACCACACAGATAAACCAAGTAGGAGGATTGGATGGACAGAGGGAAAGATAAGAGATGGGGAGGAGAGGAAGACAGAGAGAGGGGGAGGAGTTGACCCCTTGACGGATTGATTGAGATCCTCCAATACGTGACCACAGCTCAGAATAACAGGAAACCTAGATCAACACATTCAGACCCCGCCCTCTCTCTCTCTCTCTCTCTCTCTCTCTCTCATGCTCATCTTCTACCTCATGAAATGTTAGATAACCTGCTTGGTCTGCTTCTTCCTTAACCTCAGCCTTGATCGACACCATGCTTTGCCTCAGTCATACTGCCACTTTGTGGTAAGATGGTAGATGGTAACTGCAGAAAGTTTGTATCAGAGTAGGAGTGCTGATCTAGAATCAGTTTAGTAATTTAGATCATAATAATCAAGATTACATGGACATAGGTGCCTGGTCCTAGATCAGCACTCCTGCTCTGAGACGCTTATGGGCCCATGTTCATTTGGCAAACGCAGAAACTTGCAGATAGAAATGTCATAAATAGAACTAACTAGATTTTTTGTGATTACATATGAGAGTTTGGGATTGCTGTAACCATGGCAACATGACAGCCAGGAGGGTGGTGGGTCATGTGGGATGCAGGTGTATAGGCATTTGAGTGAGTGAGTGAGTGTGTATGTCCGTCTGTGTGTGTGTGCGTGCGTGCGTGCATGTGTGTATGTGTTGACTGACTGACAGGCATGATATTTCCACTCTGGGTGTGTAATGAATAGGCGTCTGACTGGGAGTAAATTTGAGATGCAAAGCTAGTATGAATACATTATGCATTGACATGGAGTGAAAACATCAGTGCTGGTGTCTGTTCACTCTGTTGTTGTGTGTAACCCGTGTTAACCCCCTGGTGTCTCTTCACTCTGTTGTTGTGTGTAACCCGTGTTAATCCCCTGGTGTCTCTTCACTCTGTTGTTGTGTGTAACCCGTGTTAATCCCCTGGTGTCTCTTCACTCTGTTGTTGTGTGTAACCCATGTTAACCCCCTGGTGTCTCTTCACTCTGTTGTTGTGTGTAACCCATGTTAACCCCCTGGTGTCTGTTCACTGTTGTTGTGCGTAACCCATGTTAATCCCCTGGTGTCTCTTCACTCTGTTGTTGTGTGTAACCCATGTTAACCCCCTGGTGTCTCTTCACTCTGTTGTTGTGTGTAACCCATGTTAACCCCCTGGTGTCTGTTCACTGTTGTTGTGCGTAACCCATGTTAACCCCCTGGTGTCTGTTCACTCTGTTGTTGTGCGTAACCCATGTTAACCCCCTGGTGTCTGTTCACTCTGTTGTTGTGTGTAACCCATGTTAACCCCCTGGTGTCTCTTCACTCTGTTGTTGTGTGTAACCCATGTTAACCCCCTGGTGTCTGTTCACTCTGTTGTTGTATGTAACCCATGTTAACCCCTTGGTGTCTGTTCACTCTGTTGTTGTGTGTAACCCATGTTATCCCCCTGCTGGTGTCTGTTCACTCTGTTGTTGTGTGTAACCCAGGTTAACCCCTTGGTGTCTGTTCACTCTGTTGTTGTGTGTATCCCATGTTAACCCCCTGGTGTCTGTGTTCCTTTGTTACACATCAAGGAGGTCGTTCTGTGGGTCACATGATCCTGGTCCTCTGGACATCCATTGAGCTGAGTCATACATGCTGACATATCAGTGGCCATTTTGGCCATGGATTCCACCCAAATGACCTGTGGTTAGCCTGGTCCTTGAGCTAGCTGTTTGTGCCGTAAAGCCAACTCCTATCTTCATTGTCATGCTACAAGAAACAGGTCTACACCTGTTGTATTCGGCGCATGTGACAAATACAATTATATTTTTGATTTGATTTGAGATCTGGGTGGGACCAGGCTAACCTGCCACCTCCATCAACTTTACCAACTGGTGCCTACTGTCAAGTGTCAATAACAGTAGCGGTGCGTGTGTAAAATCACTGGGGAAGCCAAGACAGAAAAAAATGCCATATTACAACCTAAGTGTTGTGATAATTGAGTTGTTTGCTCTATAACCTGTTAGTTCATATGCCTTGACACCGTGATATATAGACAACAAGAAGAATACATTCAACCACACCTTTGTTTCATCACAAAACCAGAGCGCAACCTCTGTCCGGTGAAGTCCACAAAGCATATTGTTTATGATTTATGTGTGTGTGTGTGTGTGAGTGTGTGTGTGAATTTTCATACAAATAGAAAAACATGTTGACTCACCCTATTTCTAGAGAAACACCAATGCCATCCTCCTCTCTCTCATATTGACAAAACGGTCACTCCGTCATACAGTACACACTTTTATTTGTTTGCTACCTGGCTAAAACGCTTGCTCGCTAGCCTAACTTCCATTAATGGGCAACGTTAGCTATTTAACATTAGCCTTCTACATCTTGAACTTCCATCCTCTCAGGCCAGGGGCACAATGTATGAATTAATGGTTGGATCAGAA
>CM042419.1:16109830-16199830 GCA_023634145.1 Thymallus thymallus
CACCCTGACCAACTCTCTCTCCACTCCCAACCGTCACCACCACCCTGACCAACTCTCTCTCCACTCCCAACCACCACCACCACCCTGACCAACTCTCTCTCCACTGCCAACCACCACCACCCTGACCAACTCTCTCTCCACTCCCAACCACCACCACCACCCTGACCAACTCTCTCTCCACTCCCAACCACCACCAGCCTGATCAACTCTGACCAGAGACATCAGATGTTGCAGTAACAAATTATAAATACCCTCCTCCTTCTTCTCCATGTTAGAATAAGGAATAGTATCTGCTGTCTATTTCACTGGATCATCAAATGTACAATTTCTAATTATCTCTCACCATGTACTGTGAACACCAAGCCAGAAAGGACAGACCATGTAAGAAGTATTTAGGACAGTATATGACTGGATTGAATATGTGAAGGCTGTTGATCTCATATGCACCTATTGTGGTGTAACACAATTCTTCAAGCTGACTGTTCCCTGTCCCTGTGTCTGTCCTTGCTCTCCCCCTCTCTCTCTCTCTGTCTTTGTCTCTGTCTCTCTCTCTCTCTCTCTCTCTCTCTGTCCCTGCTCTCTGTCTCTCTCTCTCTCTGTCTCAGCCCGTTCCTACAGGTCATTCTCCATCTAATACTGACCTCTTCTGTCCTCCGAAGGAAGTGCAGCAAAATGTGCTTTTCTTTCTCTGCAATTGATTGAATTGGGGGGTTGCCAATAATGTCTTCCTTCTCCTGAAGTGTAGACTCGTTCACTGCCCTCGTTCACTACCACAGATCTAATCGCATTGTGTTGGTGGAGACTTTCAAATCAGTGAAGGGAATTAAACAAGTGCACAGTTTGGGAGGAAGAAGACATCATTTGTGATGTAGCGCTGGTGGTTAATAAACAACCTCTGTGTCTGATGTTAGTGTCAGAGGAGAGGCAGTCAGTGTCCTCAGAGTTCTCTCTCTCGCTCTCATTCTGACACAGCACGGCAACAGCCCGGTAACAGCACGGCAACAGCACGGTAACAGCACGGCAACAGCCCGGTAACAGCACGGCAACAGCACGGTAACAGCACGGCAACAGCCCGGTAACAGCACGGCAACAGCACGGCAACAGCCCGGTAACAGCACGGCAACAGCACGGTAACATGGCTCACCGCCGCTCTGAGGGCAAAGTGCACGCAGCTTCCTACCTGAGGTACAGGGTGTCCCGCCCACAGGAACTGATCACAGAGATACTGGGATTTCTGGAGAAAATGGTAGGGGCCTGTGTGTGTCTGTGTGTGTGTGTGTGTGTGTGTGTGTGTTATGTAGTCAGTGACAATTATTTTTGTGAACATTTTGCTTGTGTAAGCCCAACACTATCTAATCATATATACTTGGCAACAATAATGGTGCCTATCTGGATTTAATACTGTAATTTCTGATATAACACTGATATAACGCTGATATAACACTGATATAACGCTGATATAACGCTGATATAACGCGAATATAACGCTGATATAACACTGATATAACACTGATATAACGCTGCTATAACGTTGATATAACACTGATATAACGCTGCTATAACGCTGATATAACACTGCTATAACACTGCTATAACGCTGATATAACTGCTATAACGCTGATATAACACTGATATAACTGATATAACGCTGATATAACACTGACTTCTGATGTTATTGTCACTTCAGAAAGGAAGGCCGTTTGACCTTGCCGTGGATGTAGGCTGACTTGGCGACGTCCATGACCGCGGCACACTGGTTCAACTGTCCACGGTTCCTCCAGGAGGCAGACAGGCTGCTGAAGCCCAGAGGGTGTCTGGCCCTGATCAGTTATACCCTGGACATGGACCTGGAGTACGGACAACACTCCCACACTCTTACTGACATCTGTCAACAGGTCAGATAACAAACCACTGAGGAATTGATTGATTTAATTTATAAGATCATTAAAAGTATTACAATCAACTGAGCAACTGACTATGTATAGAAGTCTCACTATCTCAGTGTTAAATTAACAATTTAATCATTGGGACTCATACGTACTCTGTCAAAGTGTTAAATTTAACACTCTCTGAGTTCAACGTACACTGGGATCTGGCCTTCTACGAAGTGTGAAAACTTTGTGACTTCAGAGTATGAAAACAGAGGGGAAAGTAATACTACCTTATTCACGTCCCCCTCCAGTTCTACAAGAACCTGCTGCCATTTCGCAGTGCCCACATAGGTACTACCACTGTCCCTCTCTACAAACAAATGTATGACTCATGCCCGCACCCAGACAAAGAGTGGTGAGTGCTGCTGAAAAGGTATCCAAAGACTGTTATATCCTGCCGGCTCTGTGTCTACTGTGTATATACAGTATAATTGTATACTAGCATAGCCTAGCATAGCATAGCCTAGCCTAGAGTAGCATAGAATAGCATAGCTTAGCCTAGCGTAGAATAGCCTAGCCTAGCCTAGCCTGGCCTAGCATAAAATAGTATTTTGCTGGTGTTCAGTGTTTTTGTGTTGCTCTCTGCGGGTGAGGAGGCCGATGCCTCTGAGTGGCTACATTGGCATGGTGGACACCTTCTCTAGCTATCGGGTCTTGTTGAAGCAGGATCCAGTGGAAGCCCACAGGTTCTCCCAGGAGTTCAGGAACAGGTGAGCTTCAGAATTGGGGTGGCAGGTAGCTGAGTGGTTAGAGCGTTGGGCCGGTAACCGGAAGGTTGCTGGATCCAATCCCAGAGCTGACAAGGTAAAAATCTGTTGTTCTACCCCTGAACAAGGCAGTTGACCCACTGTTCCTAGGCTGTTATTGTAAATAAGAATTTGTTCTTAACTGACTTGCCTAGTTAAATACATTTTTAAAAAATTTAAGAATACAGGTGCTCAAATTTATTTGCAAGCTGGAATTAATTGAATGTGCCTTTAACAATGTTTACTCCATGTATATTTTACTGTCTGCACACTTCTATCACAATTATGAAGACTGGAAGCAACTATCTTTCAGTGGAGTCTCTTATCTGCTTGTAGGTTTATATATATATATATATATATATATATATATATATATATATATACACACACACTGTATTTATATATTTGTTTTTTATGCCATAAATACTGAAGTGCGGGTTGGTTTGAATTGAGCCCCGAGTTGATATTCTCATCTCTAAGAAAGATTTAGTGGCCTGATGACCATCTTCTTTGACTATCACTCACTCTGTTCCACTCCTCGTCTACTGTGCTAGGTTGCTGTCTGTGATGGGGGAGTCGAGTCCAGACACAGAGATCACAGATGCTGCAGCCTGCTCTGGGGCAATGAAGCAGCAATACCCACAGACTTCAACTGAAGTTTTGTGTTGCATTCAATAGTAAAATGAAATAACAAATTCCAACAAATAAGACCACATATTACATACAACTTAAATCATTAGTCCATCAATAAAGCCAAAATGAAAAGTGAACCCAAATGAACTCCAATATCACCTAAAGAAGATGTTTACGACGTTTCAGAATAGTCTGGATACCCGATGAGCTCAATCATATCTTGTTTTACAAAGAAACAGCTTGTTAAAATATAATAGTCTTCTCTGGTTTACTGTAACTGGTAATTTACAGTGGTTTGCTTTCTGAACACTGGAGGGAGTCTGATGTCTCCAACCTCATACAAATGAGCTTACACATGCTCCCTCTGAGTGTTGAGGCTGGTGTGTGTGTGTGTGTGTCAGAGGAGTATGAGTGAGATACTGCCTGGCATGAGTCAGTCTCTGACATCTTCAGTGCCCAGGGAACAGTGGGTTAACTGCCTTGTTCAGGGGCAGAATTACAGATTTTTACCTTGCCAGCTCAGGGATTCAATCCAGCAACCTTCCGGTTACTGACCCAATGCTCCTACCCTCCAGGCCACCTGATGTGTATTCATTAGTGCACAACGTAGAAAAATGTTTAGTAAATGAGCCTTTCTTATTGGACTTGAGGTTATTCCCTCCCCGTTAAGGCCTGTTTGCTGGTTCCTATTGAATACACCCCAGGTCCTTTATATCAGTTGTTTCTCCTCTTCAGATGTCAGATGCCTTCCTCTCTCCTCTCTAAGGACTAGAGTTGCTTTAATTTAGAATTACAGGGCTATTAGAGGTTGGAGCCCCATTTCTGGGACTAGTGTCCAGGACCACCTTAATGATCATATAGCTAAGCTGACAGCAGGCCAGCTGAGACAGGGGTAATGGGGAGCCAGAGGGCTTTCTGGGTGATGATGTGGGTTTGGTTTGGGACGGTGGGTGGCTTAGTGTCCAAGAGGAGATTACTTATAAATAGCTATGAATAAGCTACTTGGGAGTGGTTCTCCTGATTCATTGGGGTCAGGTCTCTGGGTTGTATTCCCTTTCTTCATCTCTCCCTAAAAGTTCTCATGGTCTTCTTTCCATAGCAATCTCAAAAGTAATTATCTTACTAATGACAGCTAATAGATAGAACGCTGATCCCCACATGCTTAACAACAAGATCGGTCAGTCACCATGACGATACTGATATATTGCCAATGTTTTCAAGGACCAATGCGTTTGCACTCCACAGGTGGTCATTACACATCCATTACATTCTTAATGATTCAATCAAACATGGCAAACTCACTGGCTAATGTTTTCTGATTGCATTCCAATAACTCATTACAATCACTTACCACTGTATCAGAGCTGTCTCAATAGGTGACAGTGTTTATTAGGAGTTATTAGACTATTTTAGGCTTTATACTCCTTTAGGCTACATCTCTGTCACAGGAGGCTGCTGAGGGGAGGACGGCTCATAATAATGTCCGGAACGGAGCAAATGGAATGTGTTTGATGTGTTTGATACCATTCCACTGATTCCGCTCCAGTCATTACCACGAACGCGTCCTCCCCTATTAAGGTGCCACCAGCCTCCTGTGATCTCTGTACACTCCTTTAGGCTATATCACTAGGTAAGTTTTCACTTATCAAGCCCATCCAGCCATGTACACACACACACACACACACACACACACACACACACACACACACACACACCATGTGAACAGTTCAGCTGGGTACAGAATAGATCACACCTTCTCTACAGGGAGCTGACAGTGGACACATTGCTATTGCTCTGGGCCCAGGATTTAATTTATGTCCATTTACTGCAACCACAATGAGATTAAAAACCCCGTTGCTATGGCAAGCAGGCCTTGGGACTATATTCTGACACAGGCGAGCTGTCAATCAAAGCAGCCTTTCATTTAAATAATTCAATTTCTTCCATTCTCCTTCAGGGAGACCCAGGGCCCGCTGGTGTGCTGACTCATTGACTGCCTTTGTGTATCTAAAATTAAAACAAGGAAAATGTGTGTGTGTGTGTGTAAATGTGTGTAAGTGTATGTGTGTGTGTTTGTGTGTGTGTGTAAGTGCCTTTTCATTCTGCCCACCACACAGTATGAGAATAGCTGGTGTTTTCGAATGGTTCATATCACAGGAGGTTGGTGGCACCTTAATTGGGTAGAACGGGCTCGTGGTACTGACCGGAATCAGTGGAATGTTATCAAATACATCAAACACATGGTTTCCAGGAGTTTGGTGCCATTCCATCATATTGCAATGTATTTTTGATACTTTTCTAAACAGGTGTGTCCATTGGGATGTTGGTGTACTCTGACTCCTGAATCTGATAGTTATGGTATCAGATGGGTGGTAGTGTGGCACTCAGTGCTGGGGAGAGATAATCTGGTTCTGGCTGTGGGCTAAAAGGGCAAAAAAGGGCAACTCTATGGGTCATGCAGACAGTTTTTTTCTCTGTCTAGTATGCAAATTAATAGATAATAATGTATACATAATCAGATACATTTATCTATAGGGACATTACATGCAATGGTAATGGCTATGTAATCAAATGTGAAATGAACGTTTTGTTTGATTACTGGGCATGGAGGTCCAGATCAAATAAAGCCTTTTCTATGAAGCACTTTATATACATCCAATCAGTTCATGTAAAGACTTTGGTTGGTGTACAATATGCCCAAAGCTACATTATAGATGTCGTTGCATTGATTTTGACATATGAGGTATTTATTATCTTGTGTCAAATACACTCTACCAATATTGTACTCCCTGTCCTACCCCACAACAGCTGTGGTTGGCCACTTTGTAGTTTACAACAATACAACACATGTACAATTGGAATTTCTAGGGATATTGATGACCCACAGTACAAGCTTAAATAGCCTTTGCTTTGTTTCAATAGTAGGTTTCTGAGAGGTCCTTCACCCATACTACCAGTGTCTGTCAAATAACAAAACATCACCGAGATATCACAGTTTTAGTACACTGTTGGGTATCTCTGCTTGTCGTTTGTCCCAGTTCAGTGTCCCCTCCATCATGTCTCCCCTATCAGACAAGCTGGAGTTCGTTCTCCAAGAAGCTCGCGTTTACTCCACTAATGGTTCGGGTTCGAATTTGTGCAGGGCTAACTGATTCTAGATCTGTATTCTGTACCCAGGAGCACCTTCACCCAGGATGAGACAGTTACACGATTCCCTGGCAGCGTTTACCACTCAACACCACTAGGGCAGTCATGAGCAGAGTGACCAGCACAGGCACTCCAATGAAAGGCCCCAGAATGCGCATGGGAGGGTCGTGAAGCAGCCTGCCGGTCAGAGCGCAGCTGTGAAAGTAGTCCCGGTGGAGGCGGATGAAGAGTTTGTCTATCAGCCGGTTGGGCCAGAAGCAGTGCATCTTGAGCGCCATGAAAAAGGTGCAGTTGGTCAGTTCCTCGTAAGGCCTGCAGGGGGAGATAAAACACTGAAATTACACAATATTAATTGGCACCAAAATAGCCATTCCGCAAAACATGTCTGAAAAGTGTCTCTTTGAAAACAGGTGTGTTTCTCCAACCGACAGAGTGGGAAAAGGCAAACTAACAGCTGGAATTACCGGCGGGTTTAGTACAGCTAAATATAACTACCATAGCTAGGTGGTAGGGGGTTAGAAAGAGGACATACCATACAGCTAAATATAGCTATTATAGCTAGGTGGTAGGAGGTTAGAGAGGACATACCATACAGCTAAATATAGCTATTATAGCTAGGTGGTAGGGGGTTAGAGAGGAGCCATACCAGTGGAATTCCCAATATCATACCAGGGGAGCAACAGACCAGCATGACTGACTGAATATAATTAGAGCTTAATTAAACTTATTCTTAATTGGAAACTTTGTTCTAGAAGAGCATACATGAATTCAGTTTAATTTCCAACTCTCTTTGACTCTGGAAACACCAAAGGTGGCTACTGATCAACTTCTAATAGGGCATGTGGTCCTGACCTGGCCGTGCTCATATTGAACACACACACACACACACACACACACACACACACACACACACACACACACACACACACACACACACACACACACACACACACTTAATACCCTGTGTCCCCATGGCAGACAGCCACCCACAATCTGTGTACAGGTGTCACCTTACACAACATCAGTGTGTGCCCTAAAGCCAAGGCCAAGACCAGAGGGGCTGGTTGGCAAATGTTTGTTTATGCAAAGTTCTCTTTCTTTCTCAATCTCTCTCTTCCTCGTTCCCTCTGCTTTTTCTTTCCCCAGATTTTACCTGCTCACTAAATCTCTTACTCTATCCCTCCTTCTCCCACCTCTCTCTCCCTCCTTCACTCTCTCTCTTTCCCTCCCTCTCCCACCTCTCTCTCTATCCCTCCTTCTCCCACCTCTCTCTATCCCTCCTTCTCCCACCTCTCTCTCTCCCTCCTTCACTCTCCCTCCCTCCCTCCTTCACTCTCTCTCTATCCCTCCTTCTCCCACCTCTCTCTCTCTTTCCCTCCCTCTCCCACCTCTCTCTCTCCCTCCCTTCTTCAATCTCTCTCTATCCCTCCCTCTCCCACCTCTCTCTCTCCCTCCCTCCCTCCCTCCCTCTCCCACCTCTCTCTCTCCCTCCCACGCCCACCTCTCTCTCTCTGGATGACATCCCACACTGTGTTTGCGTCAGCGGAGGGCGGGATGTAAACAGTAACATCAATGGTCGCCGTGAATTCCCTCTGCAAGTAGTAGGGTCACAGGCTAACGGCTAACAGCTCAATGTCCTGACTACAAAACTGTTCCTTAACAGTAATATGGCTCGGATTACACCATCTGTTGTTAACTAATAAAGCCAGCCCCCCTCCCTTACCCTTACTGGAAGAAGCGATATCCCTGTCCGGTCTGATGGTCTGGAAACCGCAGATAGTTACGTTCTCTGTGGGGATGTTATCATTCAGCCATGTCTCTGTAAAGCACAATAGGCTAGCTTGCCCATGGACCAGCCCCTCAAGCTCATCCACATTGTTACGTAGGCATACATGATTACATTGCGCATGTTCATTTATTCAGCCATTATTATTCAATATGTTCTCACCTTTGATTTGAACTCACAACTTCATGGTTCATGGCATTCAGATCTTGCTGCTACACCACCATGTATACGTCAGTTAATTTGACTATTCTCTCATCATTGATTTGATAGTTGTCTAATGTTGGTGGGGGACATGAAACCTCAGAAAACTGGACACAGGAATGTTGGGCCATAGTTATAGTTTGGCCCAGTCCAGAAGAAACACAAAACTTGTTAATATCTGAAACAACTTGATAAGTGTCAGCAATAAGGGGAATGCACTTTGAAATAAATCTCAGCTCTGTTAAAAGTACACTATTCTCTGTACATATCAATAATGTCACTGTTGCTGCTGGTGACTCTCTGATCCACCTCTATGCAGACGATACCATTCTGTATACATCTGGCCCCTCTTTGGACACTGTGTTAACAAACCTCCAAACGAGCTTCAATGCCATACAACACGCCTTCCGTGGCCTCCAACTGCTCTTAAAGGCTAGTAAAAAGAAATGGATGCTCTTCAACCTTTCGCTGCCCGCACCTGTCTGCCGGACTAGCATCACTACTCTGGACGGGTCTGACTTAGAATATGTGGACACCTACAAATGCCTAGGTGTCTGGTTAGACTGTTCACTCTCCTTCCAGACTCACATTAATCATCTCCAATTCAAAATTAAATCTAGAATCGGCTTCCTATTTCACAACAAAGCCTCCTTCACTTATGCTGCCAAACATGCCCTCGTAAAACTGACTATCCTACCGATCCTTGATTTCGGCGATGTCATTTACAAAATAGCCTCCAACACTATACTCAGCAAATTGGATGTAGTCTATCACAGTGCCATCCGTTTTGTTACCAAAGCCCCATATACTACCCACCACTGCGACCTGCATGCTCTCGTTGGCTGGCCCTCACTACATATTCGTCACCAAACCCACTGGCTCCAGGTCATCTATAAGTCCTTGCTAGGTAAATCCCTGCCTTATCTTAGCTCACTGGTCACCATAGCAACACCCACCCGTAGCATGCGCTCCAGCAGGTATATTTCACTGGTCACCCCCAAAGCCAACACCTCCTTTGGCCACCATTCCTTCCAGTTCTCTGCTGCCAATGACTGGAACGAATTGCAAAAATCCTTGAAGCTGGAGACTCCTATCTCCCTCAATAACTTTAAGCATCAGCTGTCAGAGCAGCTTACCGATCACTGCACCTGTACACAGCCCATCTGTAAATAGCCCACCCTACTACCTCATCCCCATACTGTTATTTTTGCTCATTTGCACCCCTGTATCTCTATTTGCACATCATCATCTGCACATCTATCATTCCAGTGTTAATGCTAAATTGTAATTATTTTGCCACTATGACCTATTTATTGTCCTACCTTCCTAATCTTACTACATTTGCACACACTGTACATATATTTTCTATTGTGTTATTGACTGTACGTTTGTTTATCCCATGTGTAACTGTGTTGTTGTTGTTGTTGTTTTTGTCACACTGCTTTGCTTTATCTTGGCCAGGTCACAGTTGTAAATGAGAACTAGTTCTCAACTGGCCTACCTGATTAAATAAAGGTGAAATAAAAAATGTAATAAAAATAAAAACTGTGGTTCACCAATCAGGGCCTTGATTTGCTCTGCAACAGTAACGTGATGTGTAATTTAAAAATTTTGGGACACATGTTCTTGCAACGTTCCCATGAAACGTGTCTAGAACATGAATATATTCTGTTCTGAGAACATGGGAACCATATTCTGTGAATGTTTGGTGGAACGTTGAGGGAATATTCTCCTGACCCACAGAAATCTGGACACAAATGTTTTTGCCATGTTCCCATGAAACGTTTATAGAACATTATTATCTTAAGTTCTGAGAACATGGTGACCCCGTTCTGTTTCAATTCAATTTCACAATAAGGGTATGGTCTCCTGGAAACATTCCTTACGCATCACAGGAACATAACATTCCTATGATGAATCATTCTATCTATGTGTCTGTTATGGTGATAGACATGTAAACATAGGTAAGCTCTCCAGATGGAAAGGTATTATAAACACAAGGGCCTCCGTGTCACGGATTGGTGGTTGGAGAGACCAAGACGCAGCGCAGGGATAGTTCGACATGATTTTTATTCTACTACGTATCACACAACAACACTATACTGTGTAAAATCGAAACCAAAAGACGAACTAAAGACACACGAAAATGACTAACGACACGTTCACACTATACACACGAAAATGAACGGACGTAAAACAAAGCACACTTACATACACCGTGACTGCGACATATACCTCGACATGTAACGATAACGACCCACACCAGCGTGAGGGACAGACTCAACATATATTGGATCCCTAATTAGAGACAACGGGTAGCAGCTGCCTCTAATTAGAGATCCACCCAAAACCCACAAAGAAACAGAAAAGAACGACACTGTCAGACTCTGACCATAGCTACATAGAGAAGCCTATTGCTTGGCCAGAGCCTGACACTCCGTTAAACTAGAAGAGCATCATTTGCAAGGGCAGCCAAATAATACAGAGACAAACAAAGATTACATTTTCAAATTGCAGAACATAATTCAACTAAATGTAATTGAACTCAACTTAATTTTTATTTAGGATGAGGTGAATAATATAGATTATACTGACTGAAAAGTGTCGGGCCAGCTGCACCACAGGCTCTGGTCCAGGGCCTCCATGTCCAAAGTGAACTTTGTCACACAGAAGTCAGAGATGGCCCTCCCGTAGGCACCGCTGCAGCCGCTCACTGGGGGAAAGCCATGGGCTGCCTCAGAGGGAAGGAACATGTCATCAGATTGTAGTGTAGTTGTTGGAAACGATCAGGGATGCAGCAGGTTTATGAAACGGGCTAAATGTATCAAGCTTCTAAGAGTAGGAGTGATGATTTAGGATCAGTTTTGCCTTTTAGATCACAAATAAATTATATAACATGGACCAAGGGAACCAGATCCTAGATCAGCACTCCTACTCTGAGACGCTTGATGCATACGGCATAAGATCTTGATTCAAATACCCTTTGTTAATAAGCGTTTGATTGAGCCTGCCTGGAGTACCGGATAGGCAAGGTTTGCACTTTGGACCATTCCATTGCACTAGGCAAGCTCAATCAAATGCAGCTTTAATTATTTTAAAGACAAGAAGTACAATTTGAACCCATGTCTTGTATGAAACATTCTAACCTGACCAGTACGGACCACAAGAATATACTGCCCCAGTCTGTCATCCCCACATGCTTCTAGATGTCCACCATTGTCCCTGTCCATGGGCAAACAAAGGTAACCTGGCTATAGCACCTACTTCTATCTGGACCCATTCGAATGTGTATCCCGACCCAACAGATCCACGGATGACGCAATCGCCAGTGTTCTGAACACTGCCCTATCCCACTTGGACACCTGTGAGAATGTTGTTCATCGACTACAGCTCACCGCCTATTGACGTTGATGGGGCTGCAGTGGAGAGGGTCAAAGGTTCCACTCTGCCAGAGCTCCAACCTCCTCCCTGTCTGTGAATAGGCGCTAAGCCACTTAATGTCCAATGGCATGGCCATCTACGCACTAACACAAGGTTAGGAAGTCCAAAGTGGAGGATTGCCCATGTGGAGAAAGGTCCAGCTGGTGAGTTGGTGTGGAGCCACAGGAGTTTACAGAGGTGTTTTCAACCGGAACTCCGGAATGAAACCAAACGGTTCAGATTGAAGTGGGGGACTGTAACCCCACCAGCTATGACCTGTGAATGGTTGATCCCAGTCAGATGACTAAGTTCACTGGCAACCTGGTCCCTAACACAGAGGTGTTAAGTGTTAGGTGCCCTCTGCCTGGACAATAGGGTCAGGCTGAGGTCGGGGGTCGGTACCTCAGTTGTAAGAAGTCCCAAATGTTGTCTCTTAAGTCCCGGGGCCAAGGAGAGGGTTTGAATGGTTAATGTCTGAGAGTTTAATGATTAAAGCTAGATGTTCTTGTACAGACGGCGCAAAGAACTTTATGGGAACTCAGGGTCCCAGATCTGTTTCTGCTCTTTCCTACACCATTGCTGTCCTTGTCAAGTCAAACATGTTCGGCATGGCAATGAGCGACAAGTTGCCATGATGGCACAACCAGACTGACGCTCAGGCTATTGTATACACTCTCCTGAGTTCCTCCAGGGAGCCAATAGTGCACACTTCTTTTGACACTGAGAATGAAACAGCTCCCACACATGGTAAAATTACCAGGGGCGACAGAAAAGTGAAACAGCAAAGTGCCCAAAGGCTGTTAAATTACCATTGAACAGTAGCAAAAAACACAGACTGTGCCTTTAAAAGCACAAGGTTTCCCCAGCAATAACCTTTGATTTGAGTTCAAAGATTGCTCTAGAAATGTAATTCGATAGCATCTATAATTAGGCTACTATTGGTAATTATATCCTCCTGTGGGTGAATTGAATTAAACATCTATTCCACGTTGGTTCAACCTAATTTCAATGGAATAACGTTGATTCATCGGAATAAATGCGATTTGTGTCAAATGCATAAAGATCGTTTCATAGAAAGCTTTGCGTTGACTTTGAATGCATCTTCATGCATTTGATGCTGCTGATTCATTCAGGTTGGCCCAGATATCCTTCACCTTGGTCAGCTGTTTTGTCCAGTATTTTGGTAACATGTTTTCATATTCATCATGACCATGTGTAGGCTCCCAGTCAGAAAATAATCTTTCTAAGGAAGTTTACGGCCAAAGCTTGGAGACAAGATGCTCTATGTGAATGCTGTACAAAATCATAATACTGGACACTTAACTTTTATAATATCGATAATCGACGAAGTTGAAAGTTGTTTCATGTCAAAATATGACATTTTCATTCTTAGCTTCCTTCTAGAGCACACATTTAAAAATGTTATGTTTTTGCGTAATGGTCAAATGTTTGGATGATGCAATGAGTTTTATAGGCTACATCAAACGAAAAAGGTAAATGTAAGTAATTTGTTTACGGCTTGGGACGGTTTGGTTATCTGGAAAGAATGCGAAGTGCGCCGGGAGCCATATTGCATTAAAAAAAACTACGAGAAACAGCACAAAAAAATGCAAAACAACAAATGCATTAGCTATTATATATAATTGATCAAATCACACTTACCTGCCACACATAAAACAAGGGTTAGTTTTGTCAGCGATGTACAGTCTACTGCCATAGCTTCTTATTCTGAATTGCACAGAAGAGACGCGGTCACCGAACTTATCACTCCTGTTCTATTCTTCAGTGTATTCATGCGCTAGTTCTACCGACCTCCTTGTCTTTTGCAATAACTGATTCATCAAATGAATATGCATGCGCCAACTAAAGTCATTATTCACCCCAGTTGGATATTTTAACTGGGGACAGGAGCGACACCCAAGTCGGGGAGTCATCCATACATCATTGATAAATCGTTGGTTAACTTCCATACATAGCTGAGGGTGCTGCAGCATCCCCTGAAAAACAGAAATTTAAAAAAGTATTAATAAAAAATAAAAAGGAGTGCACTGGGCCTTAAGTTCTGTATTAGTGGAACTATACAAATGTCTGCAGTGCCAGTGCAAAACATTCTGTTGCTGTTGAGGTGGACAGTCAGCCACTGGGGCTCAAAAGTGGCCCAGTGGTCTAAGACTGCATCCCAGTGCTAGAGGTGTCACTGCAGACAACCTGGTTCGAATTCAGACTGTATCACAACCAGCCATGATTGGGAGTCCCATAGGGCGGCGCACAATTGGCCCAGTGTTGTCCAAGTTTGGCAGGTGTAGGCCGTCATTATAAATAAGATTTTGTTCTTAACTGACTTGCCTAGTTACTGTAAGTAGCCTATAGTGCCCAAAATACCACAGAGAGCGCCGCAGGAATGTTGATGCAGCACAACGGACATCGTAGGCTACCACAGCCAGTCGTATGATTTAGATTTTGTATTGTCCTATTGACAAGTATTTGACATGTAATTGTATTGACAGACAGACAGACAGACAGACAGACAGACGGACGGATGGACGGCTGGACGGACGGACGGACGGATGGACGGATGGATGGATGTAATTGTGTTGATAGATTCAGGTCAGGTAGTCCGTAACCCAGGAGACTAAGGGTGCTTCCACTTTCCTCCTCCTCATCTTCTCACCCAGTAGCAGGGGCTGAATGGTGTTGAAGGCACTGGAGAAGTAAAAAAACATAACCCTCACAGTGCTACCTGCATTGTCCAGGTGAGAGTAGGCCCTCTGGAGAAGGTAGATGATTGCATCATCCACCCCGATGTTGCGCTGGTATGCAAACTGCAGGGATTCCAGTGATGTCTGAGGTGAGCAAGGACTAACCTTTCCAGGGTCTTCATGATGTGCGATGTTAGCGCTACAGGTCTGAAGTCATTCAGGACAGTGGGGTGTGCCTTCTTGGGCACTGGGACGAGGCAGGATGTTTTCCACAGCACAGGGACCCTTTCCAGGCTCAGCTAAGGATGAAGGGTCGCTGGAGTATTCCACACAATTGGTCAGCACAGACCCTAAGTACCCTTGGGCTGATGCCATCAGGGCCTGCCACTTTCCACTGATGTAGTCTCTCGAGCTCTCTCTTCACTTGGTTGGTGGTGAAAGCCAGCCCAGGTGGGGAGGTGGGGGGAAGGAGGGTTTTGAGGATCAGTCCAGAGGTGGGGGGAAGGGAGGTGTTGCAGATCAGTCCAGAGGGAGCGGGGGCGGAGGTGGGGAGGGAGTCGCTGATTGTCTCAACGAAGGTGTTGTGAGCAAAGGTTGCTTGGGACAGCTGTGAGGGTGTGTGGCCTGGGGAGCTGGAGGGAAGGTGGACAGGGCCAGTATCGAACCTGTTCAAAAATTGGTTCAGCTCATTGGCTCTGTCCTGGGTCCCCTCCGTCTGCCCACTGTTTGACTTTTTGAAGCCAGTGATATTTCTCATACCTTTCCACACCTCTCTCGCCTGGCTCTGCCTCAGCTTGTCCTCCATCTTCTCCTTATACCCTCTCTTCCCCTCAGCAATCCGCAACTTCAGCTCCCTCTGGACGCATTTCAATTTGTCCCTGTCCCCCTCCTTGAAGGCCCTCTTCTTCTCATTCAGCAGGGCCTTCAGGTCACTGGTGACCCAGGGTTTGTTATTTGGAAAACAGCGTACCTTCCTGGTGGGTACAGTGTTCTCTACACAAAAATGGATATAGTCCGTTATGCAGTCTGTAAGTCCATCAATGTCCTCCCCATGAGCCTCATAGAGCACATCCCAGTTTGTTGTCTCAAAGCAGTCCTGTAGGGCCTCATTCGCCTCCGGGGACCATCTCCTAATGGTCCTAGTGGTCGCTGGCTGCTGTTGGACCATAGGCCTGTAGAGTGGGTTGAGGTGGACGATGTTGTGATCCAATCTACCGAGGGGAGAGAGTGCAGTGAATTGTATTAGCATATAACATTAGCATATAACAAGTCCAGAGTTGTATTATTCCTGGTTGGGCACTTCACTAACTGTTTGAAAGTGGGCAGCGTTGAACGAGATGCATTGTATATAATAGCCTGTGCTCTCTCTCACAGGTGGCGCGTCCTCCCTAATGTATCCATTGGTTGGTTTATCCCATGATGCATATTAAAGATGTATTCCATTGTTCATTCAGTAAAGTGGGAACAATATCAATCATTCTCAGATAACGCACTAGAGTCTGGCTTTGTGGTTGGTATGCAGTGTCTGCTGCAGCTCTGATATTGGCCCCATGAGAAAGTCCTATTTATTATAAGTCCTGCAAACGTAATAAATATGAATGAGGGTTTGTGATGGAGGACTGGCCACTCTTTAGAGCCTGGTTCCTGTCTAGGTTTCTTCTTAGGTTCCTGCCTTTTCTAGGGAGTTTAGCCGCCGTGCTTCTACATCGGCATTGCTGGCTGTTTGGGGTTTTAGGCTGGGTTTCTGTATAGGCACTTTGAGACATCTGGTGAGGGCTTTATAAATAAATGTGATGTGATTTGATTTGATATGTGAATGGATATTGTGTTTTTCAACCCCATCCCCAGAATCCAGAATCTCTCCAATAAAAATGTATTTATCATAATAAGATCCCCTAGATGGCAGCAGATACTAGCCAATGACCAATATGAGGGGCTGCTGTCATATACATTAGACCTGTTGATAGGCGCTATCTAGAACGCAGTGCTGAATTTGAGCCGGAACAGGATCCGGCACCTCTCAGATTTGACTTTGTTTGTTCCGGCACCTATTTTCCCAGGTACCTCTGGCGGCATGATTTATTAATTGTTTCACTGTTCGCACTGTAGACATTCTAATAAAAGCGATCAGCATTAAACCAAGTTGTCTCCTCGTTATTTCTCCCGCCCCTCAGAAAGACCATCCTGCCACACAGATTCCAGACATGCTCTCTTATTTCTACGTGGAGTGGAGGTCAGCTAGTGTAGAGGTCCCTACGTAATCACGTCACGTAGCCTCGTCAAATAGTCTCCCTACTGAATTTGAATCGTGGGACAGCCAAATACATTTTTTATTAGAAAAGGCAGTCGAGTTTGACTTTTTTAAAGTCCAAAAATCCAGAGAAAGATGGTGAATCGAACCCAGAACGAGCCAGAGAACTGTCAGTGCCGGGTGAGAAGAGTGAGGGGAAAACTGTTCCTGATGGCAATGCTAATCCCGCCAGTTCAACATCACCACCGGCACCTCCACTAGTAGACCTTCTAGCGAGTCAGACTCAGCGGGAGAGGGAGACGGGGAGCTGGGAGGGAAGCAGGTGTAATTTGCAGTTCAAGACAACGCAAACGTATAACCCCTGGCTTGTCGTGCAGAATTCAAAGTTGGGCTGTACAACATGCAAAATGTGAGGTAGCTTGGGTCTAGAAACGACTGGAGGGATTAAACTGGCAGAAGAGTGTGTTGAATGTACAGTAAATTAACATGCTGTGTCTCAGACGTAAAAACATCAAAGAGCCGTCAGAACAAAGGTGTTTGAACATCCCTGAACCAAGGAGCATCTGGTGGCAGCAAGCCCAGGCTGAAGAGGACACCCAGGTTAACACTTAAAACTATATAACAAATAAATAGACATTACAGCCAGTCTTTGAGCAAAAAGTTGACTCTCAGGTGTTAAATGGACTTGACATGGGGAGAGTCATTGTGGGAGGTTTTGAAAACTAAGGTAGGATGTTCTATTCCCTTTACCTTCACAGCACAGAACAAGTTTGTAATCTGAATATGTGCTTCATATTATCACATAGGCAGGAGGCCTATATATTATCATATGTGAAGGTAATGTAAATATGTGCTTCATATTATCACATAGGCAGGAGGCCTATATATTATCATATGTGAAGGTAATGTAAATATGTGCTTCATATTATCACGTAGGCAGGAGGCCTATATATTATCATGTGTGTGTTCCTGCTGTAGCCTACATTGATTTGTTTTATTTGTTCTACTGCTACATTGATGTCTTGAAAATTATATGAAATTCGGGTATTGTAAACCCCACAGCTGAGTACGTGTGCAGTTGGCGGGTGTTCTGCAGTGTCGTCTAAAAAGGTTGCCGTACATTGATGTCTAGAAAATGTGTCTATTAGAAATGTGGACTTGTGTAAACCCCACAGTTATGCTCAAGTATGTGGCCATAGTGCAGTGTCATTTAAAATGCTTTGAATTAATCAGCACCTTGGAGAGTGCTGTCCATTTCAACAACCTTAGATAGCAGGCTACTTGGCTGCTACATTGTATTTGACACTTTTTTCTCTACATTTTCCCATTCCACAGAGGGCTCTAAATGGAACCCAAAAGGTTCTACCTGGAACCCAAAAGGGATGTCCTATGGGGACCGTTGAATAACCATTTTGGGTTAGTAGTGGGTTAGTAGTGGGTTAGTAGTGGGTTAGTAGACATACATATTTATCATTATTAAGGAATCAACTACCATACATATATATACACATGATCTACTTTAGCAGATTGGCCTAATTTATATCATATCTATATATTTGTTATAACCACAGACCTACCTTTAATAAGATGTGATTTTCCCCCTTTAAGACACAGGAGTAGCCAACATATTACTGATTATAAGTGTAAACAGTTATTCAATTCACTGTGTGGACTACAGGGGATGCTACTGAATAGCAGTTGGACCCAAGTTGAAATTCATAGTAAGCCTATATTGTTTGGGCCCTCTTGTGGTTATTGGCAGTATGTTGTTAGAATCATACACAGACTGTAACTGTAAAAGTATCATAGTCCATATAATATCTATACTTCACATCACATTTCTCTCATGGCAATTGTTGACTTTGAGAAAAAATGTATTCTGATTGACATAAAACAGGCCTAATTGGTTTCACAAAATCATGTTAATCGTTTTGCTCTAGAGTGCCTACGTGGGTTATGTGGTTAAACCTCCTTTGGTTTGGGCACGTCATGCTCTCAATGATGCAGTATGCACAATTCGTCTACTCTGTGTATGCTAAAGGCCTATTGAAAGACACCCAGTCAATGTTGACACCTAGTCCAGTATTCTGTCAACAAATACAACGTCTGAAGTGAAAGTAAAAATAAAAACTTTTCGCATGCAAACAGTTATTCCGATGCAATTGTTAATGGCTTTGCGCATTTTACGCACACTTATGGACGTTTATAGGCCACGGTCTGAGACAGGTGTACACAGTGCATCAACAGAACAATTGTATATCAATCGTAATGAGCCAATGAGAGAAGGTGACAAGTGATATGGGCGTGTTTATCCGTTCCCTCGACCAATCAGTGGACTGTAGGAGGTGTTAGCGGCACTGAAGGGGTGTGTCAATATCGCCCCAGCCGTCGCCTGGATCGTAGTGTGAGGAGTAATGGCATGGAGAATCAGTGGTCAAAACCTATCCAAACATTGGTCACCATATAAACTACACACGAACCTCCTGTTATCGTTGCGTTTAACTTGTGTATTGAACTATTTGGGCATACGGAGGACGCCATGACGCGCGCGTGGAGACCCAGTTTCTGAAACTGTCAAGAGCCGATATTTACTTTTAAATAACGGGATACCTTATTGGACATGTGAGTTACGGGAGTTATCGTCAGCAACCGTGCAAAATGAAGTTTCCCCTGTGTCTTCGATGTCTCCTCGTCACTTTCGTGGTGTTCAGGGCGAGCACAGCACAGTCAGGTGAGTGAGAGCAACAGACAGCGCGCTCATGCGCAATGTCTTTGGCTATGGTATTTAACGTTGTAAACTGCCCCTAATAGATCTATAATACATATAACTGATCCCGCTGCTGCTGATATGAAATGTTGTTGTGAAGTAGAGCAGTGTGTAAATTGGCATGCTTCAAGCTGTCATGTTGGAATAGCCCATGACATTACTGCAGTCGTCTTCGTAAACAAATCTGAAGTTCACAAACACGCAAAGCGCATCACCGCACGTTAATAAAGCCCACTCACTCAAGATTGTCACTATTAATGAATCCGATCTGATACCATCCTTTCCCTTAGGGAATAGCCTTGAATGAATGTCATTCAATTCGAATAGGCTACGCCACACACAGAGAGTCATTGTTTTGATAAAACATCCTAGTTTCTAACGATAAGCTCCAGGCATTGATTGAATAGCAATGTGGAGTTTTAATGAATCTATTATTAATTGCTTATCAGGTGCGTCGTATTTGGATGAAACGACTTCCCTCCTTATTTGAGAGACAGTTGGGCTAATAGTTATAATGCTGTCGCCTAAATTGTTAGAAGCAATAATTCGTTTGCTGGTTCTTAATGCCATTATTATGTCGTTATATATTTATTACACAGGCTACTTGTAATTATTAATATTGTATCGACTACATGTATTATTTAGCAGTGCTTGAGCCTTATACATTTGGTTTGCAAACAAACTTGACTGCGTCAACATTTTTCGTTAAGTGTCCTGTGGACTATTGTCTCATCAGATCATAATGTACCATAGGCTATTTATTTCAGAAAATGACCTATATGAATAGTAGATTTTGGTATTGTGCTTTAGTCTGAATATCGTTGCGGGGTTGCTTTCCTCAATTTAAACAGCGAAATACGTTGTATAATGTTACAATATCAAAGATATGTAGCAAATCAAATCGAATATTTCCCCCTTGATTTTCACCTCCCCCTCTGTGGTTTCTCTGAAAGCTGAAAATAAATTTCAGCGACAGGTGAAACAGTCCCGCCGCCGCCACTTGTTTGGTCAAATGCGCATGGTAAAGGCATTCACATCGGCAGGCACTCGCTAAGGCAAGCGAATAGCTCCTGCTCCCTCTCCCTCCCTCCCTCCCAGCGCACGGTCTAGAGCGGGTCCCACGCTCTTCCCTCGGTGTTCTCATACCTTAGCCTACGAGCCTGTTTATGCATTTTGGCCTGCTACTGAAATGGAGCCCGTTTATGAATCGGGTTTGTTGTCTTCTAATTTCTGCGTGGGGGTTGGCTGTGTCAGTGATCCGATTGAATGGCTAAAATCATTGTTTTCAGAGAATGTGACTTACAGTTGAAGTCGGAAGTGTACATACACTTAGTCATTAAAACTCATTTTTTCAACCACTCCACAGATTTCATGTTAACAAAGTATAGTTTTGGCATCTACTTTGTGCATGACACAAGTAATTCTTCCAACAATAGTTTACAGACAGATTATTTCACTTATAATTCACTATATCACAATTCCAGTGGCTCAGAAGTTTACATACACTAAGTTGACTGCCTTTAAACAGCTTGGAAAATTCCAGAAAATTATGTCATGGCTTTAGAAGCTTCTGATAGGTTAATTGACATCATTTGAGTCAATTGGAGGTGTGCCTGTGGATGTATTTCAAGGCCTACCTTCAAATTCAGTGCCTCTTTGCTCGACATCATGGGAAAATCAACAGAAATCAAAAAAATTGTAGACCTCCACAAGTCTGGTTCAACCTTGGGAGCAATTTCCAAACGTCTGAAGGTACCACGTTCATCTGTACAAACAATAGTACGCAAGTATAAACACCATGGGACCACGCAGCCATCATACCGCTCAGGAAGGAGACACGTTCTGTCTCCTAGAGATTAATGTACTTTGGTGTGAAATGTGCAAATAATCCCAGAACAACAGCAAAAGCCTGAAAGGCCGCTCAGCAAGGAAGAAGCCACTGCTTCAAAACCGGCATAAAAAAGACAGACTACGGTTTGCAACTGCACATGGGGACAAAGATAGTACTTTTTGGAAAAATGTCCTCTGGTCTGATGAAACAAAAATAGAACTGTTTGGCCATAATGACCATCATTGTGTTTGGAGGAAAAAGGGGGAGGCTTGCAAGCCAAAGAACACCATCCCAACCGTGAAGCACAGGGGAGGCAGCATCATGTTGTGGGGGTGCTTTGCTGCAGGAGGGACTGGTGCACTTCACAAAATAGATGGCATCATGGGTCTTCCAAATGGACAATGACCCCAAGCATACTTCCAAAGTTGTGGCAAAATGGCTTAAGGACAACAAAGTCAAGGTATTGGAGTGGCCGTCACAAAGCCCTGACCGCAATCCTATAGAACATTTGTGGGCAGAACTGAAAGAGTGTGTGTGAGCAAGGAGGCCTACAACAAACCTGACTCAATTCCCCAACTTATTGTGGGAAGCTTGTGGAATGCTACCCGAAACATTTGACCAAAGTTAAACAATTTAAAGTCAATGCTACCAAATACTAATTGAGTATATGTATGTAAACTTCTGACCCACTGGGAATGTGATGAAAGAAATAAAAGCTAAATAATTCTCTCTACTATTATTCTGACATTTCACATTCTTAAAATAAAGTGGTGATCCTAACTGATCTAAGACAGGGAATATTTACTAGGATTACATGTCAGGAATTGTGAAAAACTGAGTTTAAATGTATTTGGCTAAGGTGTATGTAAACCTCTGACTTCAACTGTAGATGGCTACCATCCATTTTCAATGTCATATCCATTCAACCGTTCATATTGCTGGGGCCGTTTAAAATGCCAAATTATGGTGGCTTTTGAACTTTTCTACTATACCTTCCGCTTTTCATATTGATTAATTGAACTCCATCTTCTCACCTCAACGCCTCCTCTCCTTTTATGGGCTTTTACGCTTTTATTTGAGCAGTTCAAAATATGTGGAGGGTGCTCAGGGTGCTCAGGGTGCTCAGGGTGTTTTATTTGTGGGGAAACACAAATAAAATCATTGTAATCAATACAATTATGATTATTATGTTTTTAATTGTTGTTTTTCTTCTTCAAGAAAGTAGTGCACTGGGCCTTTACTAGACCTGTATTAGAAAGTAGTGCACTGGGCCTTTACTAGACCTGTATTAGAAAGTAGTGCACTGGGCCTTTACTAGACCTGTATTAGAAAGTAGTGCACTGGGCCTTTACTAGACCTGTATTAGAAAGTAGTGCACTGGGCCTTTGCTAGACCTGTATTAGAAAGTAGTGCACTGGGCCTTTACTAGACCTGTATTAGTGGACTGATATAGCCATCTGTAGCACAGGCATTTTTGTTGTTGCTCGTGTATTTAAAAAAGGAAGAAAATTCATACATGTTTCATTCCCTTATAGAACAGTACATCAGTGTTGCATTCAAACACAATACCCTGCGTTTCTATCAGATGCATTTGTAGGATCCATCTGGCTTGTGTGAATGCTACTGTTACATATCTTATCAGACTTGCCACAACTGATGTTCCCTCTGGGAAATCAACATTATTCTATTCTAGACTATTCTATACTATTCTATTCTGTTATGTTCTATGTTATTTTATACAATTATATTCTGTTCTATTCTGTTCTATTCTATTCTATACTATTCTGTTCTTTACTATTATATTCAACATTATTCAATTATAATCTATCCTATACCATTCTATTCTATAATATACTATTCTATTCTAGACTATTTTATAATATTCTATTCTATAATATACTATTCTATTCTAGACTATTCTGTTCTATTCTATACCATTCTATTCTAAACTATACTAATCTATATTATTCTATTCTATACCATTCTACTCCATACTATTCTGTTCTATTCTATGCTATTCTGTTCTATTCTATAATATTCTATACTGTATAAGACATTGGAACATTGTGGAGGTGCACATTGGTGTCCCCATGTTTAGACATCATTATGTTGGTCTGTCAGTACTGAGGTGAGGAGAGGACCTGCTGGTCCTGATTTGGTGGATGTGCAATAAATCTGTCTGAAGACAATATCACTGATATACACATGTCAGAGGCTGCGTCCCAAATGGCACCCTATTCACTGTGCAGTGCACAATTTTTTACCAGAGCCTTATGGGCCCTGGTAAGAAGTAGTGCACTATATAAGGAACAGGGTGCCATTTGGGACGGAGACATAGTCTGAAATGCACTTCATAAAGGGAACCCCTGAGTCTCGGTGGTGGGCCAGTGTGGCCATAGAAGGACTATGTAAGAGGTAACATACTTTAATAGGAAATAGGGAGGAGAGGAGAGGAGAGGAGAGAAAAGCAGCCTCTGGACAGACGGATGGGGTTATTTGGCATGCCATCTTCCAGCCAAGATACATATTTGTGATGCAAATTTCCCCCTAAGAATCCGAGCTATGCCTCCCGCTTGTGTGTGTGTGTGTGAGGAATAGAAATGTGGTGTTGATTCCCACCACCTCCCCAGACACAGTTCTACGTCCCCTCCAAACCTCCCCCATCTCACCCTTTATCTCATCTGCTTCAGTCACTTCCAAAGTTCTGATCTAGGCTTATATCGTGGACTATATGCTGCTACCTGAAATAATTGTTTAGGCTCTTATGAACATTTTCCCCATTGTATGTTTTATGAGGGCAATGTCGACGATAGCCGCCGTGCGTCCTGTTTAGTATGCATGCGTGTAGATCTCTGCTTTTCTCCTTCTGGTGGGATTCATTGGTGTTCCTTAAAGGCCTCTCTCTCTCTCTCTCTCTCTCTCTCTCTCTCTCTGTCTCTGTCTCTGTCTCTGTCTCTGTCTCTGTCTCTGTCTCTCTCTCTCTCTCTCTGTCTCTGTGTGTGTAGGCAGATGGCATTATGTCCTAATCAGACTGCCGTCAGTTGGTGTGGCATTTTGGGGGGTTCTCATGGCAATTGTCTGGAGGAGGACCATGTGAATACCGATATCAAATTATTCATTGGGGGGTTCTTCTCCAAAGATGAGGTTTGAGTAAATGAGAATTTATTGCAGGCTAATTCTGCTCTTTAGATACATCGGGGTCTGGATTTGTATCTCTTTGTTTAACTCTGCTGGAGAGCTTGGGACATGGATCTAGTTTACTCTTCTGTTATAATGAGTTAATATCAGATGGCCAAGTGACGATTATTTATGCTTTACCACAAATAACATTTTCTGTTCTGTTGTTATGCTGTCACCATCACGATTAGTGTTAATTATCCTTCTGGAAATGACTGTGATGCTGAGTGTTTACATTAATAGATAGAGAGACACGTATCGTTTGTGTGAGTGTGTGCGTGTTTGTGTCAGAGAGAGATGGAGTGAGAGAGAGAGAGAAAGAGAGGGAGAGAGAGAAGGAGAGAGAAAGAGAGAGAGGGAGAGAGACAGAGGAGGAGAAAGAGCGAGAGAGAGAGAGTGACAGAGAGAGAGAGAATGATTGAGATGAGTTCATTCAGGGTGACATTCGGGAGGTGAGGGGTGGCTCGTTCATTGGCCTTTTAATCAAAACGAGCGATGGCTGCACAATACAGCCCATAATAAGCAGAGCCTTATAATAAACGACTTTGTGATGCTTCACATGACAAAGCACACTGTCAAGGGAAGAGAGAGACACAGCCCCCTAGCCTTCTCAAAATCAGGGTCATATTCCCTAGGCACCAAACGGAAGAAAACGCATTGAAACAAGGAGGGACTACCTGGACTTGTCCAACAAGAATTGCTCATTTTCATTTACGGTTGCAAGTCATTTCCAAACGTGCTCGAATGAACACGGCGCCGCACTATGCTTTGTATTACGGCAACACATGCTCAGATTTGTCAATCCTTGAATGTGATATAATGGCAGACGGTTGTTGGTTTGACATTTGTTTGCCTGGCTCCACTACAGAGAGCCTTCTGTCTCTTGAGTTCGTGAACCACCCAAATATTTACATGCGCTAGCACAACTGCACAGCATGTGATAGGAAAACATCCAAGATTGTGTCTTTCAGAGGGAGGACTGGGGAAACGCTAGTTTCAATAGCCTGAGTAGGAATCATCCCCTTCAACCAGCCTCCTCTCTCTCTCTCTCTCTCTCTCTCTCTCTCTCTCTCTCTCTCTCTCTCTCTCTCTCTCTCTCTCTCTCTCTCTCTCTCTCTCTCTCTCTCTCTCTCTCTCTCTCTCTCTCTCTCTCTCTCTCTCTCTCCTCGGCAGGACAGGAGAATCATTAACCCGCATCTCCTGTGCTTAATGACAAGAATAATGTCTTTAATTGGCTGAACCATCTCATGCCAACTCCTGGTGGGCATTTTGATTGGCCAGACGACTCGCCTGGCACAGATTTCTATAGTTTAGACTTTCTAAAATGCCAGAGCTCAAACAGAATCTTAGACCCTTGTCCTCTGTAGGCAATGGAGAACAGAGAGAGAGATAGAGAGAAGAGGGGAGGGGGAGGAGAGGAAGTACAGTGGGTCTGTAATCCACAGGGTCTGCCATTGAGGGAGGAGAGGAAGTACAGTGGGTCTGTAATCCACAGGGTCTGCCCTTGAGGGAGGAGAGGAAGTACAGTGGGTCTGTAATCCACAGGGTCATTTGTTTTTGGGGCGACTGGAGGGTTTATTTTCTCCACCACTTGTAATTCCACTCAGAAACAAGCGTCCCCCTTTCTGTGGTGGAGAGGGGGTGTCCCCTCTTCTTCCCTCTCTCCTCCAACCTCCTTATGGTGCTTCCATCAGTGCTCACACTGCATGCTGGGTTCCCTGCACCCTGTTCTCTCTGTCCTCTTTGTTTCTTTGTAGGCCAAGCTGCCTGTGTCTCCTAGGACTCTTATCTGTGTATAACTTGTTTTGGAAGGTTTTCCAATATGCTGTGCTACTTCATATGCTCAGGCAAGTGTGCCTGTGTGCAGCAATGGTACCCCCCCCCCCTCTCTCTCTCTCTCTCTCTCCCACACACACATTTAACCAGTCTCTTCCTCTCCTTCTCTGTCTCTCTCTGTCCACACCTCTCTTTCTCTCTCTCTCTCTCTCTCTCTCTCTCTCTCTCTCTCTCTCTCTCTCTCTCTCTCTCTCTCTCTCTCTCTCTCTCTCTCTCTCCCACACACACATTTAACCAGTCTCTTCCTCTCCTTCTCTGTCTCTCTCTGTCCACACCTCTCTTTCTCTCTCTCTCTCTCTCTCTCTCTCTCTCCCTTTAATTATGACATCCAATTTGTCACACGGACAATAAGCTGTCAGTGGCCACTCTGAGACATGGGTGTACCTCTCATCCTATAGTGTGTGTGTGTGTGTGTGTGTGTGAGTAGTGGCGTGTGTGTGCGTGTGTGTGTATGTATGTGTGGGTATGAGAGAGTGTGTGTGTGTGTGTGTGTGTATGCGGGCATTTGAGAGCTTGGGAATCTGAAGAAAAACCCTGCTTAAAAGCACTCTAAGCACTTTGATTGACAGTGTTGCTCGGCAACCCAAGGCTCAGTGGCTTTGTCACCGCTGACTCAGTCTCCCTCGCTCTCTCCTTTCTTTTCCTTTTCCTTCTCTGTCCAACTTTCCTCCCTCGCTGTCTTCCTCTCCTCTCAGAGCAGCACAATGGGACACATTTGAATAACAATACAATTAGTCTAATCTCTACAAAGTCTCCCTCATTACCTCAGTGGAAGAAATAAAAAGACATCATTGTGGCCTGTAACTCCCTGTCGCTGGGGTCTTGTGTGTTTGTCGTCCAGGATAATTCCATTAGTTAGTTTTATTCTTGTTGTTTCGCTCTCTCTCTCTCTCTCTCTCTCTCTCTCTCTCTCTCTCTCTCTCTCTCTCTCTCTCTCTCTCTCTCTCTCTCTCTCTCTCTCTCTCTCTCTCTCTGTCTGTCTGTCTGTCTGTCTGTCTGTCTGTCTGTCTGTCTGTCTGTCTGTCTGTCTGTCTGTCTGTCTGTCTGTCTGTCTGTCTGTCTGTCTGTCTGTGTGTGTGTGTGTGTGTGCTTAATATGAAACAACCCAGATTATTGTGTTATGTTGTGGACAGTAGGGATAATACAACTCTCTTGGAAATATTTCTCCACTGGCTGAATTAATTCCGATTTAAGCCGGATAACACATATTAGTCTGTATCTGTCTAGGTGTGTGTGAGTAGGTGTGTGTGTGTGAGCACTCTAAGGAGCAATTACCAGCGGTGGTCTGCTGCAGAGTACTCAGTGAGTTAGAAATGGAGAGTTGGATCTGAACACAGGACTCTGTGATGTTGAGAAAGAGATAGAGTGAGACTGGGGGAGGGGAAGAGAGAGAGGGAAAGAGAGAGAAAGAGTGAGAGAGAGATACAGATATGTATGGAGACAGAGAGAGAACGGCTTCTACGTGCTCCTATTGTTAGCAGAGTGTTCCATATAGTAGTTCTCCTTTAGGCAGCTGTGGTGTATAAACAACCACGCTGGTTCTATGCACAGTACCAGTGGTACCAGGCCCAGTGGCTGTGTTGGCCTGAAGTCATACCAGAGGACACATCAACGTCTGGACTGACTATATACTGGAACACACCAGAGGACACATCAACGTCTGGACTGACTATATACTGGAACACACCAGAGGACACATCACCGTCTGGACTGACTATATACTGGAACACACCAGAGGACACATCACCGTCTGGACTGACTATATACTGGAACACACCAGAGGACACATCACCGTCTGGACTGACTATATACTGGAACACACCAGAGGACACATCACTGTCTGGACTGACTATATACTGGAACACACCAGAGGACACATCACCGTCTGGACTGACTATATACTGGAACACAACATTGCCTACTACTGTAGAACTGATTTATGTCTGGTCATAGGTACCTACTGGTTGCACACACACACACACACACACACACACACACACACACACACACACACACACACACACACACACACACACACACACACACACACACACACACACACACACACACACACACACACACACACACACACACACACCTCATCCCTTCTGGCAAGGTAAAATTAGTCTGCTGATGTTGGACCATTTGCAAGAAGAGAGAGAGAGAGGGAGAGAGAGGGACAGAGAGCAAGAGAGAGGGAGAGAGATAGTAAGAGAGAGCGAGAGAGAGGGAGAGAGAGCAAGAGAGAGAGAGAGAGAGAGAGAGAGATGGACAGAGAGCAAGAGAGAGCGAGAGAGAGAGAGAGCGAGAGAGAGGGAGAGCGGAGGTATGACAGGATCAGAGTTGCAGTAAGCAGCCTCTTAGGAGTGAGGCCACAGTAGAGCTATCACCAGCCGTAAGCACCCAATGAATCACACCAGCCCCCCACACTGTGTGTGTGTCAGCTAAAGTCGGAGTTTGCATGTGTGTGTGTGTCTGTCAACTAATGTCTGTGACTGTCCTACACAGTATTATAGGACAGGCATGTTACTATTTCCCTCTCACACTACAACTGTGCCAGATGATGGACGTGCCATGTGTTTGAAGCTGATGTCTGGTAGGGATGGTGTTCTCTGGTGTGCTGTTGTGGTCCTGGACAGTTAAACAGCCCTCATCCATCCAGGTGACGATATGAAGTAATGATGGCATGATGAGGAAAAGACATGGGCTAATAGTCCATCTACTCTTGTCATCTCTCTTTCTCTCGGTCTCACCCTCCCCCTTTATCTCGGTCTCTCTCTCCATCTCACCGACTCCCCCCTCTCTTTCTCTGTCTCTCTCTCTATACCACTCACCCTGTCCTCTCTCTCTGTCTCTCTCTCTGTCTCCCCCCCAAATCTGTATTCATCTTCCATCATTCCTCCCCCCGGCTCCTCTGTGAACCTACTGTAGTAATGGGGTCAGATGTAATGCTGCTGTGTGCCAGGGTAGCCTGGAATATCCTGGCATAACTGGAGCCCGGCTGGCATAGCTGCCTGTGCCCATCAGTCCGACAATGTCTCACACACATCCTCGGGCATGTGTGTGTGTGTGTGTGTGTGTGTGTGTGTGTGTGTGTGTGTGTGTGTGTGTGTGTGTGTGTGTGTGTGTGTGTGTGTGTGTGTGTGTGTGTGTGTTTAGTCAGAGTGAGAGAGAAAATTAATAGTATCAATTAGTGTAAATTCCCTTTCTAACCATGTTAGCACTTGAAACATTGTACACTAATGAGAGAGAGAAGGAGAGAGAGAGTTGGAGGGACAGAGAGAGAGATAGAGAGAGAGAGGGATAGAGAGAGAGAGAGAGAGAGAGGGACAGAGAGAGAGAGATAGAGAGAGAGGGATAGAGAGAGGGATAGAGAGAGAGGGATAGAGAGGGATAGAGAGAGAGGGATAGAGAGAGAGGGACAGAGAGAGAGAGAGAGAGAGAGAGAGAGGGGGACAGAGAGAGAGAGAGAGAGAGAGAGATAGAGAGAGAGGGATAGAGAGAGAGGGATAGAGAGAGAGGGATAGAGAGAGAGAGAGAGAGGGACAGAGAGAGAGAGAGAGAGAGAGGGACAGAGAGAGAGAGAGAGAGAGAGAGAGAGAGAGAGGGATAGAGAGAGAGGGACAGAGAGAGAGAGAGAGAGAGGGATAGAGAGAGAGGGACAGAGAGAGAGAGAGAGAGCTTGAACTTGACAGACATGCAGAAGAACAGCTCGTGATTCATTCAAACTTTTGATTACTAAGAGTGAGACAAACGGATCAACATTTTTCATAAAAATAATACTAATAAACCCAGACAACTGAAGACCCAAAAAGGAACTCAAAATAATCGACACCGTGAGTAAAAACAAACTTTATAAATCGATCAAGCTAGCTAACTCAAATTTGAAACCTCAACCGTTAGCGGCACCTATTGTTTATCGGTGGTAACCATAGCAACATGGCTTCCGAAGCAGCGCTAGCAGTGAAGAAAGCAGCGGAGAACGTTAAACTTTCCCCTCGTTTTTTCGAAATCCCATCCCATCTAAAATCAGAGAAGGGAAGAATTATGTATAAACAAAACATACAGAGGGAAAACCCAGATACGTTGTTTGCTGACTGCTCACACAACGGGACGGTTACCAACTTACTGTTCTACAGTGAACACACCACTGCCTGGCATGCAGCCATAACCAGACACTTCCCTCACACAACCAAAAAGGGGATCTGCAAGGGAAGGCAAATTCAAATTTTTGAGGATAGTGAAAAGTCACAGGAAAATAGACTCCTGACCGTAAATATATATCAAAATGGCACAGTAATGGTCCAGGGAAGTGAGGCGGCACTCAGTTCTTTTTTACAGGACTCTCCCGTTCTAGGGAACCTAGCCACGGCAAAAAGGGACAAGAACAGCACCCCAGTATCCCCCGCTCCAACGGATACCCCAACAGCAGTTCTGCCCCAGCTCCAGGACATAGATCTGTCCCTCCCCCTACCTGTACACAACCATCAGAATAATGATGGCAACACCATACGGCTGCTAAGGGAGAAGCTGTCTCAGTTGGAACTAGAGGTTACTGAGCTCAGAGAGCAACTTCCTTACTACACTGAGCCTCTACAGGACCAGCTGAACCAGTGGAGGACTCAACTAAAAACATCAGTCCAGGAGCTGAGAGAGAACTTCAGCACAGCGCTGGAGGAGGAGAAAGGGGCCATGCGAAGAGAACTAGCGCAGGCAAAGAAGGAGATGGAATCAGAGCTAGCTGTCATTAAAATGGTACTACATCCGAAAGAAGAGTCAAAAATCCCTACAGAACAGCTGCAGCCCCTCAACACTACAAAACCTTCTTCCACTAACCCCCCGTCAACCACCTCCTTACCCTGCACCGTCCCCCCCATACCCACATCCCCAGTCCACAAGGAGGCACACACAAGGACGACAACAGCAGAGAGAAGCTCCTCGGACACCCCTGACACCCCTTCACATACAACCCCCATTACACAGGTCCTGCATAAACCAGCCCCTGTATGTGAAACCACCACTATGGTAAGAGTCACGGAGGTGGCCATCCTCATTGATTCAAACGGAAAATATATAGATGAGGAGAAATTATTCCCCAACCACAAGGTGGTCAAATTCTGGTGCCCAAAAGTGCAGGATGCACTAAATATTATATCCAAGCCTGACTTCGGAACACCAGGCCACATTATCATCCACAGTGGCACCAACAACATGAGAGATGATCAGGAGAGAGTAGGCAGCCTGGTCAGCAGAATGGCAGAGAAAGCCTCTGAGTCGTTCCCTAACTCCCGCATCACCATCTCCACTCTGCTGCCCCGCAAAGATTTCCACCCCCATACCATCCAGAGAGTCAACGCTGACATCACAAGAGGTTGTGCCAGGATCCCGAATGTGCACGTTGCTCAACACCCGACCATCACCCCTGAGCACCTGTACGACCACTCCCATCTGAGGAAACAGTCAGTGGGACTGCTCACCAAGACCTTGAAGGATGTGGCACTCGGCAGACCAACACAGCGTGCCCAACAGGACAGAGGACCACCCAGGACCACCTTCCAGATGTCATCACCACGCAGAGTCGCCTACCAGACTACGTCATCACCAACAAGCCACAGGCACCCTCGACACCAACCGAGACCCAGCACAACCTACAAGACCCACCCACCACCAGATCACCGCTCCCCCCAACGAAGCCGCCAGAATGGACCAGGGCCAATATACTACCCCACACCAGAGCACCACCACTACCAGACAACAGAGTCAGCACCACGACCCAGTCTTGCCCCCCCTTCTTCTCAGGTGGCACCGCAACAGAACCGGCGCAGCTATTCGGAGGCTCTCACCGGACCAGATAACTCTGTGGGACTGAGTGAGATCAAACAGCTCCTCCACTACATCTACACTAAACTACAGTAAAAACACTCACACTGACACAACCACACACTCACACTCACACTGACACAACCACACACTCACACTCACATTGACACTGACCCATCGTCACTCACACTAACCAGATATAGACACTCACACTGACCCATCCACACACACACTCACAAACACACACACACTCACACTGACCCATTCACAAACACACACACACACACACACACACCGACCCATCCACACTCACTCCCGCACACACACATTAACAGACACAATCAATAACTCAAACTCACCCAAACACTCACACATACATTATCTTACACAGTGGAGGATATGAACAGACACACTCACACGTACATATATAAATACCTACATGACACTTTGGAGAAACAATATCATCTGAGGAATGTTCTGTATTGTCTCACCCTTAGTAACCTAGTTAGTCTTAGAAATATAGTTGTTCTCTTGTAATAGTCATTCTTAATATTCATACTTTTTGCAATGAGACCACTAACAATTAGCATGTGGAACATCCAGGGCCTAAACTCGACAGCCTTAGGACTGAAGAGTCTGGCCCTGGAGTTCAACAAAAACATAAAAGATGATGATATCATTATTCTGCAGGAGACATGGTGTAAGGCAGATGTAGTCACGCACTGTCCCACAGGCTACAGAGAAATAATTTTACCATCCCAAAAACACATCTCTGTCAATAGAGGCAGAGATTCTGGAGGAATGATTATATGGTACAAATCCCAACTACAAAACCTAATTGACCCCCAAAAAATTGGCAAATATCACATTTGGCTTAGACTAAAAAAAGAACTTACACTGACTGGAAAAAACTTGTTCCTGTGTGCAATATATATCCCCCCCTCAGAATCCCCCTATTTCTCAGAAGAAATATTCTCCACCCTTGAGGAAGAGACGAGCCACTTCCAGGCCCAGGGAAATGTGCTCATCTGTGGGGACACAAATGCACGCACAGGAACACTACCTGACCAAATGAGCACACGAGGGGACAGCTATATCACAGGCCAAGCTGTCTCTAATCCCTTTAACCTTTCCTACAGGAACAACAGTGACAGCATCGTCAACAAGAATGGAAAAGACCTATTGCAGCTCTGTCGAAGCCTGGGTCTGTACTTTGTCAATGGTAGGTTACAGGGGGACTCTTTAGGAAGATTCACCTATTGCTCTCCTCTTGGCCAAAGCACAGTAGACTACATGATAACAGATATGGACCCTTTCTCTCTCAGCTCATTCACTGTTAAGCCACTAACACCTCTGTCTGATCACAGCCAAATTACCCTGTTCCTCAAAAGATCAGACATAGAAGCAACCACAAATTCACAGCCCAATAAGCTGTACAACATCAAACATTCATACAGATGGGCTCAAAACAGCACAGAGGAATACCAGAAAGCAATCAGTAACCAAAAAATCCAATCAACCCTAAACAACTTTCTGGATACAATGTACGCTCACAGTAAAGAAGGTGTCAATCTAGCTGTAAATAACATAAATTATATATTTAGGCAAACAGCAAAAACAGCACAATTAAAGCTAGGATCAAACAAACCAAACAGAAATACAGAAGACAAATGGTTTGATACAGATTGTAAAAACATTAGGAAAAAACTTAGAACACTATCGAACCAAAAACACAGAGACCCAAACAACAGAGAACTACGCCTTCAGTACTGTGAGACATTAAAATCATATAAACGTACACTCAGAATCAAGAAATCCCAGTACAACAGAAAGCAATTGACACTAATTGAGGAGTCCATAAATAAAAACAACTTCTGGCAAAATTGGAAAAACCTAAACAAACCCAAACAACAGGAATTAGCCATACAAAATGGTGACATTTGGACAAATCACTTTAAAGCACTCTACAACACTGTTGACACTCAGGATAATACTGAACAGTGCCAAATTTATGAAAAGTTAAACAAACTGGAAAAATCTATAAAGGACTACCAAAATCCTTTAGACTCCCCAATTACTGAGCAGGAGCTCCTTAAAAAACTTCAAGCCCTCAAATCAAAAAAAGCATGCGGACCTGATGGGATCCTAAATGAGATGCTCAAATTCACTAGTGAAAAATATCAATTAGCTATATTAAAATTGTTTAACTTGATCCTGAGTGTAGGTTACTTCCCTGACATCTGGAACCAAGGACTCATAACACCAATCTTTAAAAACGGAGACAAATCTGACCCTAACAATTACAGAGGGATTTGTGTGAACAGTAACCTGGGGAAGGTTTTCTGTAGTATTATAAATGTAAGAGTCCTAAACTTCCTTAATAAGCACAATATCCTGAGTAAAAGCCAAATTGGATTTATACCAAAACATAGAACAACAGATCATATTTACACCCTACACACCCTAATAGATAAACACGTCCACAAAAATAAGACAAAACTCTATGCTTGCTTTATTGACTTCCAAAAAGCATTTGATTCTATCTGGCATACAGGACTGTTCTACAAAGTCATTGAAAGTGGTGTAGGGGGTAAAACATATGACATTATAAAATCAATGTATACAGGCAACATGTGTAGCATAAAAATTGGCAAGAAACAAACTGAATCATTTAACCAGGGGCGGGGCCTGCGCCAGGGTTGCAATCTCAGCCCTGTGCTATTTAACATTTACATCAATGAATTGGCCAATATTCTAGAGAAGTCCTCAGCCCCTGGTGTTAGTCTCCACAATTCGGAAGTTAGATGCCTGCTCTTTGCAGATGACCTGTGCCTGCTTTCACCCACAGCACATGGTCTACAGCAGAGCTTGGACCTGCTAGAGCAGTACTGTCAGACCTGGGCCCTGACAGTAAACCCCAAAAAGACCAAAATAATGATTTTCCAGACAAATTCCAGATCCCAGGGAATAAAACCAAAGTTCTCAATTGGTGCAAAACATATAGAGTATTGCACACAATACAACTATTTAGGTTTAAAAATAAGTTCGACTGGACACCTAAATAATGCAGTGAATGAACTGAGAGACAAAGCACGCAGGGCATTCTACGCCATTAAAAAACAAATCCAAATTGAAATACCTATTACAATTTGGCAAAAACTAATTAAATGTGTGATTGAACCAATCGCACTCTATGGCAGCGAGGTGTGGGGTCCACTTACAAAACAAGATTTTACCCACTGGGACAAACATCCCATTGAGACCTTGCACGCGGAACTTTGTAAGATTCTCCTACATGTCCAGAGGAAAACTACAAACAATGCATGCAGGGCAGAATTAGGCCGATATCCACTAATATTAAAAACTCAAAAAAGAGCAATTAAGTTTTGGAAACACCTAAAACACAGTGACCCCCTCTCATATCATTACCAAGCCCTGCAATACCAAGAGTTGAGCAAAGATAAGAGTCCCTTCATCCAACTGGTCCAGGGGCTGAGTTCACAAACTTGTTCCACTAACACACTGAAGCCTCAGGACCAGAACATCCAATCAATAAGAATTAACCAAATTACAAAACATCTAAAACAAAACTACATTACCTATTGGAAAACACAAACACAAGCACAAAGCAAAATGCAGTGCTATTTGGCCCTAAATCGACAGTACACCATGGCAAACTATCTGACCATGGTGACTGATCAAAACCTCAGGAAAACCTTGACAAAGTACAGGCTCAGCGAGCACAGCCTTGCTATTGAGAAGGGTAGACACAGGAAAACCTGGCTCCCTGTAGAGGAAAGGCTGTGCAACCACTGCACCACAGCGGAACCAGAGACAGAGCTGCATTTCCTGACCAAATGTCAAAAATATAAAACCATCAGAGAGAGTCACTTCCCCAAATTTGAACAAGTAGTCCGGGGCTTTGAGGACCTCTCTGACATAGAAAGGCTGCCGATCCTTTTGGGGGAAGACATGACCAGCTGTGTGCTGGCAGCATGCTATGTTGCTGCCTGCCACAAGTTGAGGGACAGTGCCTGACATATTTAATGCATTTATTTAATTTTTTCCTGTTGTTATTTGTTCTTTGATGTAATTATATTTTTTTTAAATATATATATATATATATGTGTGTATGAATGTATGTATATATGTGTATATATATGTATGTGCGTGTGTATATGTATGTATATATATATATATAAAATAGAAAAAAAAAATATATATATAAATATATAGAAAAAAAATATATATATTGATGTATGATACTTTGGCAATATGTACATTGTTGCGTCATGCCAATAAAGTGAATTGAATAAAGTGAATAAAGAGAGAGGGGGACAGAGAGAGAGAGAGAGAAAGAGAGATAGAGAGAGAGGGATAGAGACAAATGGGACAAACATCCTATTGAAACCCTGCATGCGGAACTTTGTAAGAATATCCTCAGAGTCCAGAGAAAAACTACAAACAACGCATGCAGGGCAGAATTAGGCCAATTCTCCCTTTTAATTAATATTCAAAAACGAGCCACCACATTTTATAACCATTTAAAAATAAGCGACCCCAACTCTTATCACCACAAAGCCCTCCAATACCAAGAGGTGACCATAGAAAAGAGTCCCCTTAGTCAGCTGATCCTGAGACTAAACTCACAAACCAACAGTAACCCAACAAAGCCTCAGGACAGCACTCAGAAGAAAATTACATGACCTATTGGAAAGACACCACAAAAAATCTAAGTAAACTTCAATGCTATTTGGCACTGAACAGACAGTACACAGTGGCAAACTATCTGACCACTGTGACTGATAGAAAACTGAGGAAAACGTTGACTATGTACAGCCTGGCTATAGAGACCGGTCGTCGCAGACAGATCTGGCAACCCAGAGATGCCAGGTTGTGTTTACTCTGCCCACAAAACGCAATAGAAACGGAAACACACTTTCTCCTAAAATGTGATAATTATGCAGACATACGGGCAACTTTCTTTCCCCAAATTAAAAATAGAAATAAAGAATTTGAAACAGGGACAGACAATGAAAAATTACAATGCCTATTGGGTGAAAAGGTCCATTGTGCCATTTATTGTGCAAAATATGTTGCATCATGCCACACCCGTAGGGACAACCAGTTGACCCAACTGCAACCAATAATCCCGTAAGGACAACCAGTTGACCCAACTACAACCAATAATCCCGTAAGGACAACCAGTTGACCCAACTACAACCAATAATCCCGTAAAGACAACCAGTTGACCCAACTACAACCAATAATCCCGTAAGGACAACCAGTTGACCCAACTACAACCAATAATCTCCCAACAAATTTACACACACAAAACACACACATACAACATACAATTATTTTGAATATGTTTGGTTGTGTATGTGATAATCAATATGTAATGGATATTTTTTGTTTTTGTTGTTGTTGTTAATAATAGTATGAACCTTCTTTTCTTTTTATTGTTACATTGTAAAGTGCTTTGGCAATATTGTTAAGTTGTAACTTTCATGCCAATAAAGCCGAATTTGAATTTGAATTTGAATTTGAGAGGAATAGAGAGAGAGGGATAGAGAGAGAGGGATAGAGAGAGAGGGATAGAGAGAGAGGGACAGAGAGAGGGACAGAGAGAGAGATAGAGAGAGAGAGAGAGAGAGAGAGGAGAAGAGCCAGAGAAAGAGAGAGAGAGAGAGAGAGAGAAGAGAGAGGGAGAGAGAAAGAGAATTGTCCCAGTGACAAACAGGCAACACTGTCATATACAGGCCACACTGTAAATTTCAGGCAACACTGTCATATACACTATTCCATTCAGTCTGCAGGTCCCTGCGTGGGAATAGATACTGACAGGAAGTGCTTGTCCTGGCAGGAATATGCCGTACTACCCCTCGCTCCGACATAATAAGATATCAGTTACAAGCACATCAGTCAGACGGGTGTGCTGTCACATCTTGTTCCCCCGTCACAAGTCGTTCCCCCTCCACACAGCAACATGCAGTAGAGGCAGCCTTTCGTTTTCCTCTGAGAGATCCTATCTGCATTGCCTCCCCTGAGTCTGACACACAGACACACAGACACACACATGATCCCCCCATCTCTCTCCTCTGTTCTCACCCCATCTCTCTCCTCTGTTCTCACCCCATCTCTCTCCTCTGTTCTCACCCCATCTCTCTCCTCTGTTCTCACCCCATCTCTCTCCTCTGTTCTCACCCCATCTCTCTCTTCTGTTCTCACCCCATCTCTCTCCTCTGTTCTCACCCCATCTCTCTCCTCTGTTCTCACCCCATCTCTCTCCTCTGTTCTCACCCCATCTATCTCTTCTGTTCTCACCCCATCTCTCTCTTCTGTTCTCACCCCATCTCTCTCCTCTGTTCTCACCCCATCTCTCTCCTCTGTTCTCACCCCATCTCTCTCCTCTGTTCTCACCCCATCTCTCTCCTCTGTTCTCACCCCATCTCTCTCTTCTGTTCTCACCCATCTTCTTTCTTTCTCTTCTCATCTTCCTCCATCTCTCTCACGTTCTTCATCACACTTTACTTCTTTCTTGTGTTCACTTTTATTGTCTCTCTTGAGATAGAGACAGACAGACATAAGACAGCAAGAAAGAGCGAGAGAGAGTGAGAGATCTCTGCACAGATAATCACTAAGGGAAAGAGAGGGAGTGGAAACCGAGAGAGAGGTAACAGAAAGAGAGAGGTAACAGAGAGAGAGAGGTAACAAAGAGAGAGAGGTAACAGAGAGAGAGAGATAACAGAGAGAGAGAGGAAACAGAGAGAGGTAACAGAGAGAGAGAGGTAACAGAGAGAGAGGTAACAGAGAGAGAGAGGTAACAAAGAGAGAGAGGTAACAGAGAGAGAGGTAACAGAGAGAGGTAAAAGAGAGAGGTAACAGAGAGAGGTAACAGAGAGAGAGAGGTAACAGAGATAGAGAGGTAACAGAGATAGAGAGGTAACAGAGAGAGAGAGGTAACAGAGAGAGAGAGAGGTAACAGAGAGAGAGGTAACAGAGAGAGAGGTAACAGAGAGAGAGGTAACAGAGAGAGAGAGGTAACATAGATAGAGAGGTAACAGAGAGAGAGAGGTAACAGAGAGAGAGAGGTAACAGAGAGAGAGGTAACAGAGAGAGAGGTAACAGAGAGATAGAGGTAACAGAGAGAGAGGTAACAGAGAGAGAGAGGTAACAGAGAGATAGAGGTAACAGAGAGAGAGGTAACAGAGAGAGAGAGGTAACAGAGAGAGAGGTAACAGAGAGAGAGTTAACAGAGAGGTAACAGAGATAGAAAGGTAACAGAGAGAGAGGTAACAGAGAGAGAGTTAACAGAGAGGTAACAGAGATAGAAAGGTAACAGAGAGAGAGGTAACAGAGAGAGAGGTAACAGAGACAGCTGCAGGGTCTGCAGGGTATTCAAAGAAATGGAAGAGGAAGTGTTTCCTATTTGTCCTTTCTCTCTAACACCATCTGCTTTTCTATTTCTCTCATTTACTTAATTAGAACACCACTACCCTACCTGCTGGCCATCCAACGTGTGTGTGTGTGTGTGTGTGTGTGTGTGTGTGTGTAGGAGGGACTGGGGGGTTTCCCAAGGCTGACCTTGTTCAGAAAGGATGGAAGGCCCAGGCGATTCTTACTCCCCCACAAGCACACACAACAGATCAAGGCACTGACCTATATTAAATATTATATTAAAGCCGACACATATGTGCAAATAATAGCCTATCTAAGACTGTGTTTTAAAGGCGAACACTGGTTTTAAAGACTTTGTCGCGATGATAATTCCCTTTCATTCCATGAACAATAGTTTTATTGTGGTCCTCATCAGTACTGATTGCAATGAATGGACACCTACATGAGAAGATCGTAGATCTAACCTGCTAATACGTACAGTAAAAATCACCTTTCTACTTTTGACTGACTTGGAACACCAGGTAGACCAAATGTGTATTTCTCAGTAAGGATAATGACTCACAACTCATAACCACTTTTCCCTCACTTCTCAATCTGAATGATATAGGTAACATCCATCTAGCCAGCTCAGGTTTGACATACAGTAAGCTAAAGTAGAACAAATCAGTCTTGGTTTTTGACCAGGCATCCGGCTAGAACATCTGCTATGCTTAGTAATGATAGGGAGTCTTAGGTAAAGCAAGTACTTCCTTGACTAAATGACTCGGTCAGGAAAACTCTGGGCCCGTAGTTATACTCAGATTCTATTTTTATGAATTGCACTTACTGTAACTATCTTATGAACTTCTTACTGTAACTATCTTATGAACTTCTTACTGTAACTATCTAAGGAACTTCTTACTGTAACTATATTATGAACTTCTTACTGTAACTATATTATGAACTTCTTACTGTAACTATATTATGAACTTCTTACTGTAACTATGTTATGAACTTCTTACGTTTCGTCTTAAGGAGCTTCTTAAGTATTTTTCTGCCACTGGTTTCCTAGCTAAACTCTCCAGGGAACCCAGAGTGATGGCTATACATTAACTGTACTGAAGGCTGAAATGAGGCCTGTAAAGTCCACACTAGGTGGGCTTCCTCCATTCTATCAACCATACACAGATTCCACCCAATGGGGGTCCCTTTGACGTGCTGGGTAAAGACCTCCAATTGGTTTAAATCAGTGATTGACAGCATGTGGTTAGCCCGCCCATGGTGGGGGGCAGTGGCCTGGCATCCCCCAGCGACAGTAAATTGGCTGTTTTTGTTTGTTGATGAGGCAGTTGTCACACACACACACACACACACACACACACACACACACACACACACACACACACACACACACACACACACACACACACACACACACACACACACACACACACACACACACACAGACAGACACAGACACACACACACGTCAGCCAGGCAGGTGTGGCAGTGGACCCACTAACAAATCTCAGTCTGCCGTGGGATAGGCCGACTGTAACCTGTCACTCACTCTGTCCATCTCTCCCTCTCTTCCTCTCCTCCCCTGGCATGCTGATCCAGCCTACTGATGGATATCGACCCCTCTGTGTCAGCTTCTTCTGTCTCTTTTCTCACACTCCCCTTTTCTTTTGAATGACTGGACAGGCTGAGAAGAAGTTTAAAACTGAGGTGAGGGACTTTAGAAACATGGCTGCAGGTTGCCTCTGTTGTCAGGCCTTTGGGAATCATTAACTGTAGTACATGTACAGTAGGTCTATATACTGTACCAACCTAGATAGAGAAACCACTGTGATCACTCTGTTCTCCATGTCTCTGAAAGAACAGGAGGGGAAGGGATTAGATAGTAAGAGAGAGAGAGAGAAGGAGGGAGAAAGAGAGAAAGAGAGGAAGAGAGAAAGAGAGGAAGAGAGACAGAGAGAAGGAGAGAGAAAGAGAGGAAGAGAGACAGAGAGAAGGAGGGAGAAAGAGAGGAGAGGGAGAGAGAGGAGGGAGAGAGAGAGAGAGCATTGTACTTTAACTATTTGCACATTGTTACAACACTGTATATACTGTATACATAATATTACATTTGAAATGTCTCTATTCCTTTAGAACTTCTGAGTGTAATGTTTACTGTTCATTTTTATTGTTTATTTCACTTTTGTTTCCTTTCTACTTCACTTGCTTTGGCAATGTTAACATATGTTTCCCATGCCAATAAACCCTTTAAATTAAATTGAAATGGAATTGAACAAAACAAAAAGAGACAGAGAGAAGGAGGGATAGAGAGAGGGAGAGAGAGAGAGAAGGAGAGATAGCAAGAGAAAGAGAGAGAAGGAGAGAGAGAGAGGAGAGAGAGAGAGAGAGACAGAGAGAAGGAGAGAGAGAAGGAGAGAGAGAGAGAAGGAGAGAGAGAGAGAGAGACAGAGAGAAGGAGAGAGAGAGAGAGAGAAGGAGAGAGAGAGAGAAGGAGAGAGAGAGAGAGAAGGAGAGAGAGAGAGAGAGAGAGAGAGAAGGAGAGAGAGAGAGAAGGAGAGAGACAGAGAGAAGGAGAGAGAGAGAGAAGGAGCGAGACAGAGAGAAGGAGAGAGAGAGAGAGAGAGAGAAGGAGAGAGACAGAGAGAAGGAGATAGAGAGAGTTAAAGGGATATGTTGTGCTAATGAGGCTGTTATCAGTGGGAGGGCTGCTGTAATCAGGAGCTTAGTAATGCCGTCCAGAGGAGGCTGTTGTCAGTGGGAGGGCTGCTGTAATCAGGAGCTTGGTAATGCCGTCCAGAGGAGGCTGTTGTCAGTAGGAGGGCTGCTGTAATCAGGAGCTTGGTAATGCCATCCAGAGGAGGCTGTTGTCAGTGGGAGGGCTGCTGGAATCAGGAGCTTGGTAATGCCATCCAGAGGAGGCTGTTGTCAGTGGAAGGGCTGCTGGAATCAGGAGCTTGGTAATGCCATCCAGAGGAGGCTGGCATAAAGGAGGCAGCGGGAGGTCCCTACTTTAACAACCCACACTGGTATGAATACAGAAGTATGAATGAAGACAGGCAGGTACCAACAAACACACACACAGCTTCCCTAGCAGTGGAGGCTACTGAGGGGAGGACGGCTTATAGTAATGACTCCATTGACTCCATTCCATTCATTATTATGAGCCGTCCTCCCCTCAGCAGCCTCCACTGGTCCCTAGCATATTCAGTTTCAAACATTAAACCCAGTAAATCCAGATATTTATCTTGTGTGTTTCTGTTTGTGTGAATCTGTGAGCATCTGTGCTTTTTTTATGTAACATTATTATTTCTAACAGCGCACCTGTCCAATATCCTGCCGTAGAGGATGAATGCCAGAGAGATTCCTTTTATGGACTCCTGTGAAACGCCAGACGGCTGTAGGCTCGGCGGATACTTGGTTAGGGAGACACACTCATGCACACACACACACACACAACACAAATTATGTTCTCACACACACACACACAAGATACACACAAACAAGCACACGCATGCACACAGGCCACACATTCTTTTCAGACACGCACACACACATTCTGTTCAGCAAAGTAGTCTGCCAATTAGTGGAATTAGCCAGAGATCAAAAGGTCCAATTAAAAGCAGTGTTGAGCCCAGCTCATTTGCATCACAACACGTTAGTGTTGACTGGAGCCCTGCGTTATACGGGCGGATGCAGCCAGGGCGCTCCTCTAAGGACTCGGCTAGCTGAGCGCTGCCTGCATTAAGATGCACATACAGACATGCTAAGAAGCACGTACACGGGCATACACACATGTACGCACGCTAACATGCATACACACACAAGCACACACACGTACCCACATACATACGCACGCACACACACACAGGCGCGCACACATCCATACAAGATCTGGTTGTCATCGGGTCCATTTGGGTTCAGGTCTGACTTTCCTTGGGTCTGTTCCGGTCCAGACCTCTAGTGTGCAGCCTTTTGACTTGAAGTGCGTAAAGGCCCAGTTTTATATATATTTCCACTCTGAAATTGTGGAAATTAGGATAATGCCCTTTTAGTGTAAAAGCTGTTTTAAAAGACAGACTGAAATTTCAGCCTGTTTGTGTGGGGTGGAGTTTCGGCCTGCTAATATAGCGGCTAGTGTCCCCCTCCCCACTCAGGACACTCTCAGTCATAGTTCCAAACCTCTCTGCTAATATAGCGGCTAGTTTCCCCCTCCCCACTCAGAACACTCTCAGTCATAGTTCCAAACCTCTCTGCTAATATAGCAGCTAGTTTCCCCCTCCCCACTCAGGACACTCTCAGTCATAGTTCCAAACCTCTCTGCTAATATAGCGGCTAGTTTCCCCCTCCCCACTCAGGACACTCTCAGTCATAGTTCCAAACCTCTCTGCTAATATAGCAGCTAGTTTCCCCCTCCCCACTCAGGACACTCTCAGTCATAGACTTGCTTGACAAATTGCTCTTTGCTATTTTTGTTTCTTTATCATTTTAATTGAAACCAATCACAGTAAAGTACTTCATTGTTACCCAGAAAATATTTGATAAAAAAGGCTGCATTGGACCTTTAATTAAGAGCATAATTAAGAGGGGGCTGTTGTGCCTCTCTGCTCAGCGGTTAGTGTCTCTACCATTGTGTTTCTGAGGGTGCTTCAGTCTCTCTCTCTCTCTCTCTCTCTCTCTCTCTCAGCACAGCCAAATCACACACCAGCTTTAATTTAGCAGTCAAATACCACATGTTCAACAAACATCATTATGCCCCCAGTCGATCAAGGAAAACACATTGTCTGCATCCCAAATGGCACCTATTCCCTAGTGCCCACATTTTGACCAGGGCACATAGGGCTCAAACGCAGTGCACTGTGTAGGAAATAGGCTACCATTTGGGACGCATCCATTGTGTGTTAATGCGGGTTCCACAGAATTAAAATCACTTCCGTCTCTACATGTCAAGCTTTGTAAATACCATTTTCTGGATGTTTATAGTGCTGCAGTGTAATTTGGCAAAGCTCTGTGCTTTCCTGGCCCCTCCCCTGTCCTCATGTAGATTATTGTAGTTTGCTGGCCCCTCCCTTTCCTGGCCCCTCTCCTGTCCTTATGTAGATTACTGTATTTTTTGGGCCGCTACCGTTCCTGGCCCCTCCCCTGTTTATATGTAGATTACTGTAGTTTGCTGGCCTCTCCCTTTCCTGGCCCCTCCCCTGTCCTCAGGTGGATTACTGTAGTTAATGTTTCTTCTCACTCCCTCCTCTCTCCTAGTATTTACTGAGGTAGTCATTACAGTGAGTATGTGTGGTGTGTGTTGACTAGTTATGTGTGTTTTTGAGCGAGGTAGTCATTACAGTGAGTATGTGTGGTGTGTGTTGACTAGTTATGTGTGTTTTTGAGCGAGGTAGTCATTACAGTGAGTATGTGTGGTGTGTGTTGGCTAGTTATGTGTGTTTTTGAGCGAGGTAGTCATTACAGTGAGTATGTGTGGTGTGTGTGTCCGCTCTCTGCTAAGAGGGCAGCAGTGGACCTCCGCTGTGCTAAATGAAAGTGTCCCCTGCACTGTTAGGCTCCATTCATCAGCCTCACCGAGGATCACCTGGGACAGCCTGCTCTCCCTCCTACACACCAGTGTATATCTCTGTCTCTGTCGCCCGGCCTCTCCTCCTATCTCTCTCCTTTTAGACGTATTGCTGGACTACATCTCTATCCTGGACCTTCACTCTTCCACTTAATGTACAGTCCTTTTGTCAGCTTGTAGTCCACATTGTTGTGCACCTGTGTCCTCTAACACCTACACCTGTGTCCTCTAACACCTACACCTGTGTCCTCTAACACCCACACCTGTGTCCTCTAACACCTACACCTGTGTCCTCTAACACCTACACCTGTGTCCTCTAACACCTGTGTCCTCTAACACCTACACCTGTGTCCTCTAACACCTGTGTCCTCTAACACCTACACCTGTGTCCTCTAACACCTGTGTCCTCTAACACCTACACCTGTGTCCTCTAACAACTACACCTGTGTCCTCTAACACCTACACCTGTGTTCTCTAACACCTATACCTGTGTCCTCTAACACCTACACCTGTGTTCTCTAACACCTGTGTCCTCTAACACCTACACCTGTGTTCTCTAATACCTACACCTGTGTCCTCTAACACCTACAACTGTGTTTTCTAACACCTATACCTGTGTCCTCTAACACCTGTGTCCTCTAACACCTACACCTGTGTCCTCTAACATCTGTGTCCTCTAACACCTACACCTGTGTCCTCTAACACCTGTGTCCTCTAATAACCTACATCTGTGTCCTCTAACACCTACACCCGTGTCCTCTAACACCTACACCTGTGTCCTCTAACACCTGTGTCCTCTAATAACCTACATCTGTGTCCTCTAACACCTGTGTCCTCTAACACCTACACCTGTGTCCTCTAACACCTGTGTCCTCTAATAACCTACATCTGTGTCCTCTAACACCTACACCCGTGTCCTCTAACACCTACACCTGTGTCCTCTAACACCTGTGTCCTCTAATAACCTACATCTGTGTCCTCTAACACCTGTGTCCTCTAACACCTACATCTGTGTCCTCTAACACCTACACCTGTGTCCTCTAACACCTGTGTCCTCTAACACCTACACCTGTGTCCTCTAACATCTGTGTCCTCTAACACCTACATCTATGTCCTCTAACAACTACACCTGTGTCCTCTAACACCTACACCTGTGTCCTCTAACACCTGTGTCCTCTAATAACCTACATCTGTGTCCTCTAACACCTACACCTGTGTCCTCTAACACATGTGTCCTCTAATAACCTACACCTGTGTCCTCTAACACCTGTGTCCCCCTTCTATGTCCGTGACCCCTGTTTCCAACACTGTTTAATATGATCTATGGTCCGCCCCGTCCCACACAGTCAGGCTGGAGGACTGTAGTGTCTCCCTCCCCACTTTACAGTCTTTGTTTGTCGGGGGAATAGTAATTACTCCCAATAGTAATGTCTGGGGACAGGAATTTTTCTTGGCTATTTGATGTGTGGACCCTTCCGTTTAGTGTTCAAGACAGACTTCAAGCCCTAGGCGTGCAGTGATCACTCTCTTCCTCATGAAGACTCTATTCTATTCTGGCGCATGGCTGAGCTAGCTAGCCTGTAGCAAGCCTTGGAATGACTATACTCCCACAGTATCCAGGTGAAGGTCTGGATTTCCACAGGAGGAGACTGATGGTTGTTCAACTCCAAGACAGTTTGGCTGAAAGGGGAAGACATTTATAGAATCAGGTGACCTTGGCTTGTAAAATGTTTCCAATTTTTTTTGGTTGCTAAATGTCACTGTTTTATACTCTGGCATCTCATATGGAGGATAAAGAGAGAGAGAGAGAGAGAGAGAAACAGAGTGGAGGATAGAGAGAGAGAGAGAGAGAAACAGAGAGGAAGATAGAGAGAGAGAAACAGAGTGGAGGATAGAGAGAGAGAGAGAGAGAAACAGAGTGGAAGATAGAGAGAGAAACAGAGTGGACGATAGAGAGAGAGAAACAGAGTGGAGGACAGAGAGAGAGAGAGAGAGAGAGAGAGAGAAACAGAGTGGAAGATAGAGAGAGAGAAACAGAGTGGAGGACAGAGAAAGAGAGAGAGAGAGAGAGAGAGAGAGAGAGAGAGAGAGAGAGAGAGAGAGAGAGAGAGAGAGTGGACGATAGAGAGAGAGAAACAGAGTGGACGATAAAGAGAGAATTTAGAACATTTGTTTTTAAAATGCAAAAGATTGGAAGGTCTTCCTTCTTTCCTCTGAGAATTCTTCACCAAAAGCTTGGAACAATCTATTAAGAACATAAAAAAGACCTTCCAATCTTTTGCATTTTAAAAACAAATGTTCTAAATTCTCTTCCTCCCCACAATACCTACACCACACCCCTACTGCTGGGTTCAGGTGTGCCACATGTTTGTCTGTGGCTATTGCACCATGAATAATTCTCCATTGAAGATCCGCTGTTCTTTTCTCGACTGGAGGTTTATATAGAGTTCTCCATCTATCTCTTACAAGAAATTCTGGCTTCAACAAAACTGGCCACCTTGAGATCTTTTGTCCTCTGAGTGAAACTTGATGCAAAACTTTAACTGCAATGTTATATATGGCTTTCTTTGATGTCGTTTCAAACAAGTCCAGCTGTGGAGTTTTAAAATACAAAATTTAACCTGCGGATTCATCTTCTTGTCTTTCTACGACGACGGCAGCAACTCTTATTTTTGGAAAGTCCAATGTTTTTCCTATAACCACTTGGTAATGCATTGACAATTTCTTCCACCAGCTTTTCCGTCAAGCGTGAGGACTTTAATCCTGTCACTTCTTTCAAGATTTCCACAGATTCCCATCGGTCATTATTTAAAAGTTGCCCCAGCTTCACAATGCCATGTCTTTTTAAACATGCACGCACGCTTACAGATGACAAAAGTATTGTCTGAATCATTGGGTTGAAAAACAAACATTCCTCTCGTATCCAACTCCCAGATTCATCAATATCTCTTTCCACTTTAAAAACAGTTCTCCAAGAGTGCAGCATTGACCGGTAAAAGGATGTAACCTCAGACAAGTTCACTTTATCCAGTTCCATTAAAAACAGATGTCGGTCTAATTTAAGACCACCTGCTTTTTGTAGAATCGTTTTTGCAGTCTCAGTCCAAGTTAAGTCCTTATAATACAGGAATCTCTCTGCTGCTTGTATTCTAAAAGCACATATCTTACTCCGCACATCCACCAGACCTTGACCTCCCTCGTAAACGGGAAGGTAGAGTGCTGCTGCTCGAATCCAATGTTCTCCACTCCAAAAAAACTTCACAAATGTTCTCTGTATTTTGCAAATCAAATCTTCAGGTGGTTCCATTACAATGAGTCTATGCCATAAAGTTGAGGTAGCCAGATTATTCACAACCAGAACTCTTCCTCTGTATGACATCAATGGTAATAGCGATTTCCATTTAAACAATCAGGCAGACACCTTTTCCAGCATTCCCTCCCAATTTTTATTCTGAAATTGTTTAATTCCCAAAGAAAACCCTAGCATTTTCAGCCCATCTCTTTCCCACAACAATCCACCAGGTAATTTTGGAGGTCCTTGCCTACTTTTCCACTGACCAATAATAAGTCCCTCACTTTTTCCCTAATTTACCTTTGCTGATGATGCCTTTCCATAATTTCTCATTGTTTCAGTTAAAATATTAACATCATTTTGATTTGAAATAAAAACAGTAACATCATCAGCATAAGCTGATATTGAGATTCCATTCATGACATTAATTCCATTGAGATTCCTTCTTAGCCTGCACAGCAATGGCTCAATAACAAGGCTATATAATTGTCCAGACAGTGGACAGCCTTTCCGAATCCCTTTTAACACAGGTATTGGTGCACTCAATCCTCCACCAGCTTTCGCAATCACAAAAACTTCAGAATATAACAATTGAATGTATGATATAAAATTCTTCCCGAACCCAACATTTTTCAAAACCTCAAAAAGATATGTAAGATTGACTCTATCGAAAGCTTTCTCTTGGTCTAACGAAAGCACACCCAGGTCAACATTATTGAATTGATTAAGATCAATGACATCTCTTAACAAAAAAAGATTATCCATAATTTACCTTTTAGGAATACAATATTTTTGATCTCTGTGAACTAAAACTTCCAAAACATGTTTCAACCTATTTGCTAAACATTTTGAAAGTATTTTATAGTCCATGCACAGTAAAGAGACAGGTATCCAGTTCTTTAGAAGGCACAAATCCCCCTTTTTAGGGAGCAAAGAAAGTACTGCTCTTCGACAACTTACAGGAAGTATCTTATACCTTATACTTTCCAATAAAACTTCATACAAGTCACTTCCAAGTACATTCCAAAATGTGTGATAAAACTCTGCCGGCAAACCATCAATTCCTGGAGAACGGCCATGTGATAACTGTCTCATTGCCTCAGTGATCTCCTGAAAAGTAAACTGTCCTTTCAAAGACTCTTTCTGTTTGTTTGACAGCTTCGGTAGATCACTCAGCAAATCAGAAACACATTCAAGATCACAAGTCTCAATATCATACAAGTCCATATAGAAATGAACTGCCAGTTTCCTTATTTCCAAAGGGTCAGAGGTTATGACCCCATCAGGCCGCCGAAGATGATACATTTGCTTTTGGACACTTTTCTTTTCAAGATTAAAAAAATATGAGGAAGGAGCATCCATGTCTTTAATAGAACAAATTCTTGTTCTTATTAATGCTCCCTTCACTTGTTCTTGTAATAGTGAACCAAGTTCTTTCTTTTTATTCAAATGTTCATTTTTTATCTTTCCATCATCATTATTTATCACAAGAATATTCTCCAAAGCTTGTATATCGTTTGAGGTTTTTGTATCGCTGCTTTCATCATAGAAGTAGAATGTGAACTATAATTTTGACAAAAAGTTCTTATGTTTGCTTTACCAACCTCCCACCACATAAGCACATTTTCAAAATAAACCTTTTTTAACTTCCAGTCATTCCAAAAGAATTTAAAATTCTCACAAAATAAAGCATCCTGCAATAGTTTGGTATTGAAATGCCAAAAATAATTTGGTTTTGAAGTTCTTTTCATATTCAAAGCAAATAATATCAAATGGTGATCTGAAAACCCAACGGGTAAAATAGAAACATCCGTAATTTTATTGTTCCATTCTCTACCTATATAGAATCTGTCTAATCCAGCTCCACTAACCCTATTGTTAGATGCTTTGAGCCAAGTATACTGTTTGATTCCTGTGTTTCTTCTTCTCCAAATATCTATTAATTAACTCTTTTACAATTTTTGACAATACAACACTTGATTCATTATGGGGTTCTTCACTATTTCTATCAATAATAAAATCAATAGTGCAATTCCAGTCACCTCCAATGATAGTACAAACATTGTCATCAATTTTCTGAATAGCACTCCTTAACTTAAAAAAATTCCTCACACGCTCAGATCCATTATTGGGTGCATAAACATTTATCAGTACAAACACAGCTCCTTCATATTCCATTTTTAACAGCAATATTCTTCCTTTTACAATTTCTTCGACAACCAAAATATTAACATTCGTTCCTTTAGAAAATAAAATGGCTATGCCAGCACTTGTATTTGTCCCATGGCTCAAAACACTTGTTCCTTTCCACCATCTACTCCATTCAAATTCATTTTCTACACTCGTGTGTGTTTCTTGTAAGAAAGCTACATTTATTTTTTTTATACTAAATAACTCTGATACCATTGCTAATTTATTACTATCTCTACCCCCATTCATATTTAAAGAGCCCACCCTCAACAGCTCCATAGAAGAAAGAAAATATAAAGAGGATAGAAAAAGAACAAAAAAGCAAAGAGAAATATTCACCCCGTGTGACTTAAACATTTGATTTGTTTTGTGAAGCATTCACTTTATCCCTTCTTAGCTTTGTTATCATCTTCTTCAACCTGAACCTTTTTTGTTTACTTAAAGCCTCATAGCTAACATTTCTATTCAACAATTTCACTGTATGAATGAATTTATTTTCATCAGGAAAAAATTATTTAACTTCAATAGTTCTACCAAAGGTCACATCCAGGAAGTTATTTATATCTTGCAATGTATACACATCGTCCACACTGCCATACTGTGATCCAATGTCAGATACATCAGAGAAAGCATCATCATCTCTCATCCCCAAATCAGCATCAGTACTAATTTCACCAGAATTGGACATTTCAGAATTTTCATTAGAAACCCTTTCAACACTAACCGTAGCTGCATCATCATTGGTTACACTAGCGCACTCCAGTTCAGAAACATCATGATTTCTATCAGAATCAACCATTTCATGATTGTTCTCAGTCTGACTTTCAATCAATCCATCACTGTCAATGTTCCTCTGTGATCCAGCTTGAGGCTGCACATTCTCAGAAGCTGACTTACTACTCTCACCAGCAGCAGAAGTACTAGGCCTAACTTCCACTTCACTAACCTGGGCCTTGTGTGGACATGTGTGCCTTTTGTGCCCGATGTCCCCACACTCAAAACATTTCATACTACCGGTGTGCGCGTAAATAAAATACGCTTTCCCTTCATGCATGACTCTGAACTAAATATCCAACTCCGGTTCATTTAAGAACATAAACACCTGCCGTCTGAAAGACATAACGTGTTTTAGAGCAGAGTTTTTACACCCTAGTGGGATCATCTTAATCTTACTAGCCATTTTTCCATATCGCGTCAAAGCTTTCTCAATTTCGCCATTTCGAATAAAAGGCGGCACATTGGATATCGTAACTCTAGTTGTCGGAGCAATAAGCGGTGAGATAATAAGAAAATCGCCACTCACCACAATTCCGTCGCTTATCAATTGATTTACCACGTCTTCCTTTTCGACAAAAAACACCACTGCTTTATTCATCCTGGATGCTGTGGTAATGTTTTCATACCCAACTTTTTCCCCGATTGCCAGCAACACATCTTCAACAGTGACGCCCTGAGCCGGTACACACCTGATTCCATGGCGGAGCGACACCTGTGACGCTGTCCCCGCAGGGATAGACGCCATCCCGATGCCGCCTCAAAAACTCACAAAAAAAATCAAATGATCTCTTATATTAACTTTAAACAGGGATTAAGCTGCGGGACGATTCTTTTCTTCAGCCGATGGTCAGGGGGGAAGAACATAGTTACAAGTAATTGGTAAACTGCAAATTGACCGCAAGAAGCCCAAACGGATATTATAACAAAAGCATAATAATTTCAAACCTTGCTTACATTTGTGTACAATCACATACTATATATCTCTGTTGTGGGTGGGAATACTTTGGAATTTAAATCACTTGGAGCTGATTTGCTGCTGTTTTTTACAGTATTTTGTGTCCAACAATAAAATAATAAAAAATGTTAAACAAACTTTATTTTATTTATTTTTTGCTCAGAAAACTTGGGGGGCCAAATAAATTCCGGCTAAATCGGCCCGGGAGCCACCAGTTGTGGAACCCTGACCTAGATTGAAACGGTTCGCAGCGTTTAGCTGACCTGTGGTTGGCCTCCTATTCTAATGAGGTTAACTCATATCGTGGAGGTCATAGCTCCATTTTGGGGGAAAGATCAAAGCGTGTTGTGTTTAAACAAATATGTTTACTGTTGCCAAGCAATATGTGCCATGTGATCCAGCTTGACTTATTTTTCACCACAGGCATGGTTAGTAACTGACGCTGTGAATGAGAGACGCAGCAGTAACAACAACAACAACAACAACAACAACAACAACAACATGCTTCTCATATGTATCTTCTCTGCTTTTCTTGGAAACCAGAGAGGGGAAAGAAACCCATGATGGCCATTTTGGAGTTTCTCCATCATCTCTTCTTCTTCTTCTTCTTCTTCTTCTTCTTCTTCTTCTTCTTCTTCTTCTTCTTCTTCTTCTTCTTCTTCTTCTTCTTCTTCTTCTTCTTCTTCTTCTTCTTCTTCTTCTTCTTCTTCTTCTTCTTCTTCTTCACAGTTCCTTTCTGCTGGGTGGCTCTCCCTCCGTCCAGTTTTCCTCACTTACATGTGCAGCGGCAGGTGGCTTAGCAGTTAGGGCCAGTAACCACAAGGTTGCTTGTTTTAATACCAGAGCCAACAAGGTGAACAATCTGATGATGTGCCCTTGAGCAAGGTACTTAACCCTAATTTGTGTGACAATATGAGAAATGTATTTTATTGGCTGTCATAAAGTCCACTGGGGGTAGAGCCCTCTGATTGACAGTGATGATAATCAGCGTAATAGCCGACTGACGAGGGTGTGGAACAGCTGGTTGAGGAGGTTTTGCTGAAAGCCTGCCGGTGGAAGCAGAAGAAGTGGAAATGGGGTCCATATATGTGTGGACTAAATTGGATGTTCTTTGTGGGAAATAACTTGGATGTTCATTGTGGGAAATAACTTCGATGTTCATTGTGGGAAATAACTTGGATGTTCATTGTGTTCTTGTTTGTGTCCCATGAAAGCTGTTCCTTGAAATTCCAGTCCAAGTTAACAGGAGATTGATGTTGTCAGATAGAGCTAATTTCCATGGTTTAGACTGACACTCTTACTCACTGCGACAAGCAATGCCTCCGTTTTTCAGACTCAGTCCAGAGGTTTGAATAAGAGCTAGAAATGCATTGTTTTATTGGAGTGAAATCGATAGCCGCCGAATGAGATGTTGGTTTGTTTTCAGAGATTCTGGAACTTGCCGTCTAAATTGATTACTCATTTGCACCAACTTGGATTGGCTACTTTGACAATGGGTTCTGGTGTCAGTTATATAAACATGGTAATATTTAATCCACAACCATGCCGTCTAAATTGATTACTCATTTGCACCAACTTGGATTGGCTACTTTGACAATGGGTTCTGGTGTCAGTTATATAAACATGGTAATATTTAATCCACAACCATTCTTTGTTGTTTTTCTTGCAGGTTGTCCTACTATTGTCCTATTATTCTTTGTCACCTTGTCAGGGCCTTTCTGACAGCCTTTCTGGTATGTTCAGAGTGACTTTTTTTGTTCATCTCATGCTAAAAAACTCAGCGCATACAAACATTCTGCCAAGCTTCGAGGAAGAGACTCTGTGACTGTATAGCCCCTTTCACAAGGAAATAAATTGTAATGTTATCTCTCCACTTTGATGCCCGAAACAAAGAGACATGTCCACACACTCCTTCATTATGTGTGTGTGTATATGGGGGAGATATTTTCGATTTAATCGCATACTCAGACACATACACTCATTCTCACCCCAGAGTTTGCATTACAGGTTCTCTCCTCTTCTAACCCAGCCATGGTAGACTGGCTTGAAGCGCTAGCTCCTAATTAGCATTGTTGGCTAATTGTGGTTCTAATTGCTAATTGTGGCGTCTCTTGGGAGGCAGGCCTGCTAATTTCAATAAGGGTAAACAAGCAAGCGATCCCCTCTGACGGGCTATGGACTAATTAGAGTCGCTCGGCCACATGTGCTGACTGAGCGGCGCGCCGGAGAGAGAGAGGGAGAGAGAGAGAGAGAGAGAGAGAGAGAGAGAGAGAGAGAGAGAGAGAGAGAGAGAGAGAGAAATAGAAAATAAATCAAACAAGTGAAGGAAACAGAAAGATGGAGAGAGTGAGAAGAGAGAGATAAAGAGAGAAAAAAGAGAATAGACAAACCATTTCTGTCCCAAAACAACCCGGAGACACAAACACGCTCATTTTAGGAAATTACCATCACGTCAGTTTGCCAAGGCTGTTCCCCATCCTCCTCTTCTACAAGGAAGTCTCACTGAGGCCTTGACTGAAAGTGTGCTGAATGTGTTGCTGTTCACAACATTTCTTTATCAAACTCAAATCATTCATGCCTGGTCTACAGTTATTTACCAAAGTTACTGGAATTCTACAGGAGGGCTTGCAGTCCAGAGGTATGGTTGTTTCTAGGAGCATGGGGGTAATGGAGCCTGATATGTTGGAAGTTATGGGAAATAAGATGGACGCCTGCCTCCTGGGCTGCACCACCTCCTGAGCGTTTAGTTTATGTTGTGCTATCTGGTTTTATATTCTTTATTGAGGAAAGATGTGGTCGTCTCGAAGTATCCCTTTAAAATGAATGCACTAAGTGTAAGTCGCTCTGGAGAAGAGCGTCTGCTAAATGACTGTAATGTAAATGTAAAATCTATGGTAACTTTGGTAATTTATTCATATGTAGTATTCCTTTTCAATATTATCAAGGAGTTTGTAGTGGATAAAACATGTGGCTCAAGGGAAAATAGTCTAATTAATTAATTATGGCTGCAACTTTATCAACTATTGTCTTTTTTCACCAGTTTGACCCTAAAACATTTACAACAAAGACATACTGACATAGTAAAATAAAGACAAGTGTCTAAATATATCTCATGCTGAAACCCTCATATTAAACACTCTAAGGTGATGGTTTATATGAAGGATAATGTTTTACAGCTTTGTCATTTTAATTTTAAATGATCTTATTTGATTGTTGTATATAATTGACAAGGTCACACAGTAGGTCAGAGATAATTACAGACACCTGTGATAATCTGAAGTAACCAAAAAGGCCACTAGATCACATTCCAAAGATAGTTGAAGTTAACGACATTCTGGTAGTTTACTGGTAGTTTACTGGTAGACTTTGAACGTTTTCAGTAATATACCCTCCCTTTGCAACCCTACTCTTGCCAGTATATTTTCCTGTCTGTTTCCTTTTTACTGTGAAATGCTGTCTCATGTACACTTAGAAAGGGACACATTTACTAAGCCTTTATGTGACTATACTTCTTTATTTTTCTGTGCTCTATCCTTCTCTCTCTCTCTCTATCTCATCTGTTCTCTCTCTCTCTTTCTCTCTATATCCTCTGTTCTCTCTCTCTCTCTCCTCTGTTCTCTCTCTCTTTCTCTCTATCTCCTCTGTTCTCTCTCTCTTTCTCTCTTTCTCCTCTGTTCTCTCTCTCTCTCTATCCTCTGTTCTCTCTCTCTATATCCTCTGTTCTCTCTCTCTTTCTCTCTATATCCTCTGTTCTCTCTCTCTCTATCTCCTCTGTTCTCTCTCTCTTTTTCTCTATATCCTCTGTTCTCTCTCTCTTTCTCCTCTGTTCTCTCTCTCTCTATATCCTCTGTCCTCTCTCTCTTTCTCTCTCTCTCCTCTGTTCTCTCTCTCTTTCTCTCTTTCTCCTCTGTTCTCTCTCTCTCTACATCCTCTGTTCTCTCTCTCTTTCTCTCTTTCTCCTCTGTATTCTCTCTCTTTATCTCTATATCATCTGCTCTCTCTCTCTCTCTCTCTCTCTCTCTCTCTCTCTCTCTCTCTCTCTCTCTCTCTCTCTCTCTCTCTCTCTCTCTCTCTCTCTCTCTCTCTCTCTCTCTCTCTCTATATATATATATATCCTCTGTTCTTTTTCTCTCTATATCCTCTGTTCTCTCTCTCTTTCTGTCTGTTCTCTCTATTTCTCTCTATATTCTCTGTTGTCTTCTCTCTCTCTCTCTCCAATCTTTGTCTCTGTCGCCAATCTCTCTGTCCTCTCTCTATGTCATGTGGACACACACCTGTCTTGTCTAACATGAGGCAGGTTGACAAGACAGTTCGTTCCCCAGGCTATAATCTGTAGAACTGTGCCTGTCCTTTCATTAGAAACAACCAGAGCCCATTTTTATTTTATCTCCCAGTGTCTGCGTGCCGCCGAATCGGCCATTAACTGCCATGCTCTCCGCTCGCCAGCCCAGCCAGGCTCATAAATCTGCTGGCCGCTGAAGGGTCCCTCTCCTCCCCACCAGAATGGACTAATAGAGTTTCATTAGTGGCTCTCGTTGTCTCCCCCCCCCGTCCCTCCCTCACCCCCCTCCCAGTCTGACGAGGAATCTCCCACACTCTCCTCTTCTTTCCTCTCCTCTCTGTGACATCATGAGACACTCAGTCTTCCACTTCTGCACTGCCTCGGGGGGGAGGAGGGTGGTGGCTGGGGGACTCTGTTGGCTAGTGATTTAGGATGTGAGGCGTGTGAGAGGCGGTATGTGTGTGTTTGAATGGATGTGTGTGGTCACAGATAAATAAGTATATTCTGTGACAGCATTTGTGTGTGTGTGTGTGTGTGTGTGTGTATGTGTGTGTGTGTGTGTATGTGTGTGTGTGTGAGAGAGAGAGAGAGAGAGAGAGAGAGAGAGAGGTAGAAAATGAGAGAGAGAGGGGGCCATGAGAGTGTCGTTGATTCATCAGCAGGATTTATGGGTGTAATAATGGAGGCTCAGTGGCTTGGCTGTGACACTGAGACACACACAGAGCACCATCCATCGCCCTCTCTTTATCAGGCTCAACAGAGAGGCTAACACTGCTTCGCCAAACACACAGGCTGTGCCATCGCTTTGTATGAGAGAGCACAGTTAACAGATGCTCATCCACTGCTACCTGCTCTGTCCGTCCATCCATCCATCCGTCCATACATATGTCCATCTATCTATCTGTCCGTCCGTCCGTCCATCCATCCGTCCGTCTGTCCGTCCGTCCATCCATCCATCCATCCGTCCAGCCGTCCGTCCGTCCATCCATCCATCCATCCATCCATCCATCCATCCATCCATCCATCCATCCATCCATCCATCCATCCATCCATCCATTCATCTGCTTTGACTCTTCCTCTGCATTAGTTCCATTATTTCCTGATTGAGTCTGTAATACCAACATGTTTCAAGCAGACCACCATAGTCCCTGTGCCCAAGACGACTAAAGTTACCTGCCTAAACGACTACCGACCCTTAGCACTCACGTCTGTAGCCATAAAGTGCTTTGAAAGGCTGGTCATGGCTCACATCAACACCATTATCCCAGAAACCCTAGACCCACTCCAATTTGTATACCGCTCCAACAGATCCACAGATGATGCAATCTCTATTGCACTACACACTGCCCTTTCCCACCTGGACAAAAGGAACACCTACGTGAAAATGTAGGTAACTCTTTAATGGATAGATGGAGCTCTTTAATCACCACTTCATTAAGTCAGGATTCCTATTTGAGCCAAGCCATGCCTCCTTGCCGTCCAACATTTCCTCATCTCCCACCCTCTCTAATGCGACTAGTCCCGATGCTCCTCCCTCTTTTTCCCCTGCCCCTCTACAAAGTTTCTCCCTGCAGGTGGTCATTGAGTCCGAGGTGCTAGAGGAGCTCCTTAAACTTGACCCCAAAAAAACACTGGGGTCAGATGGTTTAGACCCTTTGTTCTTTAAGGTTGCTGCCAAGCCTATCTCTGACCTTTTTAACCTGTCTCTCCTCTCTGGGGAGGTTCCCATTTCTTGGAAGGCAACCACGGTTCGTCCTTTATTTAAAGGGGAGATCAAGCCGATCCTAACTGTTATAGGCCTATTTCTATTTTGCCCTGTTTATCAAAAGTGTTGGAAAAACTTTCTTGATGTCTATAGTATTCTCTCTAGTATGCAATCTGGTTTCCGCTCAGGTTATGGATGTGCCACTGCAACCTTAAAGGTCCTCAATGATGTCACCATTGCCCTTGATTCTAAGCAATGTTGTGCTGCTATTTTTATTGACTTGGACAAAGCTTTTGATACGGTAGACCATTCCATTCTTGTGGGCCGACTAAGGAGTATTGATGTCTCTGAGGGGTCTTTGGTCTGGTTTGCTAACTACCTCTCTCAAAGAGTGCAGTGTATTAAGTCAGAACATCTGCTGTCTCAGCCACTGCCTGTCACCAATGGTGTACCCCAAGGCTTGAACCTAGGCCCTACACTCTTCTCAATTTACATAAACAACATAGCTCAGGAAGCAGGAAGCTCTCTCATCCATTTATATGCAGATGATACAGTCTTATACTCAGCTGGCCCCTCCCCGGATTTTGTGTTAAACGCCCTACAACAAAGCTTTCTTAATGACCAACAAGCTTTCTCTGCCCTTAACCTTGTTCTGAACACCTCCAAAACAATGTGGTTTGGTAAGAAAAAGTGATTACTACCTCTGAGGGTTTAGAGCTTGAGGTAGTCACATTATACAAGTACTTGGGAGTATGGCTGGACGGTACACTGTCCTTCTCTCAGCACATATCAAAGCTGCAGGCTAAAGTTAAATCTAGACTTCGTAATCGCTCCTCTTTCACACCAGCTGCCAAACTAACCCTGATTCAGATGACCATCCTACCCATGCTAGATTACGGAGACATCATTTATATATCGGCAGGTAAGGGTGTTCTCGAGCGGCTAGATGTTCTTTACCATTTGGCCATCAGATTTGCCACCAATGCACCTTATAGGACACATCATTGCACTCTATACTCCTCTGTAATCTGGTCATCTCTGTATACCCATCGCAAGACCCACTGGTTGATGCTTATTTATAAAACCCTCTTAGGCCTCACTCCCCCCTATCTGAGATATCTACTGCAGCCCTCATCTTCCACATACAACACCCGTTCTGCCAGTCACATTCTGTTAAAGGTCCCCAAAGCACACACACCCCTGGGTCGCTCGTCTTTTCAGTTCGCTGCAGCTAGCGACTGGAACGAGCTGCAACAAACACTCAAATTGGACAGTTTTATCTCAATCTCTTCATTCAAAGACTCAATCATGGACACTCTTACTGACAGTTGTGGCTGCTTTGCATGATGTATTGATGTCTCTACCTTCCTGCCCTTTGTGCTGTTGTCTGGGCCCAATAACGTTTCTACCCTGTTTTGTGCTGCTACCATGTTGTGTTGCTGCCATGTTGTTGTCATGTTGTGTTGCTACCATGCTGTGTTGTCATGTGTTGCTGCCATGCTATGTTGTTGTCTTAGGTCTCTCTTTATGTAGTGTTGTGTTGTCTCTCTTGTTGTGATGTCTTTTGTCCTATAGTTTTATTTATTTAAATTTTTAATCCCAGCCCCTGTTCCCGCAGGAGTTATTTTTCCTTTTGGTAGGCCGTCATTGTAAATAAGAATTTGTTCTTAACTGATTTGCCTAGTTAAATAAAGGTTAAATAAAAATAAATAAAAAAACAACACGCTGATCCTCAACCCAGTCCCCTCCTGTACTCCCTGTTCACCCATGACAACATGGCCAGGCACGACTCCAACACCATCATTAAGTTTGCCGACGACACAACAGTGGTCACCGACAACGATGAGACAACCTATAGGGAGGAGGTCAGAGTCCTGGCCGTGTGGTGCCAGGATAACAACCTCTCCCTCAATGTGATCAGGACAAAGGAGATGATTGTGGAGGACCGAGAAAAAGAGGACTGAGCACGCCCCCGTTCTCATCGACGGTGCTGCAGTGAAGCAGATTGAGAGCTTCAAGTTCCTCGATGTCCACATCACCAACAAAGTATCATGGTCCATTCCCCCTCAGGAGACTGAAAAGATTTGGCATGGGTCCTCAGATCCTCAAAAAATTCTACAGCTGCATCATTGAGAGCATCCTGACTTGTTGCATCACTGCCTGGTATGGCAACTACTCGGCCTCCGACCGCAAGGCATTACACCAGGCGGTGTCAGAGGAATGCCCTAAAAATTGTCAACGACTCCAGCCACCTGAGTCATAGAATGTTTTCTGATACCGCACAGCAATCAGTACTGCCAAGTCTAGGTCCGAAAGGCTTCTAAACAGCTTCTATCCCCAAGCCATAAGACTCCTGAACAGCTAATCAAATGATTACATAGACTGTTTGCGCTGTGAATTGTTGGTTAAGGGCTTTTAAGCAAGCATTTAACAGTAAAGTCTACACCTTCTGTATCCGGCGCATGTGAGAAATACAATTTGATTTGATTTGTTTTAGTTTTATTCAGTGAAACCAGTTTTCTCTCCCCTGCTTTGCTCTCCTCACCCTCCTCTTTAGCTGTAGCTGTACATCAAAGCTGCATCCTAAGTGGAAGTGGGGTGGCAGGCTTGTCTGCTCCCCTGCCACTGAGCTCCTACTCTCCCTTCCTCTCCTCCTTTCATCATGCCATCCTCTCCTCCTCTCTCATCTCCCAGTCTATCATCTCCCACTCAATCAATAGCTCAATTCACACCCTTGATGCAAGGGACCTTCACTACTACTGTGTGGGTTTAAGTCAGCCTTGCTTTCGTCTGTCTGTCTGTTTGTCCATCTCTCTCTCTCTCTCTCTCTCTCTCTCTCTCTCTCTCTCTCTCACTCTCTTTTATTAATTCAAATCAAGGGGCTTTACTGGCATGGGGAACATATGTTTACATTGCCAAAGCATGTGAAATGGATAAACAAAAGTCAAATAAACAATAGTGAACAGTAGATATTGTCATATTATGTCAATATACAGTGTTGTAGTGATGTGCAAATATTTAAAGTACAAAATAAAATAAATTAACATAAATATGGGTTGTATTGTCTCTCCATCTCTCTTTCTCTCTCTCTCTTTCTCTATGTACTAACTTTCTTTCTAATCATATCAAAATCAAAGAATCTTAAATGCTGTTTCCAATAATTACCCAACAACTTGATATGAGACCAACACTATGTGCTTACAACAGATGCCAGAATAACAGAAGTAATATGTTAGTGAACAAATGTATTAAAACCAATGTAGGCAGCTAGAAGAGAGCCTTGGAGAGAGATGGGTGGTTCAGGGACGGTGTGTACCAATGTTTTGCCAATTAGACAGAGTTTGCCGTAGTAGTGAAATCTCCTAGGGACCAGAGGAGCATCCCCCCCCCCCCACCCCCCCCCCTCCCCCCACACAACCATACACACACACACACACACACACACACACACACACACACACACACACACACACACACACACACACACACACACACACACACACACACACACACACACACACACACACACACACACACCTACACACTCACCACACACACCTACACACACACCTTGGGGTCCAAGGCCAGACAGACAGGCTACCTTCCCCAGACTGATTTAGACATAAGCCTGAATTCGCAGCATCCGACACAGACATTGTGTCCACCTCACCTGGCCTAACTTAGCTCTCCTTAAGCTGGAAGGGCAGAAAAACTAGTTTACAACTAGTCTACGGTACATTTGGCAGAACACTTACACTGCAGGGATTTAGACACTGCAGGGGGTTCTCTGCTTGAGAGGATCCAGAAAGAGCGAGGACGTTTTGGAATAACTCTTGTGTTCGCTCTTCCAAATCAAATCCAATGTTATTTGTCACATGCTTAGTACACAACAGGTGTAGACTAATAGTTTAATGCTTAATTACAGGCTCTTCCCAACAATGTAGAGAGACAAACATTTGAAATTGTAGAAAACATTCATAATAACACAAGGAATAAATCCACAATGAGTAATGATAACTTGGCTATATACACAGGGTACCAGTACTGATAACTTGGCTATATACACAGGGTACCAGTACTGATAACCTGGCTAAATACACAGGGTACCAGTACTGATAACTTGGCTATATACACAGGGTACCAGTACTGATAACTTGGCTATATACACAGGGTACCAGTACTGATAACTTGGCTATATACACAGGGTACCAGTACTGATAACCTGGCTAAATACACAGGGTACCAGTACTGATAACTTTGCTATATACACAGGGTACCAGTACTGATAACCTGGCTATATACACAGGGTACCAGTACTGATAACTTGGCTATATACACAGGGTACCAGTACTGATAACCTGGCTAAATACACAGGGTACCAGTACTGATAACTTGGCTATATACACAGGGTACCAGTACTGATAACTTGGCTATATACACAGGGTACCAGTACTGATAACTTGGCTATATACACAGGGTACCAGTACTGATAACTTGGCTATATACACAGGGTACCAGTACTGATAACTTGGCTATATACACAGGGTACCAGTACTGATAACTTGGCTATATACACAGGGTACTAGTACTAATAACCTGGCTATATACACAGGGTACTAGTACTGATAACTTGGCTATATACACAGGGTACCAGTACTGATAACTTGGCTATATACACAGGGTACCAGTACTGATAACTTGGCTAAATACACAGGGTACCAGTTCTGATAACTTGGCTATATACACAGGGTACCAGTACTGATAACTTGGCTATATACACAGGGTACCAGTACTGATAACTTGGCTATATGCACAGGGTACCAGTACTGATAACTTGGCTATATACACAGGGTACCAGTACTGATAACTTGGCTATATACACAGGGTACCAGTACAGAGTGGATGTGCAGAGCTTTGAGGTAATTGATGTAGATATGTACATATAGGTAGGGATAAAGTGACTAGGCAACAGGATAGATAATAAACAGTAACAGCAGCATGTGTGATGAGAGCAAAAAAGGTCAATGCAGATAGTCCAGGAAGATATTGGTTAACAATTTATGTATTTCTTGGGGGTAATTGTTGCCCCTTTCTCTCCCCAATTGGTAGTTACAGTCTTGCCCCATTGCTGCAAATCCCATATGGACTCGGGAGAGGCAAAGGTCGAAAGCTGTGCATCCTCCGAAACACGACTTGCCAAGCCGCACTGCTTCTTGACACACTGCTCGCTTAACCCGGAAGCCAGCCACACTAATGTGTCGGTGGAAACACCGTACAGCTGGCGACCGAAGTCAGCGTGTGCCTTTGTCAGGCTCTGGCCATAGAGAAGCAAATAGGCTTCTCTATGTAGTTATGGTCAGAGTCTGACAGTGTCGTTCTTTTCTGTTTCTGTGTGGGGTTTGGGTTGGATCCCTAATTAGAGGCAGCTGCACAGCATTGTCTCTAATTAGGGATCCCATATATGTTGAGTCTGTCCTTCACTCTGGTGTGGGTCGTTATCGATGTATGTCGCAGTCACGGTGAAGTAAGTGTGTTTTCAGTTACGTCCGTTCATTCGTGTTTGTGTTGTTTAAGAACGTGACGTTTTCTTGTTTATCGTGTTTGTTATTTGTGGTAGTTCGGTCATTAGTATTATTATACATAGTAAAATAAATAATATAAATGTCGAACTACTATCCCTGCGCTGCGTCTTGGTCTCTCCCCACATACACTCGTGACACCGCTGCACCACTCGGGAGGCCATTGGTTAACTATTTAACTAACTATTTAACATCATAGCTTGGGGTGGAAGATTTTCAGGGTCCTGTTAGTTCCAGACTTGGTGCATCGGTACTGCTTGCCGTGTGGTAGCAAAGAGAACAGTCTATGACTTGGTGGCTGGAGTCTTTGACTATTTGTAGGGTCTTCCTCTGACACCACCTGGTATAGAGGTCCTGGATGGCAGGGAGGTCGGCCCCAGTGATGAACTGGGCCGTCTGCACTACCCTCTGTAGCTCCCTGCTGTTGGATGCAGAGCAGGTGCCATACCATGTGGTGATGCAGCCAGTCAAGATGCTCTCAACGGTGCAAATGTAGAACTTTTTGAGGATCTGAGGGCCCATGCCAAATCTTTTCAGCCTTGTCTTTCCTCTTCACGACTGTGTTGATGTGTGTGGACCATGATAGTATCTTAGTGATGTGGACACAGAGGAACTTGAAGCTCTCGACCTGCTCCACAACTGCCCTGTCGATGTACTGTAGATGAGGGCGTGCTCAGCCCTCCGTTTTCTGTAGTCCATGAACAGCTCCTTTGTCTTGCTGACGTTGAGGAAGAGGCTGTTGTCCTGGCACCACACTGCCAGGTCTCTGACCTCCTCCTTGTAGGCTGTCTCATCATCGTCGATGATCAGGCCTGTCATGTCATCTGCAAACGTAATGATGGTGTTGTAGTCATGTGCGGCCACGCAGTCATGGGTGAACAGCAAGTACAGGAGGGGCCCCCGCGTTGAGGGTTAGCGTGGTGGATGTGTTGTTGCCTACACTCACCACTTGGGGGCGGCCCGTCAGTAAGTCCAGGATTCAGTTGCAGAGGGAGGTGTTTAATCCAAGGGTCCTTTGCTTAGTGATGTGCCCTCCGAGCTCTCATGCATAGTTCAGTGTTGCTTGCCTCGAAGCGCACATAGAAGGTATTTAGCTTATCTGGTAGGGTTGCATCACTGGACAGCTGGTGGCTGGGTTTCCCTAGCAAGCCTTAGTCATGAGCATTTTCATAAAACATTTTATGGCCCTATACAGCTCTCTGAGTGCGGTCAGTTTATGGTGGTAAATAGATAGCTACTAAAAATATAGATAAAATGTCTCTTGGTAAATACAGCTTATCATGAGGTATTCTAACTCAGGCGTGAAAAACCTCCAGACTAACGAGCAACAGTTGTTGTTAACAAAGAGACACTCATCTCCCCCGATGTCACCGTTCTGTCCAGCCGATGGATAGAAAACCCAGCTAGATGTATATTATCCATGTCCTTGTTCAGCCTCGACTCAGAGAAACATCGGGTTTTCCAGATCACATTGATAGGATTATCTCGAACGGCGCTCACCCAGTTTATTCTCCAGTGATTGCACGTTGGCCAATAGAACGGGTAGAGGGTGGTGTCGATTTACCCACTCTCCGACTTCTATAGCGCCGTCTCCTTCTTCCGCGATAATCAACGTCTTTCGCCTCCGAACAAGAGGAAAACTTTTCTCAATTGGAATTTATGATAGTCCTCGGCTCGTGTTGTCTCATCCCGCGGGGCGAAGCATCTGCATAACATTTAGAGACGCAGACATTTTGGGACTAGGGAGAACTGTTTAGGAGGTGGCGGAGACGTCTCGCAGCACTCTGGGGTTGATGGGTGGCGTGTCGCCTCTTTAAAGGGCATGTGTTAACCGTGATGGATGCTCTGTCAGTAACATTGCACACGGCAGGGTGTGAAATTAGGCAAAATGAGTCACGGAGAGGTAAAGAGGGAGAGAGGAAGAGGGAGAGATGGAGGGGGAGAGAGAGAGGGTATTGTGAGGGAGAGAGGGAGGGGGAGGGAGAGAGGAAAGGGAAGGAAAAGAGAGGCAGAGGCAGGGGAGGGAGAGAGAGTGTGAAAGAGAGAGCGTGAGGATGATAGAGTGAGAGAGAAGGGAGAGAGAGACAGAGAGCTCTCTAATGTGTGATAACCAGTTGCTCCTCTGAAACACATTGTCAAGGAACCTGACTCTGCGGCTACCTTCTGAAGGTCGGGAAAAATACTGCTCTTTTTCTGTTAACAAAAGGAGGATTACTTTTATTTGTACACAAACAGACACAGCAGGACTTGACCTTTGCTGTTGAACTGTCTCCAGAGAAGAGAGTGTGACAGGTGTGTGTGTACTCGCCCATGTGTGTGTACACGTGTGTTTGATGGCTCAGATTTCCAAGAAATCAGGTCCACTCTCTCAACATTACTAGGCCAACTTGTTTTCAAACAACATAACGATGCAGTCTGGGCCTATTTGTGAAATACTCGTCTGGAAAATCTCACTCTTTCAAATGAAAAGTGTCAGAAAGAGGAGTACTCTGGGCATAATTTACTCTTGGCATAAAAAACAATCATCATCTATTTAAACTTGGCAAAACAATCATCGCAAATTACATATTTGTACCAGAAAACTGAACGCTCGGATGCTCTTTGTTTACGATAAAACCAATAGGGTCCCTTGGCTCGCTATCGCTGTGATGGAGTGTGAACAACCAGCAGTCTTCCCTTTTTTAATGAAGCGCGGGGCCCCTTCGAATGAAGACTCAATGGGCCGTGGAATGGGCCCCCCCTCCATCGCTCCTCTCACTCCTCTCCGGCTCCTGAAGCGGCGACCCCCCTCATCTTGTTGGAGGATTAGAGGAGGAAAGGGCCATTACCCTCTGTCTGGGGCCCCGCCCCCGGCGCTCGCACACACACACACACACACACACACACACACACACACACACACACACACACACACACACACACACACACACACACACACACACACACACACACACACACTCTCTCACACTATTGTCTCACACTCCATATAAGTCTCCTCGAGGACAGGAATGCTCTGTCTCTGAGAGCCAGCCTCTATTGAGAACACACGTACCAGAGAGGTGTTGTGTATGGTGTCCATATGAGGACAGCCGGTGTGAAAAACCCTCTCCCTCACTACTGGGTGAGACCTGCTCTAATCTCCCTCCATGCAGGGTGAGACCTGCTCCAACCTCCCACCCTACAGACCTGCTCCAACCTCCCACCCTACAGACCTACTCCAACCTCCCTCCCTGCAGGGTGAGACCTGCTCCAACCTCCCTCCATACAGAGTGAGACCTGCACCAACCTCCCTCCCTACAGACCTGCTCCAACCATCCTGCCTACAGGGTGAAACCTGCTCCAACCTCCCTCCCTACAGACCTGCTCCAACCTCCCTCCATACAGGGTGAGACCTGCTCCAACCTCCCTCCCTGCAGACCTGCTCCAACCTCCCTCCATACAGGGTGAGACCTGCTCCAACCTCCCTCCCTGCAGACCTGCTCCAACCTCCCTCCCTGCAGACCTGCTCCTATCTCCCTCCCTACAGACTTGTTCCAACCTCCCTCCCTACAGAGTGAGACCTGCTCCAACCTCCCTCCCTACAGACCTGCTCCAACCTCCCTCCATACAGGGTGAGACCTGCTCCAACCTCCCTCCCTACAGACCTGCTCCAACCTCCCTCCCTATAAACCTGTTCCAACCTCCTTCTCTACAGACCTGCTCCAACCTCCCTCCATACAGGGTGAGACCTGCTCCAACCTCCCTCCCTACAGACCTGCTCCAACCTCCCTCCCTATAAACCTGTTCCAACCTCCTTCTCTACAGACCTGCTCCAACCTCCCTGCCGACATACCTGTTCCAACCTCCCTCCCTACAGACCTGTTCCAACCTCCCTCTCTACAGACCTGCTCCAACCTCCCTCCCTACAGACCTTTTCCAACCTCCTTCTCTACAGACCTGTTCCAACCTCCCTGCCGACATACCTGTTCCAACCTCCCTCCCTACAGACCTGTTCCAACCTCCATCCCTACAGACCTGTTCCAAATCTGATTAATGTTCCTCTGCTATCTGAGTTTCTGTAATCATCTCTACTGTGTCTTTGTCCCAGTCTCTAGTTATCATCTCTACTGTGTCTTTGTCCCAGTCTCTATTTATCATCTCTACTGTGTCTTTGTCCCAGTCTCTATTTATCATCTCTACTGTGTCTTTGTCCCAGTCTCTATTTATCATCTCTACTGTGTCTTTGTCCCAGTAGTCTCTAGTTATCATCTCTACTGTGTCTTTGTCCCAGTCTCTAGTTATCATCTCTACTGTGTCTTTGTCCCAGTCTCTATTTATCATCTCTACTGTGTCTTTGTCCCAGTCTCTAGTTATCATCTCTACTGTGTCTTTGTCCCAGTCTCTATTTATCATCTCTACTGTGTCTTTGTCCCAGTCTCTAGTTATCATCTCTACTGTGTCTTTGTCCCAGGCTTTGACCAGCCTCTGGGGAAATGGGTGCCATTTGGGACACAACATGGTGTGTTGATCGAGCGGTGATCTCTAACCTCACCTGTGAGTAATGGAATTCTCCCCTCCATGGCTAGGTCAAGGTCTCGTAACCGAGCGTCAGACATGCTCCGTACAGCCAATGATTGATCCATAGAGAGGAGTCACGCACACTCACACACACACACACACATACACACACACACACACACATACACACACACACACACACACACACACACACACACACACACACACACACACACATACTGTCCTTATAGAACCCCATCTCTTTGCTTTGATAGCACCGACAAGGGACCTGTGTGCTGCAGAGCTACAGTGTTCTACCACATGTTCCACACTAAGCAGCTAGGGATGTATAGGGAGGTGAGGCCTGTTGACGCAGAGGGCGACGTGTTGGTTGGAGAGCGGGGTGTTGGTGGTTTGGGAAAAGGCAGGAGTTTCGGTTGAGGCTGGCTGGAGGTCTAGGTTCATGTGACATGGAAAATCTGCACACCGCAAACACAGACACATTCACATACACGCACATGCACACCCACCCACACAGACACACACACACACACACACTCACTTCGGAGCCCTCGGTGATCCCAGGAATCTGGGCTCCCCTTGAAATAGCAGGGTCCTGTTGACTGCAGCAGAGAGAGGGGAGAGAGCCCACACCCGAAATAGCAGCACTGCCACAGTTAGCAGCATACATACATTCCCATTCCCAGCTGGCTCCAACGCCCTACTGAAATCTCTCACTGACCAGCACACACACACACACACACATGCTCAAGTAAAAACACAAGAATGCATTCACGCATGCGTACAAATACCCACACACACACGTACACACACGTACACACACGTACACACACACACACACACACACACACACACACACACACACACACACACACACACACACACACACACACACACACACACACACACACACACACACACACACACACACACACACACACACACACACACACCATTCCACTTCCCACCATAACTTCCAAACAACATGTTTTCAGTGTTGTTCGTCTGAATAATACGAGTGACCCTTAACAGTCTCCAAACTCTCCATGCAGTATGTATCTATCTATTTCCCCATTACACAGCACATATAGAGACTGGGAGGACTAATCCTACAACCATCTGGTGTGGCCGCTGCTGGCATGGTCGAGGCAGCAGCAGAGACATTCTGGAAGCTGGAATAGACCCTGGCTACTCCCACTGATCAGTTTGTAGACCTGACTGCTGCTGCTCACTGGTCCACACACTAGTCCACGAGTCCACGAGTCAAGTCTGGTAGAGAAGAAGGGAGGGAGACATGGAGAGAGGGAGACATGGAGAGAGGGAGACAGAGAGAGAGGGAGACAGGGAGAGAGGGAGACAGGGAGACAGGGCGAGAAGGAGACAGGGGGAGAGGGTGAGATGGAGAGAGGGAGACATGGGGAGGGAGAGACGGAGACAGGGAGAGAGATAGACAGGGAGAGAGGGAGAGACGGAGACAGGGAGAGAGAGACAGGGACACAGGGAGACAGGGAGAGAGGGAGACAGGGAGAGAGGGAGAGAGGGAGACAAGGGGAGAGGGTGAGATGGAGACAGGGAGAGAGGGAGACAGGGAGAGAAGGAGTAAGGGAGAGAGGGAGACAGTAAGAGAGCGAGACAGGGAGAGAGGGAAACATGGAGACAGGGATAGAGGGAGTGAGGGAGAGAGGGAGAGAGGGAGACAGGGGGAGAGGGAGAGATGGAGACAGGGAGAGAGGGAGACATGGGGAGGGAGAGACAGAGACAGGGAGAGAGATAGACAGGGAGATAGGGAGAGAGGGAGACAGGGAGAGACGGAGACAGGGAGAGAGAGACAGGGAGAGAAGGAGACAGGGAGTAAGGGAGAGAGGCAAAGAGGGAGTAAGGGAGAGAGGGAGACAGTAAGAGAGCAAGACAGGGAGAGAGGGAGACAGGGAGAGAGTGAGACAAGGAGAGAGAGACAGGGAGAGAGAGACAGGGAGAGAGGGAGACAGGGAGAGAGGGAGACAGGGAGAGAGGGAGACAGTAAGAGAGCGAGACAGGGAGAGAGGGAGACAGGGAGAGAGCGAGACAGGGAGAGAGGGAGAGAGCGAGACAGGGAGAGAGGGAGACAGGGAGAGAGGGAGACAGGGAGAGTAGTTGAGTATCTGGAGCATCAGCATTTGTGGGTTCGATTACATTCTATCTATCTATCTATCTATCTATCTATCTATCTATCTATCTATCTATCTATCTATCTATCTATCTATCTATCTATCTATCTATCTATCTATCTATCTATCTATCTATCTATCTATCTATCTATCTATCTATCTATCTATCTATCTATCTATCTATCTATCTATCTATCTATCTATCTATCTATCTATCTATCTATCTATCTATCTATCTATCTATCTATCTATCTATCTATCTATCTATCTATCTATCTATCTATCTATCTATCTATCTATCTATCATCTATCTATCTGGCCTTCTAATGTCACAAGCTGCCACCTATCAAGAGACGCAGACATCAGATCTGAGCATGTGAACTCGACCTGAGCCACAACGCTAGCGCTGGCCTCCTCCTCCTCCCCCCCTTCTTCCTCCTCCTCCTCCTCCTCCTCCTCCTCCTCCTCCTCCTCCTCCTCCTCCTCCTCCTCCTCCTCCTCCTCCTCCTCCTCCTCCTCTCCCTGATCCTGCTCCTTGGCGGTGGTCATAAAGAGATCATTTTCCTCCTAACATGGTACATAGCTGAATTAAACCCCATTATGAAATGTGACGGGGCCATTAATAAGATGGATGGCCGGCGGCCACAGGGCCTCCACTCAGCCCTTTGTCCTGCCTGCAGGCCCCACTAACAAAAGGGTTGGTCCTGTGGGCAGGGATTACTGACCTGGAGCGTTGGTTGGGAGGGGGGGGGGGATTTATGCCCCGACAGCAAGGTGGGGGCCATGGGAGTGGGGATAGATAAAAGCGGCCAGTAATTGAGTTTGGGCAGTGACTCGTGGTCACCATGGCCGGGGCTGGATCTGCTGGTGGCAGCAATATGCTATGTCCGGGGGCACCCCCCCGTGCTCTTCACACACTGTCCTCCAGACTTCCCGGGGGTCATGATGTAGGACAGGTGGTGAGGGAGGGAGAGGGGGGGGGGGATGGAGGGATGAAATATGAGATGTATGGATGACGGATGAGATGGAGGGATGAGGCTGTTCAGGTGTGGCTCTCTATGGGGATAGACTATAGGAAAGGTTGAGGAACAGTCTCTGCATTGTCTGTGTGTGTGTTTTGACTGTGGATATGTGTTTTGTCTGTGGATATGTGTTGTGTCTGTGGATGTGGGTTTTGTCTGTGCATGTGTGTTTTGTCTGTGGATTTGTGTTTTGTCTGTGGATATGTGTTTTGTCTGTGGATATGTGTTGTGTCTGTGGATGTGTGTTTTGTCTGTTGATGTTTTATCTGTGGATGTGTGTTTTTTTGTCTGTGGATGTGTGTTTTGCCTGTGGATGTTTTGTTTGTGGATGTGTGTTTTGTCTATGGATGTGTATTTGGCTGTGTATTTGCTGGTGTGTCTCCCCACTGGTGCATGCTTTTCACTGGGCTCAGGTGTGCTGTGTTGAAAAGTGTCTTCGGGCTTTCAAGGATTATGCATTGATTTCTGTTTCCAGGCCAACTGTTCATGTTGGATACCAAGGACCAATGGGCTTTATCAACACACTCTCTGACTGGATAAAGCTGGGAAGTGGGAAACTAGGGAGCACAGAATCTCTGTAACACCTCCTCCAATGGGTCCAATATTGTACTAGTTAGGGAACTAGTTTGTCAATGTGGACCATAATTCATATGAATTATCGGGGTGGCAGGTAGCTTAGTGGTTAGAGAGGCAAGCCAGCAACCGCAGGGTTGCCAGTTTGAATCCAAGTTCTGGACTGTTGCTGGTATTTACTACTGTTGTGCCCTTGAGCAAGGCATTTAACCCCCCACAACAACAGCTCCCCAGGTGCCCTGTGTGGAAGCCCCCCACACCTCTCCAAAATCTGTATATGACTGTATGTATGTCTTTCAGAGGGGTTGGGTTAAAAGCAAAAGTCACATTTGGGTTGGACCAATTGACCAATAAAGTGATCTTAAAAAATATACAGTACCAGTCAAAAGTTTAGACACACCTACTCATTCTAGGTTTTTTCTTTATTTTCACTATTTTCTACATTGTTGAATAATAGTGAATACATCAAACCTATGAAATAACACACATGGAATCATGTAGTAACCAATGAAGGGTTCAAAAAATCTATTTTATATTTGAGATTCTTCAAAGTAGCCACCCTTTGCATTGATGCCAGCTTTGCACACTCTTGGCATTCTCTCAACCAGCTTCATTAAGTAGTTACCTGGAATGCATTTCAATTAACGGGTGTGCCTTGGTAAAAGTTAATTTGTGGATTTTCTTTCCTTCTTAATGCGTTTTAGCCAATCAGTGGGGTTGTGACAAGATAGGAAAGACCCAGAGTTACCTCTGCTACAGAGGATAACTTCATTAGATTTACCAGCCTCAGAAATTGCACAGAATTCAAGTAACAGACACATCACATCAACATCAACTGTTCAGAAGAGACTACATGAATCAGGCCTTCATGGTCGAACTGCTGCAAAGAAACCACTACTTAAGGACACCAATAAGAAGAAGAGACTTGCTTGAGCCAAGAAACACGAGCAATGGACACTAGACTGGTGGAAATCTGTCCTTTGGTCTCTTGAGTCCAAAGTTTGGTTCCAACCGTTGTGTCTTTGTGAGAAGCAGAGTAGGTGAACGGATGATCTCTGCATGTGTGGTTCCCACCAATGAGCATGGAGGAGGAGGTGTGATGGTGTGGGGGGTGCTTTGCTGGTGACACTTTCTGTGATTTATTTAGAATTCAAGGCACACTTAACCAGCATGGCTACCACAGCATTCTGCAGCGATACGCCATCCCATCTGGTTTGCGCTTAGTGGGACTATCATTTGTTTTTCAACAGGACAATGACCCAACACATCTTCAGGTTGTGTAAGGGCTATTTGACCGAGAAGGAGAGTGATGGAGTGCTGCATCAGATGACCTGGCCTCCACAATCACCCGACCTCAACCCAATTGAGATGGTTTGGTATGAGTTGGACCGCATAGTGAAGGAAAAGCAGCCAACAAGTGCTCAGCATATGTGGGAACTCCTTCAAGACTGTTGGAAAAGCATTCCAGGTGAAGCTGGTTGAGAGAATGCCAAGAGTGTGCAAAGCTGTAATCAATGCAAAGGGTGGCTACTTTGAAGAATCTAAAATCTAAAATATATTTAGATTTGTTTAACACTTGTTTGATTACTACATGATTCCATATGTGTTATTTCGTAGTGTTGATGTCTTCACTATTATTCTACAATGTAGAAAATAGTAAAAATAGAGAAAAACCCTTGAATGAGTAGGTGTGTCCAAACGTTTGACTGGTACTGTATATCTCTATGATGAGGTCATCCTCAGTGCCGATAACCTCAGAAATGCACTGCAATCATTCCTCAATATCCCTGTAGGGAATGGTTCCCAGTGTCATATATCAGGGATAATGAATTTGGGGTGTTACAAGCTTTTCCCATTTCCCCCCCCATAGTGCACCACACTACTGGAGCCATCAGGAAGTTGCTGAAATGGCGAGAGGAAGTCCTCTGTGTACGCCATTTGTTAGGGCTATTGACCACTTTCAAACCCAACTGGGCTTTAATTAGCTGCGAACCAGCACAAAGGAATAGAAGTCGATACCAGAGCAAAGTAAATGATTAAAAGCCATATGAGGTTTTTATTTGCTTACTCGCAGGTATAGTGGGACTGGGAGGAGGAGGAGGGGGGAGGTGGATGAGGGGGGGAGGAGGTGGGGGAGGTGAAGGGGAAGGTGGAGGATGGGGGAGGAGGAGAGGCTGGTTTGTGAACAGTGGTCAGATTGTTACTAATAAAGTACACATGTATTGATTGAAAATGGAAAGAGTTTCCTCGGACCTTTTGTTGTGTTTTGTTGCTCTGGATAAAATAGTGAGGGACTGAACATTTGTACAACAATATTTATATGTATTAGTAAGTAGAAGCAGTAGATCAGTATTCGGATCATTTTAAAACCCTGCTGAGACCAGCACCATCACGGGGGAACCATACTAGATTGACAGCAACAGCTGACTGAGTTAGGCCCTGAGGACAACATTTTGGCCACGGAACAGTCACCCGTACGTTGGGGACATGATGAAGAATGTATTTTTGGACGACCATTTTGACTCTCCCAAGTTCCTCAGAAAGCACTGCTAACTGAAAACACAATTTGCCCACACATTTTCTGCATCCCAAATGACACAAGGATAACCCCTTTAAAAGTTGAGGTTTGAGCTTTTATTGCTAACAATGGGTATTAGGCCTACAGAAAACACACCTCTTAGATTCTAGTCTCCGATGGATATCATATTTACTTCAAAGACGTCAAAAGAGGAGACAAGGGACTGACCGCTTTTTACCCCTTTTCAGTTGACATGGTATCATTTTTATACTCTCTGTGGAACTGAATGAGTTTCTTTATAGCTTCTTAATGCCAAAACTGTTAGCCCTACTTAGGGACAGCACTCGTTCAGAGGATGAGAAGGAGTTGGTTTTTTGATATGACGTGCTATGTTCTAGTATGGTGGAATACGGGGGGGGGGGGGGGGAGAACTGTCTTGCCAGAATCCTAAAATGTCTCTCATCCACTCCCTCAAGCGTCTCTGCCCTTTTTTTACTCTGTCAGGCAGTTTGATGATAAAAATAACCGCCTTATGGAAAAAAATAGACCTATGCCCATATTAGGGGATTTTTTGGACTCTTCCTAAATTGAAAAAAGGTGGAAAGATTGTCATCCAAGGTTGTTTGACCTTAGGCTGTCCATTTCTCTCTCTCTCTCTCTCTCTCTCTCTCTCTCTCTCTCTCTCTCTCTCTCTCTCTCTCGCTCTCTCTCTCTCTCTTTCTCACTCGCTCTGCCGATTTCTCCGTGCTTCATTTGGCTGTAGAGATGAAAGAGTAGCTGAATTATTATGGGATGGTCGCTTAAAACCCCTGGCAACCGTTGCTGGTGTTTATGGAATCAACAAAGGCAGGACTTGGAACCAAAAAAGTTCCACTTAATTTAGAAAACACTTTTAACAATTCATCCCACGGCTATTATTGTAGCCACTGTGGTACGTTGGGTCGTCAGGACTCAGGAACGGACTGGACACTGGATTCTTTTTAGGGCGGCATTGTTAGCTAACACATAGCTCACAACACTCTGATCCCGTGGTCATTGTGTCTGGGATTTGATAAACTTAAACTTAACACGATGGAACATTGAGTTAAAGAAATTTAAGATAATAAATGACTTCTTCTTTTACGTCTTTCAGCTTAGCATATTATATAGTGTGTTCACATCAAACGCTAAAAGTCACACGCACAATAGGTACCACAATCATTCATCTGTCTGTCTGCTTTCTCGTTGCATCACTTCACATGTGAGTGTACATGACAGTTTTGTGTTCAAGTTTGACATAACAATTCAGAAGTAGAATTGCGTACAACCCCTTATGAAGACAGTGTGCACGGTCATTCCTGCCATTCGTTGTGTGTGCCAGCGTGGCGCAGGAGGCCTCCGACTCTTAGGATGACAAACCTAGTGTTAGATTCTTCTGAGGGAACAGTCACATGCCACTTGTTAATGACACTGAGTAGAATAGCTCCCGCTATTCCAATCTCTGGCCTGACAGGTGAGTTATTGCACAAAGCCCAAACACACTCACACAACACAGCTTGCACGCATGCAGCCACACGCACACAAACACAAACTCATGCACACTCACTGACTCACACGTGCACTCCCAGCCAGTGCAGTCACACAAACACAGACACAGAGAGATGAACACACAGACCCATTCTTTAATGACGACCTCTTGCAGAGGTCAACAGTCGCTGGCGCTCAGCCCTCTAACACAGTCATAATAACGATGAGGAATACCCAGAGAACACATATGACTGTGTGTGTGTGTGTGTCTGTGTGTGTGAGAGGATTTCCCCCGTCGTGTCCTCCCCTTGCCCGAGCGTTCATATTCTCTGTCTGGAGTCGGCTGAACACACAGGGGAAATGAAAATAACCGGAAGCCATATTTCCGTGCCACTAGCGACGCTAGCAGCGGCAAGTGGAAATGGAAGTAGCGATGTGCCGTCTAGCGCGGCGCTAGCGGTTAGCCAAACAGCAGACCACTGAGATGGATGTCTGAACTGAAATGAGATGTTATAACCTGTTTTAGTGTTGTCTGTTGAAGATAAACTGAAATGAGTTGTGGGAGTTTCACCATGACTTAGAGCTGATGCATAACACACACACAAACACGCACGCACACACGCACGCGCGCACACACACACACACACACACACACACACACACACACACACACACACACACACACACACACACACACACACACACACACACACACACACACACACACACACACACAGGCCTACATAATCTGACAACTGTTGTCTCTACCGGTAATGTATTCATAGCACTGTTGAGTCAATGCAGAGTACGTCTGCAAATAGATGTCCTGTCTTGACAATCCATACAGTACTGCCAGCTCACTGGCACTGGGGAATAGGTTGGATACATTTGGTGACATCATTAGCGGACTTTACACATAGAAACAGTCTAGCTACACGTGGTGGACCCTGTGCTTCCATCTGCTTGGGGTGTGTGTGTGTCTCTTGGGGGGTACATATGTCCGTTTTCCAGAGGTTTATGATTGGCTAACAAGGCATTTTAAAGTGTTCTTCCACTGTCCTGACTTCCAGAGGTTTATGATTGGCTAACAAGGCATTTGTTAGCGACAATGAGAAGCATCAACAGTATATTGGTACCGACTTTAGCATTAATGGTCAAATATCCGCTACTGCACTGACAGCCATTCAGACAGCCGGGTGTGGGAGTATTCTGTTTAAGCTGAGAGCTAGAGATAGAGGCTGAGACCCAAATGGCACCCTATTCCCTATATAGCGCACTACTTCTGACTAGAGCATGATGGGTTCTGATCAATGTAGTGCACTGTAAAGGGAATAGGGTGTCATTTGAGAAACCAATAAGTGAGAGAGTAAATTAGCCTACAAATCCCACAGCACACTGTTACTCTCTATTCCATGTGAGTAAACCAGAGGTAATGAGCCTTGCACAGCCCGTCTCTCTATATCTGTCAGCGGATCTGATGGATTTCAAGTGGCGCAACACTACACACACCGTTACAGTGCATGCTGGGAATGGAAAGTGTGTGTGTGCGTGTTTGGGGTGCGTGTTTGTGTGTGTCTGTGCATTTATGTCCATGTGAGTCTATCTCTTTGTATAAGTGTCTCTGTATGTGTGGAATATTATTGGAAGAAAAGATGCACTGAGTTATGAGTGTGGAATGTCAAGACCATGTGTTTGGAGCTCTAACCTAGCTCATTCAGAGTGGACCAGGGGGGCCACCTCCATCTGTACTTAGAACCCCAGGTCTATACTTAGAACCTCAGGTCAATACCTAGAACCCCAGGTCAATACTTATAACCCCAGATCTATACTTAGAACCCCCTGGTCTATACTTAGAACCTCAGGTCTATATTTAGAACCTCAGGTCTATACTTAGAACCCCAGGTCTACACTTAGAACCCAGGTCTACACTTAGAACCAACGACTTCCAGAAATAAGCAGGCTTGGATGGGGGGCAAACGTTAGGCTTGTGGCAAGGCACTATTAAACAATTTTAACAAACCGTAATATTGCTGTACATATTCTCCTGTATTCTGAATTAATGCTTGGTTGCCCCTCAATGTTTTTACCTCTGACTCAATTCTGTTTCTGTCTCTCTCTCTCTCTCTCTCTCTCTCTCTCTCTCTCTCTCTCTCTCTCTCTCTCTCTCTCTCTCTCTCTCTCTCTCTCTCTCTCTCTCTCTCTCTCTCTCTCTCTCTCTCTCTCTCTCTCTCTCTCTCTCTCTCTCTCTCTTTCTTTCTCTCCATCTCTCTCTCTCTGCCCCCCCCTCTCTCTCCCCCTTTCACTTCCCCTCTCTCTCTTCTCTCTCTCTCTCTCTCTCTCTCTCTGTTGACTGATTGCACCTGTCCTGCCCGCTTCTGCCATATGGACCCAGCGGCCCAGTGCACATGCCTCTCTCCTTGACAATGCCACCTTCATGACAGCCCAGAGCTCCAAGAGCGCTGCATGGCCAGCCTGGCACCTGAATACACAACACACACTTGAAGGCCAGAGGCTGCCCCGATTCCCAGCTTGGCCATGCCACCTCCCTCTGAGGGGCAGTGTGGAGAGCTCAGCATACCCACTTACACACTCCAACACGCTGTATGACAACTCACACACTCTGTATGCCCCCTCACCCACTTACGATACACACTCACACACTGTATGACATCACACACTTACACACACTCTACACACACACTCTGTTTGACCCCACACACCTGCACACACACACTCTGAATAACATCACACACACACACTTTGAATGCCCCCACTTTCTCACGCACCACATATGTCCCCTCACCCATGTTTACCGCTCTAACACAGTACCCATTGCCAGGTATCTCCCGTGCTACTGTGTTGGTGCTGTAGAAAGATGAGAGACTGGCCAGTACTCTGTGAACTAGCGGGAACACACCAACATAGCGCTGTGTTTGTATTACAGCATTACACTCAAGGCTATGGGTGCCCTTGAGCATCACCATATTGTTGGGTCGATGATGTTTGACAGTGTGGAATTCTCTTGATTTTCATCTCGTTCGCTTTTGAAACCTTCGACACCTGTGACTACTGCTGCTTACCCATTAGTGATGGAGAGTCACAGACGAGACCTAGCCTACTGCTTGTTTGGTGTGTTGGTTGCTATGGTTTTAAAGGAGAATGAGGAGAAACCATGGGATAAGTTCTCTCTCTCTCTCTCTCTCTCTCTCTCTCTCTCTCTCTCTCTCTCTCTCTCTCTCTCTCTCTCTCTCTCTCTCTCTCTCTCTCTCTCTCTCTCTCTCTCTCTCTCTCTCTCTCTCTCCTCTCTCTCTCTGCGAGCCTGTTTGATTCTCCCTTCCCAGAACCCTCCCTGCCTTGCGCCTTTGATACTTCCTTCCTCCTCTCCATCCCTCCATTCCTACTCCTCCCCTCCATACTCTCAGGAGAGCCAGCTCATAGCAGCAGCAGCAGGAATCTATCGGATGATAGGATCTGATCCAATGGCTGCCTTTTATCCAGGGCTGCATGCTGGATGGATGGGCTGTGAGGAAGGCCTGTGAGAGGCTGAATGATGGGTTTATCTGGCTGTGTATCTGGCTGTGGCTGTGTGTCCCACCCAGATCGGTTCTAAATCAGCGCAGTGATAAAAACCTGAGTGTTTACCTGGGCTGAAGGGGGGTGCAATCTCTTTCTTTCTTTCTTTCTTTCTTTCTTTCTTTCTTTCTTTCTTTCTTTCTTTCTTTCTTTCTTTCTTTCTTTCTTTCTTTCTTTCTTTCTTTCTTTCTTTTTTTTTTTCTTTCTCTCTTTATCTCTCTCTCTTTGCTCGAAGCTTCTCGAACCGCTGACTTTAATTTATTTTCTCTCTCTCACACTCTCTTTTTTACCTGGTATCGATCTATTTTTCACTCAGTCACCATCTCTCTCTATCGCTCTTTCCCTCTCTCCCCCCAAACTCCCTCCCCCTCTCTCTCTCCCTCTCTCTCCTTTTTCTGTCTCAACTAGATTGCTGCTGTGATGGACAGGGGTCGTTGGGGTGTTGTGTTCTCTGTGTCTGTTTCTAGGTGGAGGTGGTACGAGAGAGGAGAGAGAGAGGAGGGAGAGAGAGGGTGGGTGGGGGGAGATAAAGGACCGAGGGAAGGAAGGGAATGGGAGGGGAGGGGGAGATAGGGGGAGCAGGGAGAAAGTGTGTGTGTGTGTGTCAGCGGGAGGACAAGGGGCTGTCTATTGGAGCGGATGGCTATGTGGATTGCCTTTTGTGTTCTGACAGATACACTGCAGACACATGTCACAGCACAGTGCGCGGCCCAGCCATGCCTGTCACTCGACAGAGAGAGGAGAACCGAAGATACCGGGGAGGCAAAAAGCACGAGGACACCCAGCGTCTGCATACACTTAGGCTGTCTATCTCGCCCCATTAAAATAGTCATCCCCCTCCTCTCTGACTACACCGAGTGTCAGGAAGCTGTGGTTCTGTGTAGATCTGCCTTGTTTATAAAGCGATAGCTTTGTGGTTACATGAAGCCATCCCTTTAAAAGCTTGCAGATCTCTGTCAATGCGGTGAGTTCTAAGCACTCTACAAGGAGAACTCCCTGAGAATATGGTCTGGCTTTTTACCTGTGTCCGACGAGGTTCAAATCCAGGCACCAGAAGAGCCAATTAGCCCTCTAAGCTAAAGCCTAGGCATTTGCTCTTAAAGCTGCAGTTCTACTGTGTCTGAGGCATCTGTAGCTCAGCTGGTAGAGCATGGCGCTTGTTACGCCAGGATAGTGGGTAAGATTCCATACGTAAAATGTATGCACGCATGACTGTAAGTCGCTTTGGAAAACATTGTCTGCTAAATGGCTTATACTATTCTTATTCTTATTATTATATTATTATATTAAGCAGAAATGCTCTCTGGAGGAATGAGGATGGAGGGTTAATGGCCTCTGTGTTGCTGAACTGAGGGCCGAGACACCAAGGTTAAGGTATTACAGTTCAGTCAATCTATAATGTCAATTGGAATTCCAACTAAAGTACTAAAACATGCTCATTGCATATAAATTACACTTTTTTTCAATTAGTCGCCTGAGTTGAAGTCAATTGAAGTCAATTGAAGTGGAGTTGACCCCAATTGGGCTGAAGCTCAGTCTGATAGGTTGGGTCAGAGTTCCCATGTCCACTGTGTTGTTGTATTGTATAGGCTACAGTGGGAGGCTATGCTGAAAAATAATATGTGGTTATGTGAGCCAGTGAGCCTGTGATTCTGTGACTCTGTGTGCCAGTAAGCCTGTGATTCTGTGAGCCAGTGAGCCTGTGATTCTGTGAGCCTATGATTCTGTTATTCTGTGTTTCTGTCAGCCAATGAGCCTTTGATTCTATGAGCCTGTGATTCTGTGATTCTATGATTCTGTGATTTTGTGATTCTATGGTTCTGTGATTCTGTGATTTTGTGAGCCTGTGATTCTGTGATTCTATGATTCTGTGATTCTGTGATTTTGTGATTCTATGGTTTTGTGATTCTGTGATTTTGTGAGCCTGTGATTCTGTGATTATGTGATGCTGTGATGCAGTGATGCTGTGATTATGTAAGCCTGTGATTATGTGAGCCTATGATTCTGTGATTCTGTGTGCCAGTGAGCCTGTGATTCTGTGAGCCAGTGAGCTAGTGAACCTGTGATTCTGTGATTCTCTGAGCCAGTGAGCCTGTGATTATGTGATGCTGTGATGCAGTGATGCTGTGATTTTGTGATTTTGTGAGTCTGTGAGTCTGTGATTCTGTGATTCTGTTATTCTGTGATTCTGTGATTCTGTGATTCTGTTATTCCGTTATTCTGTTATTCTGTGATTCTGTGAGCCTGTGAGGGGGTTTTGAACAGTGGTAAACACTGGGTATATGTCATGTGGGAAGGGTCAAGATATTTTTTGCCACACACAAACACACACACACATTGACCCTGTCTCCCATTCTGATCATCCTCTCTCATTGACCCTGTCTCTCCTTTAGTCTCCCATTCTGATCATCCTCTCTCATTGACCCTGTCTCTCCTTTAGTCTCCCATTCTGATCATCCTCTCTCATTGACCCTGTCTCTCCTTTAGTCTCCCATTCTGATCATCCTCTCTCATTGACCCTGTCTCTCCTTTAGTCTCCCATTCTGATCATCCTCTCTCATTGACCCTGTCTCTACTTTAGTCTCCCACCCTGCCTCTACTGACCAAAAACAGTGTGGCTAATAAAGATCTAGCCCTCTGAGAAAAAGCTCTATAAAAAATCCTTCCCTAGAATTGAAAGCAGAAACAATTACACAGCGTGTGTGTGTGTCTTTTTCCACTGAGACTGCATGGGACAAAGTAGATCGATACTAGCAATCCTGGTATATTGGTGGTTATTAGTACACAGCTCTTACGCGGGATATTCCTGACTAGTTTAAGAGCAGGAGTCCATCGATACTGCAGTAGTGTAGCCACTGCTATCTCATAAAATGTAGCCTACCTTGTATTTACAGATAATTAAAGCTATTTATTTGATTCTATTTTTATTTATCTTTCGGAGATCATGGTGTGTGCAAAATAACTGCAGAGAACTAGGGACGCCAGAAATTCCGATATTCTAATTTCCTGCGAAAAACTAACAGGGTTAGCCTTTCAAACAACAGACTGTTGACTTTGAAGCATTAAAAAACAAAATTACGTAACACTTTTCCTCTCAAATTCCAGATACATTTTTTGGTTGTTTTTCTTCTGTGTTGACCTTGTGGTCTTTGTGATCAGTGGAGTGGCAGAGCATTGGCCTGGGCGGAGAGAGGGAGCTGACTTCCACCCCTAGAGAGGGGAGTGGCAGAGCATTGGCCTGGGCGGAGGGAAGGAGCTGACTTCCACCCTTAGAGAGTGGAGTGGCAGAGCATTGGCCTGGGCGGAGAGAGGGAGCTGACTTCCACCCCTAGAGAGGGGAGTGGCAGAGCATTGGCCTGGGCGGAGAGAGGGAGCTGACTTCCACCCCTAGAGAGGGGAGTGGCAGAGCATTGGCCTGGGAGGAGAGAAGGAGCTGACTTCCATCCCTAGAGAGGGGAGTGGCAGAGCATTGGCCTGGGCGGAGAGAGGGAGCTGACTTCCACCCCTAGAGAGGGGAGTGGCAGAGCATTGGCCTGGGAGGAGAGAGGGAGCTGACTTCCATCCCTAGAGAGGGGAGTGGCAGAGCATTGGCCTGGGAGGAGAGAGGGAGCTGACTTCCACCTCTAGAGAGGGAGAGAGAAAACTAGAAAACACACCAGAAACTGGAATTAGCCTGGGCCCGGCGAGGTTCCGTGTGTGTGTGTGTGTGTGGGTGGGGTGCTTGGAGGTCAAGGGTTTAACAATAAGCCTCAGTAATGAGTTGCTTTGGCAGTCACATTTTGGCTTTAGGAGAGGGAGGGAGCCTAACATTAATTTCCGATGTTGCTTGGCGACCGCAAAGAATGTACAGCAAACTACTTTCTAAATGTGGGTGTGTGTGTGTTCCCATTAGTTTGTGTGTGTGTGTGGGTTCTTATTTGTGTGTGTGTTCCTATGTGCGTGTGTGCGTGTGTGTTTGTATATGTCTTTGTACGTGTGCGTGTATGTTTGTCTGGGCATGGACTCTACAGGGTGTCGAAAGCATTCCACAGGGATGCTGGCCCATGTTGACTCCAATGCTTTCCACAGTTGTGTCAAGGCACTTACATTTTCTGTCTTGCCTATTCACCCTATGAATGGCACACATTACACAAGCCATGTCTCAATTGTCTCAAGGATTACAAATATTTATTTAACCTGTCTCCTCCCTTTCATCTACACTGATTTAAGTATATTTAACAAGTAATATCAATCAGGGATCATAGCTTTCACCTGGATTCACCTGGTCAGTCTATGTCATGGAAAGAATGTTTTGTGCACTCACTGTATATTTCACTATGTATTGTAAGACCAAAAAATCACTGTAAGCATTTACATTGTGATACTATAGCATTAAGACATGATTCAGCTAACAGGAAGCTACTCTACTATAGCATTAAGACATGATTCAGCTAACAGGAAGCTACTCTAGTATAGCATTAAGACATGATTCAGCTAACAGGAAGCTACTCTACTATAGCATTAAGACATTATTCAGCTAACAGGAAGCTACTCTACTATAGCATTTAGACATGATTCAGCTAACAGGAAACTACTCTACTATAGCATTAAGACATGATTCAGCTAACAGGAAGATATTCTACTATAACTTTAAGACATGATTCAGCTAACAGGAAGCTACTCTACTATAGCATTAAGACATGATTCAGCTAACAGGAAACTACTTAACTATAGCATTAAGACATGATTCATCTAACAGGAAACTACTTAACTATAGCATTAAGACATGATTCAGCTAACAGGAAGCTACTCTACTGTAGCATTAAGACATGATTCAGCTAACAGGAAGCTACTCTACTGTAGCATTAAGACATGATTCAGCTAACAGGAAGATACTATACTATAGCATTTAGATATTATCCTGTTTTTTGGGTCCTATGTTGTTCTGAAAAATATTACACTTGTGACGTTACACCCCTTTGAGCTATGGTGAACCACTGCTCTCTGCATCTTAGACACGCAGGAGGTACGCAGGGAGGACATTGCTCATGTCTTTGGAGATTACAGGGAATAAAATACTGTTGTCTTGTTTCTGCTGCCGCGGTGCTCGTGACTGTGTACCGGGTTACTGATCCCCAGAGGAGGATCGGTAGTAAGTGCTGAGGTATTATGTGGGACAGGCAAAGGGGAGGATATCCTCATATTGTCATCCTTTAGAGGTGACCTACTGTAGCCACTGGGCATTATGGCCAACCGACCCCATAATCATCACACATACAGTTTACTCCTCCTAGGCTGCAGACAGGCACACACACACACACACACACACACGCACACACACCTGCACACGCTCACACAAATGCACGCACACACACACACACACACGCACACACACACACACACACACACACACACACACACACACACACACACACACACACACACACACACACACAATGTTTACTTCCTGGCGACATCATGGAGTCTGAGGAAAGGTACAGAGCCCAATTTCTGTCCGGACATCTGACAGCGTATGACTCTGTAGAATTGATGGTATTGTGTACCTGGTACTTGAGAATCAGTTAGGGGAGTTGTTTTGTCCTCGTCCCCAGAACCTGCGTGTGTGTGCCAGTCTGTGTGACGTCAGTGACAGTGTCCCGGGAGTGTGTGTCTGTGTGACGTCAGTGACAGTGTCCCGGGGAGTGTGTGTGTCTGTGTAACGCCAGTGATAGTGTCCCGGGGAGTGTGTGTGTCTGTGTAACGTCAGTGATAGTGTCCTGGAGAGTGTGTGTGTGTGTGTGTGTGTGTGTGTGTGTGTGTGTGTGTGGGAACGCTCCGGTCTCATTTGTCTCCTCTCAGTGTGAGTCAGACCCCTATCTCCAGTCTGTCCAGTCAGTTATTGTTATTCCACCGCACTGGGGAGGTTAACATTTCTCTTGTCGTTGCTACATCTCCACAACGTGCTGAAACCCCTCCTCCTCGCCCCCTGCCAGCCCGGTGAAGAGACTACGTTGTTGCTCCCCTCCCCCTCCCTCTCCCTCTCTGATGCACAGAATGAAAAAATGAACGCAGGCCTTGTAGTCAATTATTTTATCTTGTTCTCTCTGCGTTATCTGTTTAATAAAACACTGTCATTTTTTAATAACATCGCGCTGATCGGCCCGTTAAACATTGATGCCACTGTATTCTTTCTTTTTCCTGGTCTAAGCCGGTTTTTCCCCCGTCCCGGTTTTTGTTTCTTCATCTGATGTGAACAGATACTGCTCTGTTCTCTTGCTAAACATTACAGTCATATTTTAAACATGCCAGATCTAAGCAGTGGTGGAAAAAGTACCCAATTGTCATACTTGAGTAAAAGTAAAGATACCTTAATAGAAAATGACTCAAGTAAAAGTGAAAGTCACCCAGTAAAATACTACTTGAGTAAAAGTCTAAAAGTATTTGTTTTTAAATATATTTAAGTATCGAAAGTAAATTTAATTGCTCAAATAAATATATAGTTGAAGTAAAAGTATAAATCATTTCAAATTCCTTATATTAAGCAAATCAGACGGCTTCATTTTCTTGTTTTTTTAATTTACAGATAGCCAGGGGAACACTCCAACATTATTTAAAAAATATGCATTTGTGTTTAGTGAGTCCGTCGGACCAGAGGCAGTAGGGATGACCAGGGATGTTCTCTTGATAAGTGCGTGAATTTCACAATTTTCCTGTCCTGCTAAGCATTCAAAATGTAACGGTTGTCAGGGAAAATGTATGGAGTAAAAAGTTATGTTGTATATGTAAAGTAATGTTACATTGTATATGTAAAGTAATGTTCAAAAAACTGATTACAAACAATAATAGAAGTGACTAAATAAGTGTCAGAGGTCGGAGGTCGAGCAGCACTGGTGTATGGTGTTCAAAAAGTGAATTTATATACTGTATGCTAAGATCCAGTGGTGTAAAGTACTTAGGTAAAAATACTTCAAAGTACTACTTAAGTCGTTTTTTTGGGGTACAGTATCTCTACTTTACTATACATTTACTTCACTACATTCAGCCCAAAAATATTTTTTGAACATTACTTTACATATACAACATAACATTACTGTACATATAAAATGTAGCATTACTGTACATATACACTAAAACATTACTGTTCAATGCCATATTTACAATATAATATTGAGTGGTTTAAATATGCACTACATCCAATGACATGTACCAGACGGACTCCAATGTCCTCTAGAACCCTTGAGGTGATAACAGTAGTGCTTCAGCGGTGCAGGTGCACCATATTCCAGAAGATTGATTTACCCTGTGAGTGGCTGCCAGAACCCGACAGGCCCACAGTAAAGTATTTTATGCAGAGGGCCATTCGATTGGAGCTCCTCGTAACTCAGGCAGTCTATAATATCAATGGGCAGCACATTGAGCGCTGATTTAGGATGGTAATTAGTGCTGTTAATTGTTTTTTTATTACTCAGGCAGGGTAGGGAGGGATGGGAAGGTGTTCCAGCGGGTTGTATATCGAGGGCAACTCACTGCTTTTTCATGATGCAGGGAGACCTAGGGACGCAGGACCTATTTTCCTGTCCTGGAAGAGGAATGTTTCGTCCTATATCTCCTTAGGGGATCTTTGGGAGGTATCTCCTATTGTGTTGTGTGATTTAGGACATGTGTGTATCGTTTTATTTGACCCAGTAGTGAACTTAGTCGTTTGGCTCTTGTGAGGCACACTAGAGATTCCCCAGAATCCAATAAAGTTTCAGAGGAAAACATTGTCTTGTCTAATTAATTACATCCTGCTAACATGTTGGGGAGTAAGATGTGTGTGTGTTTGAGAGAGCGAATCAAGGAAGTAGCCACTTATTCTCTCTATTAGACCCTTATTAGCTTTGCGTAGCAGGCTTCCAGATGTTCTATCAGACAGTACAGCACTATGAAAGACTTCTTCCAGACAGTTACAGCCAGTAGTGGACAGAGAGAGAGATGCTACTAACTAGCCAGGCTAGCTTCTCTTCCTGTGGGGCTACTCTTCCCACAGCCTGCTGTCATGGTCAGTTGTTCTGAATAGACCTAATGGGGTTGACATTGAGCCCAAATGGTGGTCCCATCTATAGCCTACTACAGAGGAAGTGTTTAAAGGCCTGTTATGATAATGAGGCCTGTGGGTGCTGGAACTCTCTTTGGTACTTGAGGGTCTATGAGGGATATTTTTACATTGGTGTATCAATCCCTCCACGTTATGACCTTGTCCAGATAACTGAGTTTAGGATCTGGGATACTTGTGGCTTTTTGTGAATATTGGTGAATATTGGATGTGATTTTTGTGTGATATTTCATTCTGTTTCCCTCTTTGCTTGTAGTCTCTTTCATCTCAGTTACTACAGTATTATTATCCCACTGGACAAAGCAAATGAGTGGGAGCTTCAAATCACAGCGCTTTTAAATGAGGTCCTTTCCAAAGCCTTGGCTTCTTTAGAAAGTAGCCTTCTAAAGTTCTCTTCTTCCTTCTTTAACTAGTTCTGTTTCCCTCTAATGCAGGGGTCACCAATTTACAATTCATCATACCATTTCTAACGATCTGCGTACCAGTTATGATTTTCATATGTGCATTACAACTAATTGTGTCTATTGAATATCCAATTGTCCACAAACGGAATAATTCCATAGCTCGCTAAACAGTTGCGCTGTTCATTAGCACCACAGGCTTGATCTTGGAACACAGATTCTCTTGGTTAATGATACAGTGACATTTAACCACAGGGTGGCCAGTCTTATCTTCAGTCAGCGAATGCTTTATGTTTCCCACCATAGCAGTCAGTTGTAATAGCGAATATGTTTTTAATATGGACACCTCTCTCCTCAAAATGATCTGTGCAGGTTATTGTCACGTCTTCTCCTTTACATTTTAACGGTAACGCGCCTTTCAACAGTTCTGTCAGACACAGGCATGTCTTTTACCTTTGAGATTATTGTGTCTTTGTTAGGCAATCCATCAAATGAAGCCTGCGAACTACTCAGGAAAGCCTCCTTGATATATTCCCCATCAGTAAATGGTTTTCCATGTTTAGCAATGCACTGCGCAACTTTGTAGCTCCTCTCTGTAGCTTGATTTTTTGACTGCATGTAGATTTGTGAACACACTGCTTTGCTTTTCATACCTGGACACGGCCCTCTTGATTCCTTCAGCCTTGTCCGCCTCATCCTTGAAGTTTTTCCTCATCTCTCGTTTCAAAATGACGGCGCACACTTGATGTCTGACAAACAACAGTTTTACAACAGAGAGTGCAAACAAACATGCCCTTCAGTAAAACATACCCATAATCCTTTGTCCAAGACACAATAAATGAGTGGACATCTGCCTTATTTTTCTTTGCTGATGATATCTCTTATCTTCAGCGCTGCCTTGGTTTTTCATTTGGCGGGAGAGGCGAGGCCGGTCGTCTTGGGGTGAACTAATAATATGAAACTCTTGCAAAACCATGAAAGCCTGTTGACTGAATGACATACCTTGGGAACTACAACACTGCAGTGAATACAAAAGCACATTTGAAACCAATGCATGCAATTTACATTATTTTCTCCAGTTTATAGTACACAGTCTGTCTTAGTTATACATGGCCTCCAACAGGACTCAAAGCTGATGCTAGGAGTCTTAGTTATACATGGCCTCCAACAGGACTCAAAGGGAGCGTGTCAGGGGCAGGGTCTGGCTGGGATCAGACTGGGCTAGCTGCTTTCAGTGTGAGAGAGACATCACACTGGGGTCAGATAACTAGCTGTCTGAGCTCCGCTATCTCTCTATTGTTCTCTGAGGGAATTCTCTAGTGGTAACAGAACGATAGTACTAGGAGTTAGTACACTATCACTAGGACATGAGTTAGTACACTACCCCTAGGACATGAGTTAGTACACTATCACTAGGACATGAGTTAGTACACTATCACTAGGACATGAGTTAGTACACTAGCACTAGGACATGAGTTAGTACACTATCACTAGGACATGAGTTAGTACACTATCACTAGGACATGAGTTAGTACACTATCACTAGGACATGAGTTAGTACACTATCACTAGGACATGAGTACGATAGCCCTAGCATCTCACTCCATAAACACAAAATAATCTCTTCTCTCCCAATCAGACCCATTGAAAAGGCAAGTTCTCGAAATAGCGCTGATTAGACT
>CM042419.1:16204830-16207330 GCA_023634145.1 Thymallus thymallus
GTAGGCCGTCATTGTAAATAAGAATGTGTTCTTAACTGACTTGCTTAGTTAAATAAAGGTTAAATAAATAAAATAAAATAATCAGTCATTCTATACTAGAAAGGGAAGATGCAGCGTGAGGCTGTGAGCCACAACATTTACTTTGTGTGTGAGATATCAGTTGGGGAAGGAATTCACACAACTCACAGACTCACACACACACACACACACACACACACACACACACACACACGTACTGTACGCACAGCAGAAATGATTAGGAGGTGTGTCTGTGTGTGTGTGTGTGTGTGTGTGTGTGTGTTTGGGTGGTATACCATATATACTGTATCCAGGGGTATTTCAAAATACCATCAGTATGATTTTCCAATACCGTCAATACCATTTTTTTATTTTTTATATTAGTAAAAAAAAATGTAAATACCTGCTTGTGCACTAGGTAATAGATAAAACCGATCGTGTTCATCATTTCACGTTAGATAATTTTTCATTATGAAGCTTACCAGAACTAGTTTCCCTAAACAGCTGTTTGAGCCAGTCACGTGTCTTTGTTTCAAAGCAGAAGCACAACGAGCAAAATGGGGTTTTCACTCCTGCAGCGCAATTTAAGAGGTGATCGAGTTGCACTTGTATGAAAAATAACTGCTAAAGTTTGCAAGCTATATATCTTATAACTATTAAGTTATAAGATGTGCCGAAATAAACTCTCACCGACTGGGTTTCGATAACTTGCTAATGTAAGCTAAGTGGCTAAAGTTAGCTTGCAAGATCAAGCTTCTTGGTAACAGCAGCAGAGACAATCCTGGATTAAGAGCCCTGCTGTCTAATATTTGTTTTGTGCGCACTGTAAACTGAGTTTTGAGACATTTGCATAACTTTATGAACTGTCTTAGTAGCAAATGTTCACTTGCGCTCATCAGCATTTACCTAGCATCAGCTATGAGGATTCCTTAGTACTTGTTAGCATTTTGTTAGCATTCAGGAAAGTGTTTTTTTGTTGTTGTTGTTGTGTGTGCGCATAAATGTGGGTGCATTTGTGTACCTGTGCATGTGTGTGCTTGCACTCATTTGTGTGTGTGTGTTTTCTGGGAACATCATGTCAGCAGAGGACTAGCTCCACACTCCAACCCCACTACGTCTTATTGTGCTACCTTTTTCTCTAGTCTTTTCTTCAGGCCCGGCCGGTCTGCTAACTTGGCGTGCCCACACCGGGTTATTTGTGTGACGGTCTTGGCAGCTGTGGATCCGTCTCTTTTGCGTCCTTAATTCTCTGGCATGCTGTTGCACCATGCTATGGCATTCCCAATGAGCACTGCTCCCAGATCTACTTATTCCTGCGCAGTCATTTGTTGGGAAACTGAGTTAATTAGCATCAGTGTGTGTGTGTGTGTGTGTGTGTGTGTGTGTGTGTGTGTGTGTGTGTGTGTGTGTTTGTATGTGTGTGTGTGTGTGTGTGTTTCCATGGCAGCCCTGGTTGTTAATAGAGATAGTGGACAGATAGTTGTAATGCTACAGGAACAACAGCATTACGATACGATCAATAAAGAAGCTTTTTCATCTGGTCATGAAGAACATTTACTGAAGCTATCGTGAAATTATCCTGAAATAAAGCGATGGAAGTTAGCTCCCTCTCCTCTGAGAAGCCTGCAACTGTAACCAAGGTCCAAATCTACTAATGGGTAATCAATGGCCTCTGAAGCAACGACCCGGAGGCCGAAATGCTCATGTGTTCTGTTTTTTATTTTTCATTTATTTTTCTCTCAGACCCAGTCTATCACTCTGTGGCTCGTTGTTTGCTCTTCCACCACACACAGTATTGTTTTTCTTCCCAATAAAACATTTTTAAATTGTTCTGAAAATTGTATCACCGAGGGTTGTGAGTGTGTGAGTGTGCCTGTGTGCTGTGTGCTGTGTGTGTGTGTGTGTGTGTGTGTGTTTGTCTTTCTGTTGTCAAGCTGTGTGTGTGTGTGTGTGTGTTTGTGTGTGTGTGTGTGTGTGTTGTGAGGCTGTGTGAGTGTGTGTGTGTGTGTGTGTGTGTGTTGTAAGTCTATGCGTGTGTATGAGCTTCAAAGTGAGCTGGATGAGGTGGATGGGGCAATATTATTATCGACCACTGTACAGCACTTCCACTTCAACAAATCATACCATTTAAGGTTTAATACAATGTTCATAAATCCTCCAAGAAGCCAAAGTAGAGGAGGCAGGAAATGCAATGCAACATGGGGTAAAAAGAAGACACATGCGCCAATGAAACAGATATGTGCTGGGACTACTGGGAGTAGACTGGATGGCAGGTGATCATGTTAAAGTGTGATAAGGATCTTGGTTCTAACTAGAGGATGGGCTAAGTGATGGCTCAACATGGACTTTATGTACCATATACTGTACCAGCAGATATACGGTATGGCTCTGTTTACCGTAATGCTCCAGAATTGGGAGATAGGCTCCTGACCTATGGGCTGTTCTGAGTCAGATGAGGCTTACTCACTATGACCACTTCGAA
>CM042419.1:16212330-16213486 GCA_023634145.1 Thymallus thymallus
TTTATAAGACACTCAGAGACTTCTTTCATATTATGGTACATGACAAGAATGATTAATCTCATTATTACTATTCAATATTCAGCACTTCTATTCAACTTTAGCCCAGTAAAACACAAATTAAATAAAAAGCATAAGGTTTGAAAAGGAGAACATAAACTATAACCTTTGACATTAATATAGTTTTCTATATAGAAAGTCTAAATTAATAAATTATTTGCATTAAATTAAAGGTCATGTGTTTCTGAATTAACAAAAATAAAAAACAACAATTACTTCAAATAACAGTACTAGACAGGTAATAAGATAAATATGTTTTTAATATGTCCTAGGTATCTAAATATCTGAGAATAAATCTAATGTAATGAAATCTACCATAATACAAGAATATTAAGCTATCATGTTTTCTCCAGGGATGAGCCCCATGACAGTTTACTCATAGTAAAGTGGTGAACTGTAAATACTTGTACATAATTAAATGGGTTAAGTGGTTATATAAATACATATATTATACACATATGTGTAACTATATAGAAGAAAGCATCATGAATAAGAGAGGGAGTGGGGCAGTAGTTGTAGGGTAGAGGAAGCAAAAAAAGTATATCATAAGAGACAAAAGAAAGGCTTGTGAAATATCTTTGAAAATTATAATATATATAATCAAATGTACATATATATCCAACTTTTAGAAAATTATATGTAGTGGTGTTAGGGGGTGGCTCAGTTAGTAAAGTGTGTGCAACACAAATTTGAGGACTAGAAATTCAGATCTCTAACATCCACACAAAGAACTGGACACAGCACAGTAAAGCTTCAATCCTAAAGGTAGCTACATAGATACATGGAGATCCCTGGGTCTAGCTGACCACACACTCTTGCCAATCAGTAAGCTCCAAGTTCAATGAGCGATTCTTTCTCAAAAGAATAGTATTCAGAAGGTATTGGAGGAAGAATCCCATATCGGTGTCTGTCCTTGTACATGCAACTGTTTTCCCTAGGTACAACCCTCCCTGCCACACAGAATGTGATGGTCAGCGTTAACTGCCAATTTGACAGAATCTAGACTCACCCAGGAAATTATTCTCTAAGCATGGCTGTGGGGATTGGTTGTGTTTTTAAAAGTTTATATAGGAAGACTCATTTATTTTTTGCTGGGATC
>CM042419.1:16213686-16283686 GCA_023634145.1 Thymallus thymallus
CACTCATCACTACTGGAGGGGTAGGTGGAGCACAGAGGGAGCCTCGTCTCTGGATCACTCATCACTACTGGAGGGTTAGGTGGAGCACAGAGGGAGCCTCGTCTCTGGATCACTCATCACTACTGGAGGGGTAGGTGGAGCACAGAGGGAGCCTCGTCTCTGGATCACTCATCACTACTGGAGGGGTAGGTGGAGCACAGAGGGAGCCTCGTCTCTGGATCACTCATCACTACTGGAGGGGTAGGTGGAGCACAGAGGGAGCCTCGTCTCTGGATCACTCATCACTACTGGAGGGGTAGGTGGAGCACAGAGGGAGCCTCGTCTCTGGATCACTCATCACTACTGGAGGGGTAGGTGGAGCACAGAGGACAAACAAACCCACACGGAATCAAAGCAACATCTGCAGGAGGGCTGGTTGCATGGCCTCCTGTAGGAGAGAGGGTTTGGAGAGATAGAAGTTCACCGAAGGGGGATATCTGATGCAGAAAATAATCATAAAATATTTAACTTGCTTGGGAATGCAGTGTTTTGCACTTTTGGGACTATTCCATGGTTCTATAGTGCACTCTATTTAAACTATTTGAAATACATATTATATTCCACCCAGGTCTGATTCATGCTCATTCATACAGTAGTCACGGAAACACCGCAGGCATTAAATGACAGTATCGTCATACACTAAAGTGCCCTTAATGATCCGCTATTGGTTGGATCCATACACCATAGCAGTAAGATGAGGGAGGAGAGCTTGTTAGAGATGAGAGAATGAGGGGGCTCTCACCCTTGAGGTCAACCACATTTAGCCCAGGCCGCTCTCTTCAAGAGCCTCCATCCTCTAGCCTCCAGCCACACAATGCTTCACCTTACGATTCCCCCCACGTCTCTCGTGATTCCCGGATCAATAGCGGCCTTCGAGGAGAAAAGCAAGAGGCCTCTATTCAGGCTGACTAGCAATCACGCTCCTAAAGCATGACGGATCCCTTTGCCACGGCCAGCGACACCGCCACATCCGCCGGTCATCAGTCAGCCTCCATGGCTGAAAACAGTGGCGTGGTGACATTATAAGGACAGCTCAGTGTACCTGCAGCCAAACAGGAAGGAAAGAGGAGAGGAAGAGGAGGGCGGTTCTTCGCTAGGCGGTGGTGACTCACACAGACAGAGGAGAGGAAGAGGAGGGCTGTTCTTCGCTAGGCGGTGGTTACTCACACAGACAGAGGAGAGGAAAAGGAGGGCTGTTCTTTGCTAGACGGTGGTGACTCACACAGACAGAGGAGAGGAAGAGGAGGGCTGTTGTTCGCTAGGCGGTGGTGACTCACACAGACAGAGGAGAGGAAGAGGAGGGCTGTTGTTCGCTAGGCGGTGGTGACTCACACAGACAGAGGAGAGGAAGAGGAGGGCTGTTGTTCGCTAGGCGGTGGTGACTCACACAGACAGAGGAGAGGAAGAGGAGGGCTGTTGTTCGCTAGGCGGTGGTGACTCACACAGACAGAGGAGAGGAAGAGGAGGGCTGTTGTTTGCTAGACGGTGGTGACTCACACAGACAGAGGAGAGGAAGAGGAGGGCTGTTGTTCGCTAGGCGGTGGTGACTCACACAGACAGAGGAGAGGAAGAGGAGGGCTGTTGTTCGCTAGGCGGTGGTGACTCACACAGACAGAGGAGAGGAAGAGGAGGGCTGTTGTTCGCTAGGCGGTGGTGACTCACACAGACAGAGGAGAGGAAGAGGAGGGCTGTTGTTCGCTAGGCGGTGGTGACTCACACAGACAGAGGAGAGGAAGAGGAGGGCTGTTGTTCGCTAGGCGGTGGTGACTCACACAGACAGAGGTGAGGAAGAGGAGGGCTGTTGTTCGCTAGGCGGTGGTGACTCACACAGACAGAGGAAAGAGACTAGACATAGACAAGACATGTATCAAAAGAGGAATCTATTAATGTGTACAAGCAAGCAAAAGTCACAACTGAGCCTGGAAACGTGGAGCTGGATTGTGTTCTGTCCTCGGGTATTGTTTTGTGGAGAGATCATTTGTTGTTGATGAAAAGGGTGTGTGTGTGCGTGCGTGCGTGTGTATAGGAATGAGTACATTTGTGTGTCTACATTTGTATAGGTCAATGTATCCGGTGTCATCCAAGGTCATTCATACAACTGCTTTAATGGGGATACAAGTCACCCTAGTGTCAGACCAGTCACACCTTCACTTTAGCCATGATCATATAGGCTAGTATAGCCACAGGAATTACACTTGCTATACAAACCAGCACGACTCACTAATTCACGTGGTAAATATTCAATAATTCCTAATTACCCTACATTTATTTTTATTGCATGAAATACATTGTTTATCTCACTTCCGCCTAATTAGCGATTAGTCTTGGGAGGAGGTTATAGAAGTGCCACTTCACACCACTTCAGACACAATGCCTATACATGGAGGTGTCTCTCGTTGGACAACTTCTTAGAAATTACACATTATACATGTTCTACTCACTGCTCCAGTGAGTTGTTAATAGATCAAATTATCCAGTCAATTAAACGTTCAGAACTTTCCGGTGAATATTTAATGGTGTTTTACCGGTGCGCTTAACTGAGTAAATATTTTGCTTGTTGAAATGTGTTGATATCTAAAGAGGTTATAATATTTGTCACAGTAATTAGAACATCAGTCCAGCGATGCCTCTTACTTTCGAATACAGGGATCGGATCAGTGGAGGCTGCTGAGGGGAGGACAGCTAAAAGTATTGGCTGGAATGGAGTCAATGGAATGCTATCAAACACGTGTTCCATTCACTCCATTCCAGACGTTATTATTGGCCGTCCTCCCCCCAGCAGCCTCCACTGGATTGGATATATTTACCATTGTGGTTTTCAGACTCGCAGGCAGCGAATCATTCGTTTGAGCTGGAATAAACGGTTGACTTATCTTAACCTGCAAAATATGGATGTTGTTTGCATAAGATCTATAGGTTTATGGTAGCTATTTACCGCGTCACAAGTGCAAGCTGATAGCCATATAGTCCTTTCTGATAGGAACAGACATGATGGTGGTATGTGGTTGCTTTACCTACAACTTGAATGAACTGCTAATGAAGTCTGCTAATTAATACAAAAATGGAATGTATTTGTGTTAGTGTGTTTGTGCATAAGGAGATGCATTCAGTTTCAGCAGAAGAGATGCAACTGATATTCGGACACAGACAGACATGCCTACTGGTTCATAGCTCTACACACAGACACACACACACCACTGAGAGCTGTGGATCCAGGGCTGGACGAGTATAAAACATGACAGTATTGGCAGGTTCCCGGATAGCTGGCCACTCGCCTTTCCAGGGGTGTTAGAATTCATAATGGCTCCATACACTTCTATCAGATGTGTATTGAGCTCTTGTGACACATAAAACTGCCGCACCGTGATGAGAAATCACCACTGTCAGCTTCCATCTGCGCTTTAAAGATTTAAGCTTCAGGAAAGATGGAGAGAGGAGAGAGAAGAGAGGCGGAGGGGTCAAAGGGTCAGACCTTGACAGAGCATACACAACTGATTCATACACAACTGATGCTCATACACACAGTTGGGTGTACACACACACACACACACACACACACGCACACACACACACTCCACTCACTCTGCCTCTCTCTAACAAAGCCACGTATGATGGTAGTGCTCAAACTCAAATAATAAACTGGGTGGTTCTAGCCCTGAATACTGATTGACAACGCGGACTGTATATCACAGGTATGACAAAACATGTATTTTTACTTATCTAATTATATTGGTAACCAGTATATTATAGCAATAAGGCACCTTAGAGGTTTGTGGTATTTGGCCAATATACCATGGCTAAGTGCTATTTCCAGGCACTCCCTTAGCCGTGGTATATTGGCCATATATCACACCTCCTCTGCCGTTATTGCTTAAATATACCACACCTCCTCGGACTTTATCCCAATGTCACAACTTCTCAAATAAAGAGGCAATTGCCCACAAATTAGGCTAATTTGATTGTCTCTCTGGGAGGTCTGGTCAGATTCTCCACTAACACTGTGAAAGTCTCTCTGGGAGATCTGGTCAGATTCTCCACTAATACTGTGAAAGTCTCTCTGGGATATCTGGTCAGATTCTCCACTAACACTGTGAAAGTCTCTCTGGGAGATCTGGTCAGATTCTCCACTAATACTGTGAAAGTCTCTCTGGGATATCTGGTCAGATTCTCCACTAATACTGTGAAAGTCTCTCTGGGAGGTCTGGTCAGATTCTCCACTAATACTGTGAAAGTCTCTCTGGGATATCTGGTCAGATTCTCCACTAACACTGTGAAAGTCTCTCTGGGATATCTGGTCAGATTCTCCACTAATACTGTGAAAGTCTCTCTGGGATATCTGGTCAGATTCTCCACTAACACTGTGAAAGTCTCTCTGGGAGATCTGGTCAGATTCTCCACTAATACTGTGAAAGTCTCTCTGGGAGGTCTGATCAGATTCTCCACTAATACTGTGAAAGTCTCTCTGGGAGGTCTGGTAAGATGTGGGTGGTGCCAGGGAATCACGTCTCGTGACGTGACTTTCATTAATTTGATGACTGTTTTTTTATAGAATCAACTAACTATGTTAAATTCAAACTCTATTAAATTAATCACGTATCAATTAACTCATTAGGATTTGGGGCACCACAGAAGAAGTTGTTTAACGAGTTACCATCTCCCAAATTAAACTCTAGAAGATATAGAGATATCTATTACATCGATAACAATCACTTATTACCTCATATCATATCATCATTCTGAACAGTCGTAAACTTCTTGGATCTGCAAAACCCCCATCCTTGCTCATGATTCAGTACAACACAAATTTGTTTATAGTTTATTTACTAGTTAACTAAATAATAACACAGAATAAACATACACACCTAATACATGAGAAAAAGTAATTAGCGGACTAACAACAACATGAATGCTTGTTTACCAAAAGAGAGAGGGGTAGAGAGAAAGGGAGAGAGAGAGAGAGTGAGAGAGAGAGAGAGAGAGAGAGAGAGAGAGAGAGAGAGAGAGAGAGAGAGAGAGAGAGAGAGAGAGAGAGAACTGATTGTTGAGACATTTGGAAAATACTGTCATTGTAATCATATTCTTTGCACACAAACCACCGCCCTTTTGGAGTAAGAAATCATGAATGTATTTACGTGTGCATGCCTTAGTTCGTCGTCTATCTCTGTCGGACCAAGCCTTCTTGGGAAGGGGTTTGGTTGGGCCTCTGATTGTCCACCATCCGTTCACCAGTGGTGTCTTTTCTGTGATCTTCTTCTTAGTTGTACCAGTGATTGTCTGAGAGGGGATTTTCTCCTTTCTTCACCTCGTGTGGATAATCAAAGTTCCAAACCACTTTACACGCGCAGCTGCAGACTGGCGATGGCCTGTTCTGGTAGGTGAGTTTATTTTATTCACCTCGTGTTCAGTTTCAAAGTTCTAACCATTCCAAACGTGTAGACAACATTCTCACGTTCTGGTCTGAAGTTAATTTCTTAACCTATCCTGTGCAAAGTATCATCAAAAACTATTATCTCGTTAAAAACGAACATCACATTCCTATCTTAAGAAAAGTACTTTTGCATATTTCATACACAATGTAAAATATTACAACTTTACATATATAGTGTGTATACTTTTCAAGTTACAGTGTCTCCTTCATACCATTTTTAATGACATCACAACATAATCAAGTATCTGAAAACAAAGGCATTCCTTCAGCCAATACTGGAGAGCAAGAGAGAGATTCCCCTCAGATTTAAGACCGGGCGTGAGCTGTCAAACCGGCCCTCTTCTATGGGTGAAAGGGGGTCTGGTTATTGTCAACCATTGCCAAGCTGATCATTGGATCCTTACAGGAGAGTCATGACACACGTCATCAGCATCATCAGTCCTCCAGAGGAATTATCGTCCTCTACCTCACTGAACACATCAGACACACACACACACACACACTTCCATGACTTATGGCTCTTTCAGGACTACACTACCATTGCACAGTGACTTAAGTACATCTGACGTCACCGTTTAGCAGTACCACAGTTCATAATTACGCTCTCGTTGTGCAATGTTTGAGCACTGTCAAAATCAATGTGAATACTTTTCTACTTATGACTGTAAAAGTGTGGCTGGATGCTGTGGATGTGGCTGCAGCAGTGGTGAAACACAGTGGAGGTGTATTCGTCCACTCTTCAGTCTCCACACTCCTCCGCCCTGCCCCTCGCTCCTCCCTCTCTGAGTCAGAGTCCCCTTTCTGTGAGTTTTTTTTTGTGGTATTGAACACTCTCCCTCTCTCTGTCTCTCTCCCTTCCTCTCTCTTCCTCCCTCTCTCTCTCCCTCTCTCCCTCTCTCCCTCCCCCTCTCTCTCTCATGATTGGTGCCATCCCAGGGGAGTGAGGAGAGGGGGAGGTTGATAGCCCCCACACAATTAAAAGCCAACCCGTTTTAATGAGGTGCCTGTTTGTTAAGTCCACTCAGGGACCCGGGGCGACTGCTTAGCATTTGCTCTCTAATTAGGGAAGCTAAACAGTCCCTCTTGCAGAAAGATCATCCATTAGGAGCTGAATTGGGGTCTACTCCACTGGGCATCGTAGCTCTAAGTCTGTTGTGTGCAGATTGTTTTGCCAATGCAGGACGGAGAGGAAGACAGAAGAAGATGTAGCTAGACCGAAACACAAAGGACTGGATAGAGAGAAACAAGAGACAGCAAAGAGAGGGACAGCTATAGAGAGAGAGAGAGAGAGAGAGAGAGAGAGAGAGAGAGAGAGAGAGAGAGAGAGAGAGAGAGAGAGAGAGAGAGAGAGAGAGAGAGAGAGAGAGAGACACTGAATTGAAGCACTGTGTGTTATTGTCCACAACCACCACTTGACTGTCCAAGAGGAACAGTACACCAAACTAGCGTTCATACGACATACTGATTATGAGAAACACACTCATCCCCTCCTCGTACTGTCTGTGTTCTTACTAGAACAGTGTGAAGGCAACATGTTACTGCGTCGAGGCTCTAAACTGTTGTTACAATGCTGCCATCTAGTGGCGAGTTATGTCATCATCAGCCTGCGACTCAGGGATCAGCCTCTGAAAAACACTAATCTGACCCCTCCACTTATTAGATGCCCCCCTCCCCTCCTCCGAGAGATGCCCCAACTTTGGCATTCAGAACAATAATTATTATTCATTATTCTGCTCAGACTGGATATTAAAATGTTCAAAGTACAGGGATGAGACACAGAGAGGGAGCCATGCATATTCTGCCATTGTTATGACATTTCTGAGGATACATAAATGATATTGGAGATAGAGGGTATTTTTCAATCACAAACATTCAGGTTTAATAAGCACCTACGTTTCTTTCCATTATGAACGACACCCGCCACTGGTGAATAGCCTGTATTATACACCACGCTACTGGTGACAACAATGCCTTTGTCTTGGAGAAAAGAAAAAAAACGTTCCAGAAAGTAGGTGGGTAGCCTGGTTAACCAAACTTAACATTTGTCCGCAATGGAGAGTGCATTGTTCAGTCAGGTTCAACCAGACTTGGTGAGTCACTGGGATAGTAACATTTAGCTGCAATAGGTAGAGAGAGAGAGAGAGAGAGAGAGAGAGAGAGAGAGAGTGAGAGAGTGAGAGAGAGAGAGAGAGAGAGAGAGAGAGAGAGAGAGAGAGAGAGAGAGAAGGAAAGAAAGTAAGATATTCAGAGCCCAAATGGAAACATCCCCATTATCCAGAGTGCTTTGGGGGTACAGGGAGGGAGCGCCCAAACACTTTTTTTTATGCATTTACATCCTGATCAAATTATCATAACTCAATGTGGGGAAAGGGAAAAGGGTGTAGGCGTGCCGTTGTCCACACACACACACACACACCTCCCTTTAATCCTCTGTCTAATCTTCTCTCCTTTCACCAAAAAGATGACACTCCAAATGGAGGTATAACATTCTGTCAATGTTTCTGTGACAGCCAGGTGACCTTTCCATTGACCACGACATTGATCATTGAGTGGACAGACACTGTATGTTTTCCACATAAGGCCAATCACTGAGGTGTTGGTAAAGGTTTGTGAGGTTAGACTAATCTGCATCTAACAGCTCCAACGCCACACGCATGTCAGAAATAAGACTGACGGACTGTAGGTTACAGTATGCAGCAGAACATACACTCAATGTGTGTGTGTGTGTGCGCACGATCCGTCCGCATGTCCATGTGTGCATGCATGTGTGTCCATGTGTGTTTGTGTGTGTGTGTGTGCTGGACTCTCTCCCCTCTCTCTTCCTCTGTCCAGAGCCAGGCGGTTCACTGGTATGGTGACACCAGCTAGACTGTGTCTATTTTTAGCCATGTCACAGATGGGCCCATGCCTGTCTGGCAGGGACCAGAATGTTCTTTAGCTCAGCTGTCATGTTTGGCATTATGAGTGAAATGGATCCCCAGCCTCAGTCTCCACTGAGAGGCGGCTGAAAACAGGACTCTCCTTTAAGATTTCTTCTTCCGCCTCAAAGAGGGCGTTTAACTTTGAAATGATGCTGTTAACTCACGCACATACAACCCACTTTCACAAAACAAAAATGTAACATGCAGCATTGTCAAATTAATTTGAACTGGATTGTGTTACTACTGCGCAGGAACCCGTATGTTCGGGGTGTTGTTATATGTTGTTATATCTGTTCATCAAGCCCTGAGGGTACACAGAGTCAGACCAGCGGTGCATTCTGGAACGTCAATCACAAGTTCCACTGGGCCTCTGTTTCTCTGGACATACCAACTGATGACAAAGCTGAGAGCACCGTGGGCGGGGCGGGAGACACTTCACAGCAAGGCAACACAACAACCACTTCCACCTGACAGACATGCGTGTTGCTGGGGATGAAGAATTACTTTAAGGGCCCATTTTCATTACCTGACTAAACAGGCTACATTGTACGGATCAAACAGGCTACATTGTACGGATCGAACAGGCTACATTGTATGGGTCAAACAGGCTGCATTGTATGTGTCAAACAGGCTACATTGTCTGGGTCAAACAGGCTACATTGTATGGGTCAAACAGGCTACATTGTATGGGTCAAACAGGCTACATTGTATTGGTCAAACAGGCTACACTGTATGGGTCAAACAGGCTATATTACTACTCAGTTTAGCTACTGTGGAGCGGTGTGTGTTGTTCCTTCAAAGGGACATTGTTGCTGATTCCCCTGAGTTGGAACTGTTCGATATGGCAGCGAACTTGGAATATGGCTGAATTGCCTTGAAAACTGTTTGAATAAAATTGCCTCCGATGCAAGTCGTCTTTCCAGAGCTTTCCCAGGGGCCTGTAGGCTAACATTAAAGTAAATTAGCTCAATATATGGACCCTTTTCAGACGTTTTTCAGACGAGTCCTTTGTTTTCACCACATAAACAAGCACTGTGATGAGCTAGCTACTGATGTGGCAATAACGGAGCAGGCTAACAACAAGGACTGTAGATCAGGAGGGCAAAGGAAGAGGAGGAGAATAGATCAAATCAGCTTTCTCCATACTTTATTATGAGATATGCAGTAATATGTGCACTCTAAAACGCATCTTATTAATTCTCCACGCTGTAGCCCCAAAGAATCGATGAAATTAAGGACCACTCACTCTGCTGTTAAAGCCTGGCGCTAACATTACTTCTACACGCCTCGATATGCCACTCTACTTTCTAGAAGTCCTGATTGGACACGAATGGAAAGAGAGAGAATGAGAGAGAGAGAAAGAGAAAGAGAGAGAGAGAGAGAGAGAGAGAGAGAGAGAGATTAAAAAATCACAGACTCAAAATGGCTGTCATTTAGTCAGGATCATTATGGGATAGTAATAATACATTATAAGGGGGATCATACATGTTTAAGTCAATGCATTATAACCACATGATAATGCATTATAACCACATGATAGTGCATTATAACTACATGATAGTGCATTATAACTACATGATAATGCATTATAACCACATTATAATTTTTGGCAGCAATTAACCGAAAGGTCGATGGTTCGAATATCCGAGCCAACAAGGTGAAAAAACCTGGCGATGTGTCCTTGAGCAAGGCACTTAACCCTGATTTGCTCCAGGGGCTGACCCTGTAGGTAGGCCACCATTGTAAATAAGAATTTGTTCTTAACTGACATGCCTAGTTAAATAAAGGTTAAATAAAAAATAAATAATAATAATAATGCATTACAACCACATGATAATGCATTATAACCACATTATAATGCATCAGCCAGAGCTATATATTTTGGACTCAGGCATTCGTAATACTGCAGTATTTAAGTAAGGGTTACTAGCAGGAACTGTTTAGAAGACCGCAAAGTAGCAGGCTATAAACAATGAAGATGACTTGTTCTGGGTTCTCAACAGTGGACGTTGCCCCCCGGACTCTTTGCTCTCAATCTGGAGGAGTGTGAGAGCTTGATTGGTTCTAGAGAAGGTCAAAAGCAACTTGGTCGGGGATGCTGGCATTTCCATGGTAGCGACATGTGCAATACTGTCACTATTCTGCCACCAATACACAGATTACAGACTCAGAAAGGATACAGCATAGAGGCTTATCGGAGAAGAAGATGAAGTGTCAGTCGAGTGTCACAAACCCAGCTACTGTAAGACTGATGATTTCGGCAGTGTGAAAATTCTGACTCATAAGAGGCTGGTAGTTCATTATCATTACAGTGCATTAACTGTGATACAGGGATCCTAACAAAGCTTGCTATGAACAAACACTCCCGTGGAAAATGCTGGTTAGCAATTAACTTCAAGCTATGCTTTCATGGTGCTAATCAGGGAAGACCTCCCGTGGAGCTGTGTACACTCTTAGAAAAAAGGGTTCCAAAAGGGTTCTTCAGCTGTCCCCATAGGATAACCCTTCTTGGTTCCAGCAGAACCATTTTGGGTTAGAACCCTCTGTAGAAAGGGCTCTACGTGGAACCTAAAAGGTTCTACCTGGAAGCAAAAGGGTTCTACCGCCCAGGTTCAACTATATAAAAAAAAACACGCTTTCACATCTCAAGAGAAAATGGCCAAAACGAGTCTGTAATGCTGACTCCTCCACACCAGGCGGCCACACTGACGCTGGAAAGTCAATTCAACGTCTTTGTCAGTGAAGCGAGCAAGAACATTATAAACATCAACCGTCTGCAGTGGTATGTCCTTTTTATCGACTGACTTTTAACATTCGGACTATTTGTTGTGTATTTAGCGCAAAGGCATGTGTTTCAAAATATTTGCTAATATTAAAGCTATAGCTAGCTGCACTACCACACATGCTAATTTCAATGGCGACTGAGCACATGATATTGAGCTAGCGTAGCATGCTAGCGCTAGTTAGCAAGTTTGGGGGCGTGTAGCACGAATCTCTTCCAAAGCCGAGTCTCTAACTAGATATTTGATTTAGTTAGATCGCGAGATACATTGTATATTGTTGTTACACCCTCTATCAAACAGTTGTTGGAATTAATGTAATTATCTTTGTGGCGAAAGACAGACCGAGAGTGGTCTCAACATCGTGTCCCCATCCACCTCTCTCGCAGATTCCTTCTCGTTTGACCAAGAAACTTGACCATTAGTGGGAGCGGAGGGGAGTTGGAAGAAAATGGACCAGAGAGCTTGGAAGAACCCATACGCAGACTATGATGGGAACCCTGCATCTGTGCAAGAACTATTTGATTCACAAGGAAAGGTACGAAACTAACGTTAACTAGCTAAAGTGAAAACTAGCTAGGCCCGGTAAGCAAACGGTCATACCCTGGCGGTACAATTCATAGCCTACATGTCATGAGCTTTATGGTAAATGCATTTGGTAACTGAAATATATTCAACATTCAAAGGACTTCAAAGCCAGGCCTACAGATAAAGATCTAATACAATAGAATCCAATATATTCTGTCATGGTGTTATCTCTACAGCTCACAGCAGAGTTTGCAGGGCGGCTGAGCAATGCCATCAGTCAGCTGTTGATGCACATGGAGAATGGACTCAAGTCTGCCGACCCTAGAGACTGCACTGGCTACACAGGCTGGGCAGGTGAGGAAGAAGAACCCACCATCTTGCTTTTTCTAGGTTTAGGCTACATTCCAATGTCACCTCGAATAACAAGTCTCCTAAACCCCCCCTCCGTCCCATCCTCTCTCCCCCCATCCCCTGTCCCATCCTCTCTCCCCCCATCCCCTGTCCCCTCCTCTCTCCCCCCATCCCCTGTCCCCTCCTCTCTCCCCCCGTCCCCTCCTCTCTCCCCCGTCCCCTGTCCCCTTCTCTCTCCCTCTGTCCCTTCCCCTCTCTCCCTCCCCAGGCATCGCCCTGCTTTACCTGCACCTTCATGGTGTGTTTGGAGAGCCTTCATTCCTGCAGAAGGCTCTGGACTACGTGGGCCACAGCCTGACGTGTCCGACGCGGCGACGTGATGTCACCTTCCTTTGCGGTGACGCTGGGCCGCTGGCCGTGGCTGCGGTGGTCTACCACAGAGTACAGAGAGCACAGGAGTCAGACGAATGCCTCAGCAGGTCAGTACATGATATGGGCGAGCCATAGACGTGTGTAATATAGGGTATGTTTATATAATGATGTGTTGTATATGTCATTGGGGACGGCTCACAAGACTGAGAATTAAGACACTGGTGCTGTGTGCGTCTAGATTTCATTCCACCAAATCGCTAATTTGATCATATATCTGGATATCATGCTAGTCACTCCTCACACGTGTGTAGATCTGAGAGGATTGGGTAGGTGTCACAATATGGAAACCTATTGGAAGGCAAGATCCTCACAGGTCGCCAGAAGATCCTAGTGGATAAGGGCTAGATTTGGACAAAAGTCCACACAGTTAGTCAGGCAGATACCATAAGAGATCTGAGGTAAACTGAGAATCCCTCCCTCCAGGCTGCTGCAGCTCCATCAGTCGGTGGTAATGGGCTCCGGGGCCAGCGGTCTCCCAGATGAACTGCTCTACGGCAGGATGGGCTACCTCTACGCCCTGACCTTCATCAACCAGCAGTTTGGCCACGACAAGATCCCCATCCAGTACATCCAACAGGTCAGTGGTAGGCTCACGGTTAAGGTTTATCCCATACACATTGGATATGTATTCAATGTGTTTAACAAGCACTGTTACATTGTGTGTTCAATAGAAACAGAGTTGGTTCAGTGAGCTACAAGCGTTGTCATCAGAAAGGTGAATGATTTTGTAAGTAGGACCATTTTGATAATGAAATGAGAATGTTACCCTTTTAACACTACTGAAATGAGCTTAGCCGAGTACTGTGCTGGCCTGGTAATGGAACTTCCGAGTGGCGCAGCGGTCTAAGGCACTGCATCTCAGTGCTAGAGACGTCACTGCAGACCCTGGTTCGATAAATAAAACAAAAATAATTAATCCATTGCTGGAACTGTGCTCGAAAGGACAAAGCCAGGGAGGGCCGCAGAAGAACCTTGTTTTAGTAACTGTCGCGGTCTCAACATACTGTTGAGTTAGAATCATAGAATTCACAAGGTGCAATTTAAAAATTTGGTTTTGCATCAGCAGTTTCTCATGTCAGTCATTAGCTAGGTTTCCATCAAATTAGCGACAGATTTTCATGGGAATATTCTAGAATCCACATAAAGAAAATATACATAGTTTCACATCAGTGGGTGATTACGTAGTGCACACAATGTACTTTTTCGCTTAAGTTTTCATGTACTGACCATAAATCGAAAGTTCAATGTGTTTCCATCGCTTTTTCAACTCTACCGACAAACTGTTGCGTCTTGGCCCATGTGCTCTAGCCAACAGCTCGCAGATACTGTTCGGGAAGGCTACGTGATGAGATTATTATGGATAAGAGCGAGAATATTTGTCAAATGGCAGTCAAGCATCAATCATGTCACCAGAGTAAGACCCTCAATATGTATTGGAAAGGAGCATCAAGATCTCCGTGCACTTTCACCACCCTGAAGTTCATCATAACGTATTTAATCTGTAGCCTAATAAACTGCATGGTTTCCTGAGTCGTAGTGGGAGGCGATATGATGATTATATCAATATTTGCGGATGAAGGTGTTTCTACTGTCATTTCTCGCATAATTAATTTCACAGACACAATATGATCCCACTTTGTCGAACAAGCAAATTATCTTTATGCATTTATACAATTGTACCAAAATGTAGTATTTCTGTAACGGCTGTCATGATTACACATTTTATATGTATGACTTCACTCGCAGAAATACTGTGGATGGAAATGTGATAACGTGGTTAGCGCTTTTTAGAATGGTAAATTAATCTAGCCAGCTATCTAAACTTGTAGTAGTCATTTTTAAAATTACGGACCCCGTTTTATTTATTTATAATTTGTCACTCACTCATATATTTTATTAACATGGCATAAGACAGGGAAAAACATGGATAAATGCAGGAAATTTGCTTAACTGCAAACGTCTCTATTCACCCTATAGAATTGCTAATTCTTCTCTCCGCACCATGGCAATTTTTTTTTTTTTTTAAACTTATGAGCAATTCACTGTATGTATGTGTGTGTATATACAAAAACAACAATTGTAATATTTTTCTCTGCATTTCAAACAGTCAGCAATAATCTAATGAATTCAGGGTTTGTGACGTTATACCTCAACTAAATATAAGCCTTCCACCACCATAAGGCCCACTCCTTAAATTATTTTATCAATATCGTTTAACCTGTTTTTTTTTTGTTTTTTTTCTATAATCACTCATCTGGCTTTCAAGTCTGTCTATGAAAATGCCCTTTTTTTTGTTAAAAATTTATCTAGAACCCTGGATAATCCACATTCACTAGTAATGCTAACTTATTGTAGTAGGCGTTAGCCTAACAATCTCACAAGCCCACGTGCTATTGATTAGCCAGCTAATCTTTATATTTCAAGTTTAGCTAACTTTGATCTATTTGATAACAAGGTAGAAAAGTTGAATTGTTATGAACAAACCCTTCTGTCTTTCTCCCAACTGTTTGAAAAGCATGCTAGCCTGTCCACTTGGTTCAGATGTTGAAATCAAGTGGCCTACCTTATTTCTCAGAATGATAACGAGTTGCCAATTCGTTATAGAATTGTGTTTTATGCTTATTGTACATTTTATAAAACACACACTAGACAGCGTTTATACCGGTCTTTGGCTAAAATGCTGCTAGCGGTACTTGGTACCCCAATGCCACGCGTGACAAACTGAGCATTCATTTTCCATAATCAATGTTAATGGATACTTTCTTTTTTGTAGCGTCTGCTCTGCACACAGTTTGAGTAGTGAAGACATATAAAGGGTGTTAGAAAAGTTAGTCTCCTCTAGTACTGTAAAATAATGTTTTTTTGGTGTCTGATTTCTGTTGGACCAAACCTCAAATGCAAGTAGCAAGATGAAACTGCTTGTCAGAGGAAGACGTGTTGTTGTGAGGGGCAGGGGGAGGGGCTTGGTGTGTAAACCATAGAGGAAGAGGAGCATTTGCGAAACAAGCATTTGGAATATCACGCAAAAACATACATTCAAATTGATTTGATATATCGCCCAGCCCTAAGGGCGGGGGTAAAATGTTTTGCTCGGGAGGGTTTGAGTAACAATATTTTGCTTAGCGCCCCCAAAAGGCCAAGGGCGGGTCTGAATGCATATGTGGGTACGCAGACCCGCGAGCCACTGCAGCCCCTCTTGAGTCCAGATTTTTTGTGGCTGCCATCAAAGCTGCCCATCCCTGGACAAAACCATAATACAATTAGTCTGTAAGGTTCCGGTTCAAACGTTATTTCTTTCAGTTGATATGTTATGCATGTTAACTCATCAGAAGCAATACAACAGTAAAGCCTAGTTACAACCTCCCTGTTGGGATGGTTCTGACTGAGTTGTGCTGTGAATGATCTGAGGCTGTGTTGATATCAGGGATGTGTGTTTTGACTGTTGACCCTGGTCTCTCCTACAGATCTGTGAGGCTGCGTTGAAATCAGGGATGTGTGTTTTGACCCTGGTCTCCTACAGATCTGTGAGGCTGCGTTGATATCAGGGATGTGTGTTTTGACTGTTGACCCTGGTCTCTCCTACAGATCTGTGAGGCTGCGTTGAAATCAGGGATGTGTGTTTTGACCCTGGTCTCCTACAGATCTGTGAGGCTGCGTTGATATCAGGGATGTGTGTTTTGACTGTTTTGACCCTGGTCTCCTACAGATCTGTGAGGCTGTGTTGATATCGGGGGAGGGTCAGTCCCAGAGGTTCCGTTGTCAAGACCAGAGCCCTTTGATGTACGAGTGGTACCAAGAACAGTATGTAGGCCCTGCCCACGGCCTGGCAGGCATCTACTACTTCCTTATGCAGGTAATAAAGCTAGAGCTGATTGGTTCTAACTTCCCTTTATTCTCATGCAGGTAAAGATGATTGGCTGATAATCACCATTTATGCAGGATTAGGAATCTAAAGAAAACGCCTTCATATAACCTATTATGTTAAATCCTATTCCACCCAGTAGTTGACTAGTTGAATCATACGCTGATTCTAGAATAGAGTATGTGGAATGTCTGGGGGATTCTGAAGACCAGGCTGGGAAACATTGTAATCCAGGACCTTAAGGGAGTAAACTTGCTTTTTCTCATGAAAACGATCCACCAAATGGTGTTTTTTTTTTTTTCCCCTCATTGATCGTCTTCCCTGTTCTGTGCCCTGCAGCCAGGCTATGTGGTGGGGGATGAGAGGGTCCACAGACTGGTGAGACCCAGCGTGGACCACGTCTGTCGACTCCGCTTTCCCACGGGTAACTACCCACCCTGCATAGGGGACAACAGGGACCTGCTGGTGCACTGGTGTCACGGAGCCCCAGGCATTATTTACATGCTGCTGCAGGCCTACAAGGTACTGGAAACCTGGGGGGGAAACGTTTAGAAAAGGGTGAAACTGGGAGGTGCTACCTGAACTCATCCAATGAAAATGCAGATGTTCACTTTTTTCCAATTACAAAATGTTTTGATACGGTGTGCCTCTAGGCCCACGAATATGTTATGGATAGATTTTGTGATGGATAATTGCTATGATACTTGCAATCTCAAATTGGCAGACTTACATCATGGAGGCCGGGGGTCTCGGAGTGAAATAGTGGCATCTGGTGGTTAAGTTGTGGATTTGCTGTATTAGCAACCAGCCATAAATATAGCTACAATACACTAGGATACATGTGTACCTGAGAGCATTATCACATTTCTTTTATTCTAAAAATGTGTTTCATGTGTCACACATAGGGTTGCAAAGGGTCGGAAACTTCCCGGGAAATTTCCGGAAATTTTCCATGGGAAGTTAAGCCCTGGAATTTGGGGAACTTGCTTAAATTCATCTAAAAAGTTAGCTTATAACAGTGAAACTTTTTTGTGGGATACACATGAGGCAATTCTAGGTCTTGTGGCATATTTTGGTTAAATTATCCCCAATTCAATGGAATTGCAACCCTCTGCATGCACAGTGCATTCCATCACATGTACAGCTGATTCTCAAGATCTTGCACACTGAGATGCTATTGAGCCCACACTACTACACTGTCTGAGCCAAGGAATATATGCTTTCTGGTAAGTTTTGATTACAATACTGGGTGGATTGAATATATTTTATGACATGATTTTTTGTTAACTAGTAAATAGTAGCCTACAGCAAAGTGTCTCTAAATCATTTCTAACTTGTTAACAATTTCTGCTAGTTTAGTTTTAGTTTTTGCTACCATGTGGGTTTAGCTTGCTTGAGCCTGCTAACTGAGGAGTGTTAATTCACCTGTTTCCATACGTTTCATTTTAAAACATTTATCTTACAAATGAGTTCTTTAATCTAACTGCTTAACTATTTATCTGTACATGGAATTGTGTTATTTATTTTTTTACTCTTTACAGGAAAATGCCACGGGCACTATCTGATGTGTGGCGACATTTCACTGCAGCTAATGTAGAAGGGAAAGCTGTGTACATTTGCAAATACTGTGCCAAATCATATGTGAAGAATGCAACAGATGCAGAATCATCTGGCCAAGTGCATCAAGTTCCCTCAGCGCTCACAACAAGCAACCTCTGACAAAAGTCCCTCTACTTCTATTCGAGGTGAAAATTATGAATCAGATACCTTATCGATAGCAACAGCTCATGGTCCTCCTGGAATCAGAAGTTATTTTTGTCTCAATGGAAGAACGTTGTCAGAAATGCTGATTAATGTCTTGCTCAAGCTGTGTATGCAACTGGTTGACCTCTGATGCTCACAGGCAATGTGTATTGGAAGAGATTTCTGAATGTTCTTCGCCCAGCATACACCCCTCCAACCAGACATGCTTTATCTACTCCTTTGCTGGATGCAGAGTTCAAGTAAAGGTCAAGCAAATCATAAAGAAAGCAGACTATATTGCAGTCATCTCTGATTGGTGCTCGAATGTTCGTGGGCAAAGAATAATTAACTACATCTCCACCCCTCAACCAGTATTCTACAAGAGCACAACCACAAGGGACAACAGACACACCGGTCTCTACATTGCACATGAGCTGAAGGCAGTCATCAATGACCTTGGACCACAGAAGGTATTTGCACTGGTGACCGACAATGCAGCGAACATGAAGGCTGCTTGGTCTAAAGTGGAGGAGTCCTACCCTCACATCGCATCCATTGGCTGTGTTGCTCATGCATTGAATCTGCTCCTCAAGGACATCATAGCATTGAAAACAATGGATACCCTCTACAAGAGAGCCAAGGAAATTATTAGGTATGTGAAGGGTCATCATGTTCTAGCAGCAATCTACCTCACCAAGCAAAGTGAGAAGAATAAGAGCATCACATTGAAGCTGCCCAGCAACACCTGTTGGGGTGGTGTTGTGTTCATCATGTTTGACAGTCTTCTGGAGGGGAAGGAGTCTCTCCAAGAAATTGCCCTATCACATTTTTCCGATATGTACAGCCCCATCAAGAGGATCCTCCTGGATGATGTATTTTGGGAGAGTGGTAAGCAGCCTGAAACTCCTGAAACCTATAGCAGTAGCCATTGCATGGATTTAGGGAGACAATGCCATCCTGTCTGAGGTTCAGACTCTGCTTGCAGATTTACGAGAAGAAATCCGTTCTGTCCTGCCCACTTCACTGTTGCTCCAAGCAGAGGAAACTGCAGTTCTGAAATACATCAAAAAGCGTGAAGACTTCTGCCTGAAGCCAATACACGCTGCAGTGTACATGTTGGGCCCCAAGTATGCTGGCAAGAGCATCCTGTCTGGTGCAGAGATCAAGGCCTATGGTGTCATCACTACCGTGTCTCGCCACCTTGGCCTGGATGAGGGCAAGGTTCTTGGCTGTCTGGCGACGTACACTTCCAAGCAAGGGCTTTGTTATGGAGATGCTATATGGCAGCCGTGCCAACATATCTCATCAGCCACCTGGTGGAAGGGACTTTGTGGATCTGAGGCTCTTTCTCCTGTTGCCTCCATCATCCTCCAAATCCCACCAACATCAGCCCCCTCAGAGCACAACTGGTCCTTGTTTGGGAACACACACACCAAAGCACGCAACAGGCTGACCAATACAAGGGTTGAAGAATTGGTGGCCATCCGGGCAAATTTGAGGCTTTTTGAGCCTGACAACGAGCCATCCTCAACAAGGTTGGAAAGTGACAGTGAAGATGAGGCCTCAGTCTGATGTTCAAGAGGTGGACATTGAGGAGGTCCAGGGAGAAGACATGGAAGCCTGAGAGGAAGACAACTAAAGCTTTAGTTTCTAGACTATCATTTTACATATGTTGAAAACCTTTCTGGGAGATGCGATGGATCATTCAATATTCCCTTTCTTTTGTTGTTCAGTGAAATCATCCCATGTGAAGAGTCAACTCATTTAATTAAAGTTCAATTTGTAACAAAACATTTTGTATTTCTATTGGAAGGATTTAGTCATCTACAATTATGTCTACTTATGATAAGGTAAAAGGTTTATGTTTCTGTCTCCATATGATATCGTAAATATATCCAATGCAAAAAATATCTACAATTAAATGGTATTCATTTTCATATATTTCTGTTAATTCCTGTTAATTCCCACGGAAAGTTTCCACATCTGAATATTCCCCAAAATGTGCAACCCTAGTCACACATTTAACATGGAGGGCATTAGTTGTCTGCTAATCAATCCACTTGGGTTAGAAATAGACTACTGAGTTTATACAGTGCTTTCGCAATGTCTCCTAAAGAAACATCCATTTTAGTTTCCTGTTTCAAATGATTTGCCCTACTGAACATACCCCTCTTATCCCTATTCAGGTGTTTGGAGTTGGCCAGTACCTGGAGGAGGCTCTGCAGTGTGGGGAGGTGGTGTGGCACAGGGGCCTGTTGAAGAAGGGATATGGCCTATGTCACGGCGCCGCGGGCAACGCCTACACCTTCCTGGCTCTCTACAAGCTCACCCATGACCCCAAGCACCTCTACAGGGCCTGCATGGTGAGAGGCAGACTGAACTCACTGACCTGACGGGGAAATCTCCTGGCCCCATGTCCTCACCTGCAACCACAAGCAAGCTCTCATCAATTGATGAGGATGTGGAGCCTGGAGTTTCCTCTGGTCAGGTCACATTATCAAATGACTGAATCCAGAGTTTTGATATAAGATTTTGAAGGGCACTTTAGCAATACTTTTAATTTGCACTCAATCATACTGCTGGCAACGACCCAACCTTAAAATGGAAAATTATTCAGCGAACCTGAGACATCAGAAGTTAACCATTGTATGTTTATTGACAACTACTAGGTGGCTGTCAGTGTGTTAGTTACAGGTGCTAGGTGGCTGTCAGTGTGGTGTTAGTGACAGCCGCTAGGTGGCTGTCAGTGTGTTGTTAGTTACAGGTGCTAGGTGGTTGTCAGTGTGGTGTTAGTTACAGCTGCTAGGTGGTTGTCAGTGTGGTGTTAGTGACAGCCGCTAGGTGGTTGTCAGTGTGGTGTTAGTGACAGCCGCTAGGTGGTTGTCAGTGTGTTGTTAGTTACAGGTGCTAGGTGGCTGTCAGTGTGGTGTTAGTGACAGCCGCTAGGTGGTTGTCAGTGTGTTGTTAGTTACAGCTGCTAGGTGTACTGTAATGGAACGGACTAGAATGTCTTTGTCGTCACCGGTGGGCCAAATAATCCTAGTGGCATCTAAAGTGTCACTAAGAATTGGCTGCTAAACATTTATTTATCTTAGGACAGTATTTGTCAATCGTCTGAGACTCATGAAGTTTGACTGTTGTATTGTAAAAAGTGACACTTGTCTTTTATTTTCTGTAGTTTGCAGACTGGTGCATGAATTACGGCAAGCATGGCTGCAGGACACCGGACACTCCTTTCTCATTATTTGAAGGTAATGGAACGCCATCTAACACACAAAATATCAAATGCTTGAAGTGGAATGTTTAGCCTAGATCACAGATTTGCTCAATCATTTGGCAAATTTCAATGAATAGTGGAAAGCTTGAAAACATGGCCTTGTTCATTAGGTATCAAATGGTAGAAAACTGACAAACTGGGAGGAAATACCTAAACATTTGTTAAAATTTTTGCTAATGTGTGCTCTGATGAATATGACCCAATAACTGTTTTAGATGTGAAATCAACGTGTCACTTCCTGTCAACAGGCATGGCTGGGACCATCTACTTCCTGGCGGACCTCCTCCAGCCCTTGAAATCAAAGTTCCCAGCCTTTGAGGTGTAAAAGGTATCCCTGCTTACCCCTGGTCTCCTGCCTGCTGCTCTGGAAACTATGATACACATCCAAGCACCTAATCTCTCTCAAACACACACACACACACACACACACACACACACACACCCCGAGACATTTAAGAAACAAACACACACACGGGCATATCCACCGCAGAGTCACCTCTGCAGGCGATAATCAAGATGACTTTTTCCATCACAACAAAATCTTCCCACAGTCTCTCCTTATTGGCTGAACGGTAACTGTGTGTGGTAAGCGCACTGTGGTGTAGGGAGGGAGACCAGGGACAATCAGTGCGAGGGTGACATTTTGCACGAGCAAATGGCATTGAGCAGTGAGCAAACAAACCATAAGATTTCAAATAGATGTGAAGGCAAATGATCCAATGTGAATTCCAAATACTTCAACTTTCAATTGCATCCCATACATCACGTGCATTGCTCAGTTGACTAAACTCTGGCTAAATTATTGCCTTCTTATAACACTACTTGTTGAAAAGTTCAAATTAAATCATGCTTTGAGTTTTTTTATGATGCAGATTGTTGAGTTTTACGGTATTCTTTGCACAGATCTGCACCTTTTTTCTTTGCGTGAGGAAAATGTCGACTGTAGTCTAATATGTGCATGGTGCATGGGGGTTTGAAATGTAATGCACTGAATCTTGCTCACTATTTTGTGTCTAGACATGGGGCATAAGCAGAGATGACCACCTAAAGTGGATTGTCCATTGATAGACATCAATTCAATATTTACTTTTCATTCATTTTATGACCTATTGAGACTTCAGTTTATCTGATACGAAATTGACTACGATTTCTTTGCTCGGGCTGGAGTCTGGTCAAAAGGTAGTCCTCTCAACTTGGGACCATAATTACCCCCCCCCCCCCCCCTTGGTGGCAGGGGTTGGAGCCCCATCTCCACCTCTCCTGTCAATGTCCCAACTATCTGTCTCTACTTTCCCGCTGTACTGTATATGAATCAATAAAAAATACTAGGGAATCGGAGTACCGACCAATCTCCTATAAAAAAAAACGATAGAAAAAAGAACTTTGCTCCCAACATTCATGTTTGTTAATTTTAGATTTCACCTTTTTTTGAATAACAGGAATAGAACTTCTATGGTGTAGAGGATTTTTCATCTTTGCAGATTGTGGCTGTAATAGAAGCTGTACTGAAACTATTATACTGTGTGACAAAGTGCTACAGTAAAACTGTAATGACCATGTGACGCATCATCACAAGTTGTGTGTGTGTGATGTATGCTTGTAACTTTACTGCTCATCTACGCTTTCTTCACATTTCCATTGGCTAAATAATAAAACATGGTATTTTTTACATCTCACCTGTCTGTTACCTTTGCTATTAAACTATTATCATCGTTCTAGTGTTCTGAATCTGACTGGCTCCTTGTCTCGACCTGATGTTATAATAACAGAGCAAAGCCACTAAGGGGCAGCGGAGAGGTTCACGTTGAGCGGCAAGAATTGGTGAGTCCGTCCAACCATCTACTAAAGCCTCCATTTTGCTGTCCCCTTTCCAAACACTGTTAAGTGGTGAATCTACTCTTTCTGACTTGACTGCTCCAACTTTCTCTACATTTATAGGGGCGGCAGGTAGCCCAGTGGTTAGAGTGTTGGGCCCATAACCGAAAGGTTGCTGGATCAAATCCCCGAGCTGACAAGGTAAAATTCTGTCGTTCTGCCCCTGAACAAGGCAGTTAACCCACTGTTCCTAGGCCGTCATTGAAAATAAGAATATGTTCTTAACTGACTTGCCTAGTAAAATAAAGGTTAAAAAAAAAAAAAAAAAAAAAAAAAAATTTTTACTCCTTTCACTAAGGCACAAAAACAATGTGCATGTTAAACCCCAGGTCTCCCGCGTGCCACAAGACTGTTCGCTTAGGGAGCTAACAAGTCTTGCCAGGTTCACCGAACCACCTCCGTAACAAGTGAACAATTGCACTGTAGCCTGCTGTATTGACCGTCTTAGTTATGTGGTTATACATGCATAATTAGCACAACATCCTTATTGGCTGGTCCTGTTCACTGCGCCCAGGTCAGCTGTAAAGGGGTGTTGTAGTATGAGCCTTTCTAACAGGACACTAATTGGGCTCGAACGGTGGAGCTGGAAGATGACTGAAATCTATCTACCCTGTCCCTATGGAACTCCACTCCTATCACACTCTATGCCAAATAAGGCATGAGAAACCCTGAAGGCGAGGGGCCACAATACCTCAGCTCTTTTTAAAGCCCACTCCCTGCTCCTCTTTTACGATATGTGGCTAACATGGGCTCAAACCTGTGTTTAAATACCATTTGAAATATTTGAGCGTTTGCTTTAGCCCGTGGGTGGGTTTGATGGTTGGGTTTGTTATTTTGGGACTGTTCTATTGGTGCCCCTGAAACAAGGCAAGCTCAATCAAGGACAGCTTAATGTTTGAATTGATTTCAAATAGTATTTGAACCCAGGACGACTTGGCTCAGGGTTGGTGGGGGGGAATGTCCCAGCAACCAGTGACCCCCTTGAGGAGCTGCTCCCTGTCCCCCTCTCCTCTGAGATCGGGACAGGGGGAGGAGGAGGTAAGAAATTGAACACCGCAGGAGTAAAAATAGAGCTCATGTGTCCCCAGACATGTCCTACATCACATTACATACAGCAGGAGGAGGAGGAAGGACAGCACTACGGGGGCTGATGGCTGTGTTCTTGACCCTGTTGGGGGATGAGAACAGTGACAGTCACACTGTGAATTGTATAGTCTGACCTAATGACCACTGTGACGTAAGGGGCGGAGTCAGGCAGATTCTGCACAGGCGCAACATTTCCAACATTGTTTCCGACAAACAACTTGAAACAAAAGTACAGCCAATTGGGCTGTAACAAGTGGCCACTGGTTCGATGCAAATTCTGTTTAAGTATAATACAATCAAATACTTTACAATACAGTCCCAATCAAAATTCTGTAACTATCCTTTTTAATTCGCTTTGGGTATTTGGATTCGGTGCAAATCCACCGATTCTTGGCAATCCAAGCCGTTGCATACATCGTATGTCCAGAATCAGCTGTAGTCTTTAGCCTTTTCCATGGCATTGATGAGTTCTAATACAAAAAATCACTACATTGTTGTGAATCATTATTCATTTGTTATACTATTGATTTTCCAGGTCTTTCACACACACACACACACACACACACACACATACACACGGTATACCCATTATCTGTGTCATCACAAACTAGACTCCTACAACCTTTTATCTGTCTCAATCACAGGGAGTATTATATTTATTTGAATGGTTTAAAATTGTATCAACGTTCAAACACTATTTCGCTAAAATATCATATAACATGTATCGTATATCATAGAGGTGTTGATATGTAGCCTAGACACTTCTCTGACAGCCCAGACAGAATGTATTAGTCCTATGTTTTATTGTATTAGCCCTATTAACACAGTACACTGGTATATTACTCTCTCAATCTTGGGCCATTGGTGGGATAACTGAAGCTTGTTCAAGAAGTGTTATAAGAATAATAATTGTTTTACTGTTTCTTGTAGTAGGCACATGTTGTTTGGTTATTTTAGTCCCAAATGTGCATTCCTATTTTTCATACAAACTTTATAATGGAATGAAATGTGAAAACAAAAAGAAAGTTGACTTTCCTCTTCCAATAAAAATGTAATCTCATTCGTTAGATATGTGGAGGATCAGTAGTGGTGTGTATTCATGCATGCCGGTGAACCCAGCCTTCATCTCTTTGTGTTTCTTCATAATTTCACTTCAGTTCGCAAGAGGCTGAAGAGTGTGATATTGTTGCCGCCTGTAGCATTGAATACAAGGGAGGCCAGCAAGCATTTGGCCTCCCTTGATTTCAAAAAAATAAAAATATATATTAAATTAGAGCCAATCAGTGTTGAGCTAAACTGAGAGAGCACAACTGTGAATGGTCCTGGCACACCAAAAACAGGTGTCAAGGGAAGCCAGCTTGGATTTGGCATCACTCCTATCCAGTGGCAATTTTAGCAAGTAAATCTTGGTGGGGCAAAAAAAAACATTCGTGGGAGAGAATGCCATGAGTGTGCAAAGCTGTCATCAAGGCAAAGGGTGCCTATTTTGAAGAATCTCAAATAAAATATATTTTTATTTGTTTAACTTTTTTTTTGTTGCTACATGATTCCATATGTGTTACATATTTGATGTATTCACTTTTATTCTACAATATAAAACATAGTACAAATAAAGAAAAACTCTTGAATGAGTAATATTCCAAACTTTTGGCCCCCAGTGTACATGTATGGACGATCGATGTCAGAGCGGCATTGGACTAAGATACAGTAGAATAGTATAGAATACAGTATATACATATGAGCTGAGTAATGCAATATATGAAAACATTAAAGTGGCTAGTGTTCCATTCCTTAAATTAGCCAGTGATTTCCAGTCTACGTCTATAGGCAGCAGCCTCTAATGTGCTAGTGATGGCTGTTTAACAATCTGATGGTCTTGAGATAGATGTTTTTCAGTCTTTCGGTCCCAGCTTTGATGCACCTGTACTGACCTCACCTTCTGGAAGATAGCGGGGTGAACAGGCCGTGGCTTGGGTGGTTGATGTCCTTGATTATCTTTTTGGCCTTCCTGTGGCATCGGGTGCTGTAGGTGTCCTCTAGGGCAGGTAGTTTGCCCCCAGTAATGCTTTGGGCAGACCGCACCACACTCTGGAGAGCCTTGCGGTTGCGGCTGGTCCAGTTGCCGTACCAGGCGGTGATACAGCCAGACAGGATGCTCTCAATTGTGCTTCTGTAAAAGTTTGTGAGGGTTTTAGGTGCCAAGCCAAATTTCTTTAGCCTCCTGAGGTTGAAGAGGCGGTGTTGCGCCATCTTCACAACACTGTCTGTGTGGGTGGACCATTTCAGTTTGTCAGTGATGTGTACGCCGAGGAACTTGAAGCTCTCCACCTTCTCCACTGTGGTCCCATCGATGTGCTCCCTCTGCTGTTTTCTGAAGTCCACGATCATCTCCTTTGTTTTGTTGAGTGAGAGGTTATTTTCCTGGCACCACTCCCAGAGCCCTCCCTGTAGGGTTGACCCACTAATCACAGACTTGGGTGCTGAGAGTTGGGGAGCAAGTTCAGCTCCAGCCGCAGGACGCCGACCAAAGGGACGAACCCGGGGATCAGGAGCGGACAGGTCACTTCTGCTGAGGCACGGGTACCTCTCGAGATGGCTGTGGCGCGGGAACCTGACAAACTGACGGGGCATGGGAGCCTGGCGAACCAGGGGAGCTGACGAGCCAGCTGGGGCATGGGGAGTCTGACGAGCTGGATGGGGTATGGGGAGCCCTCCGATCTGGCGGAGACAGTGGAGCCTGGCGATCCGGCTGAGGCATGAGAGCCTGTAGCGGCTCCTAGACCCGACGTCATTACACTGACACACAAGAAAAACAAATAAAAAGTCCCTGATGCTTCCCTAATTCGAGGTGTTATTCTGTAACAACACAGATGCTCGGAGTACGGGCAGTGAACATTTTAATATATACAGACATGAAACAAAACACGGACAGCGTCTGTACATAAGAACAGGAACAGAACAACAATGCTGACTGGGGAATGAACCTGAGGGAGTGACCGATATAGGGATAGAAATCATAGAAGTGATGCAGTCCAGGTGAGTCGATGACGATGGTGACAGGTGTGCGCAATAATCACCGCAATGGCGACGTCAAGCGCCGGAGAGGGGGAGTAAATGTGACAGTACCCCTTCCTGATGATGCCGACCAGAGGGACGGTCCCGAGGACCAGGAGCGGGCCGGCCGCCTCTACCGCTGTCCGTGTTTTGTTTCATGTCTGTATATATTAAATGTTCACTCCCTGTACTTGCTTCTCGTCTCCCAGCGTCTGTGTTGTTACAATGTCCAATGGCCGATGAGCACCGATACGTTTTATCTATAATTTCTCTTCATTATTTATCTTCATATGACAAGGATTAAAAAGGGTTTGCCAGTAGATTGTCAACTTGATACGTGATGATGACTGCCAGCTAAGATTTTGAAAGTTGACATGATCAGTCCAATCAAAGCTACTGATATGTGATTTGACATTTTATCTGTGGCCAATGACCTTGAGCCTTCTTGGATGGGCACTTCTAATGTAACTATGGCAGCACCCAAGGGTCTTGAATTTTCGAGCTCTACCCTTAGACTTGGCGGTGACGTAGTGTCCCCATGAGTGACAGAACACTGAGCCAATCACGGCGCAACTAGAAAACATTACCAACACCTATGCTCCATATTTTTTCGCTGGCTGCCCCACAACAGACAGCACTGAGCTAAGCTGAAACACCTGCGTTCTGTAGCTGCCTTACTCAATAAAGCAGAAAAGAGACCATGTTTGTATGTGGCTTTATTAACTCAATGATTTTATTTTATTTTTTACATTGTTTGCAAACTGATATGTGACACGTATTAATGCCAAAATAACACACACACAAAAAAGTATATATTATGTTATTTTTTAGCTAAACATGTGGGGCTCTGAATGACGGGTCGCCATTGCTCCTATCGCAGATAAATACCTTGAATTGTTGCATCTCGATGTGTTGTTGTCCTCCGGTGGCCCTCTAGCTAAAATTGGCCCTTCCCTAAATTAGCCATGGATGGAGATAGGTATTTGGACTTGGGGTTTTACTTAATTCTCCGCACTGGCCAATGATTATAACAGCGATTCTGATCCAACCATAAAATACACTGTTCCCCTGGACTGAGAGAATGGAAGTTCAATATGTAGCTAGTTGTATAAGGCTAACGTTAACTAGCTAACATTACCCATGAAAGGAAGTTAGGCTAGCGAGCAAGCGTTTTAACCAGGTAGCCTAAGACAACAACAAATAAAAGCGTGTACTGTATGACGGAGTGATAGACAGTTTCCTCAACATGAAAGAGAGGAGGATGGCATTGGTATTTCTCTACAAGTAGGGTGAGTCAACATGTTTTTCTACTTGCACAACACACACACACACACACACGTGCACACAGAAATCAGAACCATGGACAGCCACGTCATATGTAGCTTACGTTGATTGGACTAAATTGTTTTAGCTATATTTTAGTTGTCACTCTATTATGCTAAGCATAGGTGATTTGAAGTTGAAATGGTGTTGGGATAGTGGAGGCAGCTCCTGTTTCCTTTGCGACTTGCAATAACTCTCCCTGGTTCTAAATCAATAGTCTGAAATTATCGTAAACATTAACTTTCTTGACCATGCTGTGGGTCATGTAAGTGTTTGCTACATGCAATATGCTTTGTGGACTTCATCGGACAGAGGTTGCGCTCTGGTTTTGTGATGAAACACAGGTGTGGTTGAATGTCTTCTTCTTATTGTCTATATATCACGGTGTCAAGGCATATGAACTAACAGGTTATAGAGCAAACAACTCAATTATCACAACACTTAGGTTGTAATATGGCATTTTTTCTGTCTTGGCTTCCCCAGTGATTTTTACCCACGCACATCTACTGGACACCACAGCAGGCTGCATCTACTTATTAGATTGATATACATAGCCTAAAATCGAATTTGTGTCCGTTGTTTAGGCCTAGGTCTGCAAGGTCAATAGGAAAAAGCTAACTTGATTTTTAACTCACTATACGCATTAAAAGCCCAAAACATATCCAGTTGTGCTTCGGACCCAACAGGACCCTGCTTTTCATTTTGTGTTTTGACTACGCCTCAATACAACCATAAGAGGAGGAAGACTCTCACTGTTTATAAATATCACCTTGTAAACATGAGAAGCTTTCTGCTGTTGTAGGCCAACTGAAACAGGCTGTTGGTTCGGCGCATTTTTGTATCCACGTCGGAACACGCAAATCCAGCCCATTTCAGCGCCCATCTATCACTCACCTACTTCAGGCGAGAATGTCAACCAATAACATAGTTTGCGACCCTTGTATACGGGTTTGGAAATTCTGACCCGAGACAAGGAGTCTCGAATCAGTTCCTTAGCCGACTAAAAATAGCCATGTTCCCGTCCTTCTAAAGGCCTGCTAGCACTCCAAGAGGGGACCACAGCTCCACTTTCCGTATTGCCCTAAGAAAGTTAAAGAACTTCCAGAGCGTCATCTGATCCGCCCTGTGACATCACGAGCCGGTCATGAATAAGAGAGGGAGTTTGAGCATGGTTCAGGACCACTCTCTCTTGGGACTCCGGCTTCTTTAGTCTTGTTTCTTTCAGCCCAGTGTCAACTCCTTTATCTCCGTAATGGTGTGTACTTTTGGATTATCAGATGCTTTTTTTGTGTCTTTCAAGTGATTATCAGATGCTTTTTTCAATTTGTGTGGCATTGGGGCTATTGGATTATCTTAAAGCCTGACGTTGCTGCAGAAGGGGCATCTGTGTGATTTGGTATAGAGATTGAATATCAAGACTAGGGTGGTTCCCTTCTTTGTTAACAAAATATGCCACTGTCATGCCCCTTTTTTTGGAAGAAACCAAGGAGGACGTATTAGATTAGAGCTTGTCATTTGGCTTCACAAAGAAACCGTAGAATATATCCCTAATGCTAATCTTTACATGTCTACGTACTGGTACCATTGAAAGCATTTAATCTAGCCATCGTCACTCTAGCTAGTGGTATTTCTCACCTAGTGTCTAATTAATGTATTGTTCTATATCTAGAATGTAAACCTTCTATATACCTGTATTTCTATGTTATTCTGTTGAGCACCTGCATCAATTTGAGATTAGTCTCTGTATCACCATGGTGCCGGCGATGTGTTGGTACTTTGAGAATGGCAGGACGCTTGTGGTGCATGGTGGTGGATTGGTTATAACAGGTCCCAGATCAGGTCCTAGGGATTCATCCTCGTGGTGCATGGTGGTGGATTGGTTGTAACAGGTCCCAGATCAGGTCCTAGGGACTCATCCTTGTCTTGTTGTGGTGTGTGTGTCTTTAATAGGCTGATGCTGAAGCTGCTGCTGCTTCTCCTGCTTTCACGGCAGACCAGATTGAGGGTAAGTTAATTGTGTGTGTGTGTGTGTGTGTGTGTGTGTGTGTGTGTGTGTGTGTGTGTGTGTGTGTGTGTGTGTGTGTGTGGAGAGAGAAGTGTGTTGAGTTTCTTAGGGCCCTCCTCTTTGTTATGTCTATCTTATCTCACTAGGTGAGAACTCTGTAGGATTAGGTGAGGACTCTGTAGGATTAGGTGAGGACTCGGTAGGACCAGGTGAGGACTCTGTAAGACCAGGTGAGGACTCAGTGTAGGACCAGGTGAGGACTCAGTTTAGGACCAGGTGAGGACTCTGTAGGACTAGGTGAGGACTCTGTAGGACTAGGTGAGGACTCGGTAGGACCAGGTGAGGACTCGGTAGGACCAGGTGAGGACTCTGTAAGACCAGGTGAGGACTCAGTGTAGGACCAGGTGAGGACTCAGTTTAGGACCAGGTGAGGACTCTGTAGGACTAGGTGAGGACTCGGTAGGATCAGGTGAGGACTCTGTATGACCAGGTAGTATTGTATGCTCTGCATGGTTTCTGCCCATGAGATCCCCTCTGTGTGTGTGATAAGTCACTGATAAGTAGGTGAAAATGACCTAAATTGTGTCCACTAGTTTTGGAGCCCATGGCCTTGACAACACAAGGGCAGAATAACCCAGGGGCTTGTTCAGCTGTCCAGAGGAGATTAGTGTCCTTGCTTCTATTCTGAGCAGCACTGTCTTGTTTTGAATGACAGAGTACAGTGGTCCTTAGGGCTCGGATGGCCAGACGCATCTTGGTGTGTAGAACTAGTGGCAGTTGGTTTGTAGAACTAGCTAGTGGTAACTGGCCAGAATAGAGTGAGCTGGAAATGAACTGTTGAGGCCCTTTACTCCACTAGGTGCTAAAAGGAATGTCTCGTCAGTCAGTGGCAGTCCAGTGGTACAACCTCCTATAGTGGACACATCCTTAAAACACTATTCTTACGATTATATACAATTCCTGTATGTTATCTTGTACAATACAATTATTGTATAGGTGTTATTTTATCAGACAAGTCTCTGTTAGAATTTTTTTTTAACACTTTATATCAACTTTCATAAATTAACATTAATAAACAAATACGTTTTTTCATTATTTGTAAACATTTATAACCATTTATAATGTAATAAAAGTTATTATAAAGTGTTTCCTAAAGAATCCACTGCTTCTGCATATTCTAGACTAGAGCACTTGCTATTGGCTGGAAGAGCAGCTAGGCTAGGTGCTGCAGGAATGCAGGCGGGCCCAATGCTAGCGGGTGATTACGCCGTAGTCAGCATTCTTATGTTTAACCCGAGCCAGGCAGGCGGAGACGGCCATGGCCGTATACGGCATGGGTTACTTTCTTAGGGCATATCGATTGTCATTCGGTGGTTCTAAATGCCAAACGCCAGCGGGCCTTGTAGGGGGAAGTGAGGGAGGGGGTGGAGGGGGGCAGCTGCTGCCTTTCGGAAATCACATAAGGCCAGTAATCTGTTGGATCACTTTCAATTGGGATTCTCAGTGGAGTCCATAGAAATAGGGAGCCGTTATAGTGACCCGCCCACCATGCTACCTTTCTACACCTATCTCTACAGTACACACAGCTGTTGGTTGATAATTAGTCAGGGGACAATGAGGGAGAAATCAAGCGTTCGCCATCTTTGAATCTGCTTCACAGCAACATGACATGTAGCTCCTCCCCAATCTCCAGTGCTGCATTTAGAAGGAACTTTTACGAGAACGGTGAACACTGTCATTGATTGAGTGTAGTTTTATTAGTAGTAAGTATTGAACAAATATCTGGTCTGTTTTGCCTTTGGTTCATAAAACAAAATGACTAATAATGACGGAGCTACTTTTAATCCCAATAACTTGAGTGTGAACGAGATATTTGTCAGGTTACTTTATGCTTGTCTTCATCCAACTCATCGTAACTCTCGTCCCTCCAGACTTCAAAGAGGCTTTCGGGCTCTTCGACAGAGTCGGTGACAGCATGATTGGATTCAACCAGGTGGCTGACGTCATGCGCGCCCTGGGACAGAACCCCCAGAACAAGGAGGTTGCAGTGATCCTGGGAAAACCATCCCCCGATGGTGAGACCACCACTACTCCTATAGGGATAGGTTGTGAGAACATCGCAAGCGCTGTGAGAATGTTGCGAGAACGTCATGATACGTTCAGGTAGAAATGTAGTATAAAGACCAAACAGGCCTCTCTAACCCTGTAGAATAACAATTCTATCTGCAAAGTCCCACGTATGTTTGCCCTACTGAACGTGGCCCTGGCCCTCCAGGTGGGCTTGATCAAACACGCCACATATTTGAAAGAAACCTGGTTGAAAGGGTGATTATATGGAATAACAATGATGTAACGACCGTCACTAGCGATATACTAGTGTTTGCCATTGACGGGGTGTGCACGATGTGGTCGTATCAAAACGGCCAGTGGAAGGCTAGAGATGGACGACCATACCAGGTGTGACTAACGGCCATCTTTTCTCCTTCGTTGCGTCAGATATGGCCAACAAGAGGCTGGCCTTCGCCGATTTCATGCCCATGATGGAAAAAGCCGATAAATTGTTGAAGGGTACACTCGATGACTACGTTGAGGGTCTCCGCGTCTTCGACAAGGAGGGCAACGGCACTGTGATGGGGGCTGAGCTACGCATCGTGCTGGGCACACTTGGTGAGTGGAGTCGATACATTTAGACACGCTACAGTACAGCACTGACTGGGCAGTGGGTTAGGGGTTAGCCAGCTGGGTGAAATCAATCCCCTAACCCCCTACACCCTAGGTACACTACAGACATATTACTTACACCTGTCTAACCGTCTCAGATCTACACAAGTGCTTCGGGTGTAGGGTGAATTTGGGTTGATTTTGGATTCAGGATTTGTGTGTGTTCCTGACTGGCAAATTGTTGGTCCCTCTTAGGTGAGAAGATGTCCGAGGCAGAGATTGATTCCCTCCTTTCAGGTCAGGAGGACGAGAACGGCAGCATCAACTATGAAGGCAAGTTTTGTTCAACCTCTAAAGAGCAAATATCCTGGATCCTGCACAGATCATGTTTCAGACTGTTTTAATAACAGTATCATTCAAATATTTGTACTGTTATTTTTATCAAATTGATGTTTATCAAATGTTTTTTATTTTTTATATATACTTATTTTTTTATTTAGATCTCATGCTCCTGTACTTATGCCACCTCTCTGTTCTCCCCCCAGCATTCGTCAAGCACATCCTGTCTGTGTAAGATAGTGCTGCGGCAACCAAAGCTTATCTATCTCCCAGACCCCATGGTGTCAGGACTGTTTTTCTAAAGACCAACCTAGGAAAGAAAAGGGCTATAATGGGACGTCGAAAAGACATTCTGTGTGCTTTTTCTTTTCAACTCGTCACTCCTCCACTCTACAGAAGTTACCTCTCCACTGTCAGATGACGACCCTCTCCTCGCCTCCACCTGGGGAATGTCTCTCCACTCGGTGTGGGACGGTGACCACTCATCAAGTGGAGGTTGTAACCTCAACCCCCCCCCTTCTCTCAAAGTTATATTTATTTTCACTCTGTCGTTTCAGAATAAACTTTTCCAAAAGTACATCCCCCAATTGATTCTTGGTCTTCTTCATTGAGCTTGTGACAATGTATTTAGAGGTGTCATCCATGAAAGGATAATACAGGAATATTAAGATGGATATATTGCACTCTGTATATAGATTTTCTATTGTGTTTTTGACCATGTTTGTTTACTGTGTAACTCTGTGTTGTTTTTGTCGCACTGCTTTGCTTTGTCTTGGCCAGGTCGCAGTTGCAAATGAGAACTTGTTCTCAACTGACCTACCTGGTTAAATAAAGGTGAAATAAAAAAAAAAAAAAAAGAAATCCTCTCTAAGAAGTGCATAAATACACCAATTAAATGACACTATCAGTTTTTTCATAAACATGTAGTTATATTAAACATACCAATATTTAGGTCATGTGAACAACTGTCACCTGTCAACTGAAGGAACACACTTTGCTGAATCTCTACAGTTACATATTACAATGGTAAGTTAATGGGATCAAAATAGGAAGGCTGAAGACATTACAAGTAACTTTTATTCCATCTACTGTTTGACACATTTTCAGAAACGCAAGGATCCCATTTAGCATCTACCATGCTTGTATGACTGGTCCCTTACAACTGTGCCATTTATCCATGTATGGGTATTGAAGCGTCATCAAATAATATATCAAGAGTGGCTATATCATAAATCATTTTTATACTGCAGATAATGCATGTTAGCCCACTCTAAAATCCTGTTAAACATTGTATTCTCTCTTGGTACATACTTGCTGTTGAATGAAATGACCAATTCAAAAGGCTAGTTCACAATCTCTGGATTACCCTGAGTATGAAGTATGAGCCACCCTAATCTTAGACTGTTCTCTCTGCTACTGCACTGCAAGCGGTACCGGAGTGACAAGTCTAGGTCCAAAAGGCTCCATAACAGTTTCTACCCACAAGCCATGACACTGCTTAACAGTTCATCAAATGGCTACCCAGAATGTTTGCATTGACTTTTCACTCTGCTGCTATTCGCTGCGTATTATCTATGCATAGTCACTTTACCACTACCTACGTTCACATTGACTTGGTACAGGTATCCCCTGTATATACCCTCGTTATTATTTTATTTAGTTACTTTTTGGGGGTTTACTTTAGTTTATTTAGTCAATAAAATAACGTGTAGGCAGAGATAATCTGTGTTCATTCAGCAGGCCTTACCTCCGCCCAGTAGGTGGCAGAAAACGCATCACATTAAACTGTAGCCAAACCTTGAAATACTGAAGAAGAAACGCATTCACTTTTGTTGTGTCAGTTGGGTGAAAGTGGCACAGGGGAAAATGTTGTCCAAAGCTGTCAAAACGTGTTTTGCTGTTGGGAAAAATGTATGTCGAGGTGGACAGGTACTTTCCACTGCAAATGCCAGGTGCGTGTCATAGTTGCATGGGGAAACTGTGTGTAAATATGCTAATCGTTAACGTTAATTAACTGTCGTAGAGCAGGAAATACATTCGTAGAATAGTGTTGAATTCATTGAAATTGTCCTTAAACATATTTTAGTTAGCCAGCCTTGTCATGTATGTAGTCAGCAATTAAAATATAGCTACTTAAAGTGTTCAACATGGTCTGTTGACCCGCTAATGCTAAACTGGGACACAGTCACCTTTGGCACACTTTCCTAGAAATGGCCTTCAAAGCCTACCTGAGGTTTGCCTTTACATATGAGGTAGTGGCTCTGAGTTTAACTCAGCTATCCAACACTGCTAGCTAAAGATTGTTACACCAGATAATCTGTAGATACATCATTGTATACCCCCTATTCATGAACCTGACTATCCTGATTGATTGACTGGCTGTTTTGTTTGTTCTGACCTTGGTTTGGTTGGTTGGTTGGTTGATTGAACCTAATTAGTAATGTCATTCTAGGTTACTCAGCCCACCATGGGGAACTTGTCACTACTAACTACACTGATGTCAGAATAAGTCACAACTGTTTAAGTATACCACACCTAAAGTTTAAAAGTAGACTTTGTAGGATAGGTTAGGCCTTACAACAGCCTTGTTTATGTATGTATGTATGTGCCGTGCCTCCATTTCCCAGAATGCAACACAACCAGCCCCAGGAAGGGGAAGCTCCCCCGTCCAATCGGCCGGAGACGTCCAGCGCCAAAACTCTGATGGACATCGGTACCCGCAGGATCTTCAACGAGGACCATGACATGTTCAGGGAGAGTGTACGACGTTTCTGGACAGAGGAGGTGGTGCCATACCACAAGGAGTATGTTTTGCCTGTCTCTAACCATCTTCGCATGTGCCTAGTGTTCCCCACCAGGGTCCTGTTCATTAAGTACCTAACGGTAGGAAACTGACTGAAACCGGGAGGAACAAGCTGGACACTTGTTTTCCATTACAGAACATTTTGAAACGTTTTGCTACGGCGTGACCTAATAAACAGGACCCTGATGATTTTTTTTTGTTCAGTGAACTGAATGGTTTTGATGATGTGATTAGACAGTGTTGACTCAATGCTGACTTAAGGTATGGTCCCCTCCAGTTGGGAGAAGGCAGGTATGGTGAGCAGGGAGCTGTGGCAGAAGGCTGGGGAGCAGGGTCTGTTGGGGATCCTCACTCCAGAGGATCACGGTGGGATCGGAGGAGATCTGCTGTCTGCAGCCGTGATGTGGGAGGAGCAGTGAGTATCTTGTCTTGAATACAGGCCCTGGTGTCCTAGGTGTAGAAGTGGGTTTATTGGCTAGTATTTCCCAAGCCCTATTGCTATGACCATGGGTGTATATTAGAATGTAACAGTTGTGATACATTTCAAACAACTGACTTAACTAAGTCGGTGATTGATAACATCAAAATGCTTTTCTGTCAACAGGCTTTGTGTTGTACTGCCAGGAAAGTCAGAGGGGGATAATAATAGGACTTACACCCTGTCACCCAGTCGCACCCACCCTGTCACCCAGTCGCACCCACCCTGTCACCCAGTCGCACCCACCACCTCACCCAGTCACAGCCACCCTTTCACCCACTCACACTCACCCACTTACACCCACCCAGTCACACCCGCTCTCCCACCCAGTCACACCCACCCAGTCACAAGCATTTCGCTATACCAGCAATAATATCTGCTAAATATGTGTATGTGACCAATAAAATTAGATTTGATTTGACATGGCTGACTCCTCTCTTCACCCTGTCTCTCTTTGTCTTCAAGGATGTACTCTAACTGCTCTGGCCCAGGCTTCGCCCTCCACTCTGAGATTTGTATGCCCTACATCAGTAACTATGGCTCTAAGGAACAGATCGATCGCTTCATACCCCAGATGGCTGCTGGGACCTGCATCGGGGCGATCGCCATGACTGAGCCAGGAGCAGGCAGGTGAGGACTTTTAACACTACTGGGCCGAGCTGAGCTGTACTGTGCTGGTCTGGACTCCAGCTCCCAGAAGCCCCTTATGTCCTTTGAACACTAGGGAAAAGCTGAGCCAAGCTGAGCTGTACTGCGCTGGTCTGGTTACACATCCACTTCAGTTTCTGGGACCCTACTAGAAAGGATAATGTGAAAAGAAAATATTCAAGCAGGCACAGTACAGTTTGGGTCGGCACGATGGTGTGAAACGGGTATTATTGGTTAATTTAATAGTTTATACTTTCAGCATGATAATTTGACGATGGTAAGGTCAATGTGGAGTCATTAAGCTTGTGTTCTGTTTTCATTATAATGTGTCCTCCAACCTCTACTTCTGTCTAGCCAATAGCAGGCCATCCTAAAGACCCTGTCCAATAGCAGGCCATCCTAAAGACCCTGTCCAATAGCACGCCATCCTAAAGACCCTGTCTTCTCTCCTTTCATCCCAGTGACCTCCAAGGTGTCAGGACTTACGCTAAGAAGGACGGAGATGACTGGATCCTCAACGGCAACAAGGTGCGTTCAGGGTGGGTGTGGTTTAACCAGACTAGGGTTGTGTTCAGTAGGGCACACCGTAGCAAAATGTTTTACAATGGAGAACGAAAATCTGTATTCTTGTTTGACAAATTCGAGTAGTACTTCTCCGTTTCAAAATGTTTTCTCCCAACTGAACATGACCCATGTCATTGACCTCTGTCCCTTGACCCACAGGTTTTCATCACCAACGGCTGTATGGCTGACATGGTGATCGTGGTGACCGTAACGAACCGCGAGGCGAAAACAGCTGCCCACGGGATCAGCCTCTTCCTGGTGGAGAAAGGAATGCCGGGCTTCCAGGCGGGCAAAAAGCTGGAAAAGATTGGCCTGATGGCACAGGTACAGTCAGAAATCCCCCTCTTGTTAACGGGCCATTTTGACCACCTGTCTGGGTTCAAATACTTTTTATTTCCTTTTCAAATCCTTTGAGTTTGATTGAGCCTGCATGTAGAACCAGGTGGATGGGTTGTACTTTTTGGACTATTCCATTGAGAGGTCACTCGAAATGCAAGCTATATATATATATATATATATATATATATATATATATATATATATATATATATATATATATATATATATATATATATATATATATATATATATATATAGTAACCATAGTCTCTGTCCCCAGGACACGGCCGAGCTGTTCTTTGAAGACGTGCGTCTCCCTGCTTCTGCCCTGCTGGGACAGGTCAACAAGGGTTTCTACTACCTGATGAACGAGTTGCCACAGGTACACCAGGGATGAATTACACTTGCATGATATACCAGGGTTGGGGTCTGTTACATTTCAATTCAGGAAGTAAACTGAAATTGCAATAGCAATTGTATTTATTTAGAAAGCAATGACTGAATTGAAAGGAATTGACCCCTAACCTATTTTATGTGCTTGATTATCACAAAGCTATGGCTACATCTAGTAGCTACAAACCAGGTAATCATTGGTGCTCCTTCCCTCTTCCTCCTGGTTCTTTCAGGAGCGCCTGCTGATAGCAGACATGGCCATCGCCAGCAGTGAGTTCATGTTTGAGGAGACCAGGAATTATGTGACACAGAGGAAGGCTTTCGGCAAGACCATCGCTCACCTTCAGGTTGGATAATGTTGTCTTCTTCTGCTGTAGTAACCAGTGACGTATTCAGTGTGGTGGAAAATGAGATCTATTGGGGCGGTAGGTAATTTAGTGGGGACTGAACTGGCAACTAGAGGGCTGCTGGTGTCAGATCCCGTCTCTCCTACAGTTGTGCCCTTGACCAAGGCACTTAACGCCAAACCTAGCTCCATAGAACACATTTCTGTTTGATCAAATGAATGAATACAGTTGTATTATATTGAAGTGGTCCACTAAGTCCATCCCCCTGTCTCTTGGCCTGGCGCAGACAGTGCAGCACAAACTGGCAGAGCTGAAGACTGAGATCTGTGTGGGGCGATCCTTTTTAGACAACTGTCTCCAGCTCCACGCAGAGAAACGCCTGGACTCTCAAACAGCCTCTATGGCCAAGTACTGGTGAGAACACAACCAAACACTAAACCTTATTTTACCGGCTTTACGGTACTCCAATCAAGAACTTTCAGTATGTTTGACAGATAGAAGTGCACTTGAACATACAGCTACCCTTATGGATTTAAAGGGAGTGGGTTGGTATTAGAATGACGCTGGTTTGGTTGTGTTTTTCTTTCCATGATGAACAGTGTTGAAGTGCACAGTTCAGGGAGGAGGGTAGAGAATTGGGGACCCCTCCTATATCATCTGACTTGACTTTCTTTGTTGTTGGCAGGGCGTCTGACCTCCAGAACTCTGTGGCCACCCGGTGTCTGCAGCTCCACGGAGGCTGGGGCTACATGTGGGAGTACCCCATCGCCAAGTGAGTGACAGTGATATGTGTGTGCGTGTATCAGGGAAATACAAAATATTTTCCTATTTATTTCTATGCTGTCTGTGCATATGAACATCTTTCTCGCTCTCTCTCTCAGGGCGTTTGTGGACTCCCGTATCCAGCCCATCTATGGAGGCACCAATGAGATCATGAAGGAGCTGATCGCCCGCAGTATCGTCAGCCAGAAGTGAGGGAGATGTCGGAGTGACGTCACCATGGAGGAGAGCAGGGGAGTGGTTAACCCTTACACCAACAGCAGCTTGGACTGGGTTAGCTACTTAGCTTGTTGTTGGGGTCTTTTAAAGTGATTGTCATGGTCACTGAAGGTAGGCCAGTGGTAACTCTCACTTAAGACACATTTTCACTTGGTCTCCCATTGACTTCAATGCATGACTGAGATTAAATTGACTCTGAATAAGCATAACCAGAATATGTATTATTTCAGTATTTCTCTAATTTATTTGCTAATATTGCCTGGGACTATGTGGTTATAACTCTAGATGTAGGGTTGTTTATCCCTTTCCTTGGGCTCCTACAAAGTTAACAATATTTTCTTGATTCCATCCGTCCTTTCACAGAGTGATACAATGATCAATTGCACAGAATTAAGTTGTATATTTTTGTAACACCACCTTTTGTGTTTGTGTTTTATGGAGGTAGAAAATCAAATGGTATAATCTTGTAAGTTGGAATGTTTTAGTTCAAATGAAAGATGTTTCATGATTTTATCCGTCCATGTGTCATTTGTTCATAACTAAACAGGAAGTGCCCATTCCATTCTTCTACTGATAACTATTAATGATCAACATTAAAACACCACAACAAGCCGTGTATTACATTGCAGTACGTTTGACTGTTTTATTTTATTTAAACGAATGTTGATTGTAATGTAAGATTGCGTGTTTATTAAAGTTAGACAATTTTGGTGATCCATCTTACAATTTTAATTTGGTTCTGTACTATTGGGTTCTGTCACTTTCAGGAAGAGATATGGGGCGTTATATTGCAGAGGACCAAGGCATACAGGAATAATGCATTATGATGTGGTCCTAATGCATTATAAGCCTGGTTTTTGGGTGTGTCCGTTGTATGTGGGAAGATGTTTGAGCCTTAGGTTGATGCCCTTGTGACAGGTCAGGAGGACAAGCATGGCAGCTTCATGATTAAATAACGTGTGTCAAATTTATTTTTGCAACGCTCGAGCACGCTACGCGAAAGTTGCGGTCAGCGTGTTAGTGTTCTGCCCGACTCTCTCCTGGAATGGATTATTTTAACCACCAGATGGCAGTAAATCTTGTGAATTGATGAAACCTGGGATTTAGTCAATGTCTATCGATAGGGATTTATGTCGGTCTGTCTACTATGAGCATTTTTACTAGCTTTGATCTACTTTTTTTTTTAATACATTCCTATCGGTATGGTTTTAATAAGCATCCTGTTACCTTCAATATTAAAGTTTAGTCGAGTGTTATGGGCACACCCATTAACTCTTGGTACAGGTGTTGGATTACAGAGGATTATGTAAAACTAAAGTCAATCCACACACTGGTATAAAGTGCTTTAATATAGCCAACTGTTTTGTATCATATTCTGTCTGGCTTCAATGCTTGTCCAACCTATGAAACACCATTGGACAGGGGCCACATTCACTAGTTAAATGTTGCAGAATTAGATAGAAATGTAATGAATGGACCTGAAGTGCTTCCTTACTCTAGTCTGTTTGTTCTACATCATGTATTTCTATCTGAACTCTACAATGCTGCGCTTGGCTGAACCAAGTGGCCCAGGTGTAGCATAAAATCCTGTTGCCTCTGAACCCAGTGGCCCAGGTGTAGTATTAAATCCTGTTGCCTCTTTGAACCCAGTGGCCCAGGTGTAGTATTAAATCCTGTTGCCTCTTTGAACCCAGTGGCCCAGGTGTAGTATTAAATCCTGTTGCCTCTTTGAACCCAGTGGCCCAGGTGTAGTATTAAATCTAGCTGCCTTTGAAGCTGCTTTGGCTCAGCACAAAGGCAGGTGTCATTTCTGGCTCCCATTGACCCAGTCCCAAACTGACAGACATACATGTACTGTACATGTGTCCCAAATGGCACCCTTCTCTATGTAGTGCACAACTTTTGACCAGAGCCCTATAAGGTTTCATTTGGGATGCACACCTCGTAACAGGATCCTAGCATTAACAAGCAGGGCAATGCATCAACTAGCCTACTGTGGTGCGGATACATACATATATGGATGTAACATTTCGGCTAGTCTTACCAACAGACAACGCAGCAAGCTACTGCTCTGAGACCGCAAGGGAACAAATCAGCAAGCTACTGCTCTGAGACCGCAAGGGAACAAATCAGCAAGCTACTGCTCTGAGACCGCAAGGGAACAAATCAGCAAGCTACTGCTCTGAGACTAAAAGGGAGGCTATACAGCGGGTGAAATAAGTATTGAACACGTCACCATTTTTCTCGGTAAATATATTTCCAAAGGTGCTATTGACATGAAATTTTCACCAGATGTTGGTAACAACCCAAGTAATCCATACATACAAAGAAACCAAAACAAATAAGTTCAGAAATTAAGTTATGTGTAATAATGTGAAATGACACAGGGAAAAAGTATTGAACACATGAAGAAAGGGAGGTTCAAAAAGGCATGGAAAGCCAAGACAACAGATGAAAACTATCAGTAATTAAAAAGCAATCCAGCCCCCTGTCAGTGCAAATTAATATAATCTGGTTCAGTCCCAACTGATGGCCTACAAAAAGGTCTCATTGCCAAGGTGTCACACAAGACACATCTCATGATGGGTTAAAGCAAAGAGCTGTCTCAAGACATTCACAACCTAAAACATAATGATGGCATTGGTTATAGGCGCATTTCTAAGCTTCTGAATGTTCCAGTGAGCACTGTTGGGGCCATAATACGGAAGTGGAAAAACAATCATTTCACCATAAATTTGCCTCTACCAGGTGCTCCTCGCAAGATTTCTGACAGAGGAGTGAAAAGAATAATCAGAAGAGTTGTCCAAGAGCCAAGGAACACTTGTGGAGAGCTTCAAAAAGACCTGCAATTAGCAGGTACTGTTGTCTCAAAGAAAACATTAAGTAATGCACTCCACCGCCATGGCCTGTATGCACGCTCACCACGCAAGACTCCATTGCTGAAAAAAAAGCATGTTGAAGCTCGTTTAAAGTTTGCTGCACAACATTTGGAAAAGCCAGTGAAATACTGGGAGAATATAGTGTGGTCAGATGAGAGCAAAATTGAACTGTTTGGATGTCATAATACACACCATGTTTGGAGGAGAAATGGCACTGCACATCACCATAAAAACACCATTCCAACAGTGAAGTTTGGAGGTGGGAACATCATGGTGCTTTTCAGCAAATGGTACTGGCAAACTTCACATAATTGAAGGAAGGATGAATGGGCAAATTTACGAGGAGCACCTGGTCGAGGCAAATTTATGGTGAAATGATTGTCTTTCCACTTCCGTATTATGGCCACAACAGTGCTCACTGGAACATTCAGAAGTTTAGAAATGCGCCTATAACCAATGCCATCATTATGTTTTGCAACAATTAGGTTGTGAATGTCTTGAGACAGCTCTTTGCTTTTACCTACTCATGAGATGTGTCTTGTGTGACACCTTGGCAATGAGACCTTTCTGTAGGCCATCAGTTGGGACTGAACCAGATGATATTAATTTGCACTGACAGGGGGCTGGATTGCTTTTTAATTACTGATAGTTTTCAGCTGTTGTCTTGGCTTTCCATGCCTTTTTGATCCTCCCTTTCTTCATGTGTTCAATACTTTTTCCCTGTGTCATTTCACATTATTACACATAACTTAATTTCTGAACTTATTTGTTTTGGTTTCTTTGTATGTATGGATTACTTGGGTTGTTACCAACATCTGGTGAAACTTTCATGTCAATAGCACCTTTGGAAATATATTTACCGAGAAAAATAGTGACGTGTTCAATACTTATTTCACCCGCTGTATATATATGGTTGGCTAATGTACATATCTTAATTTAGGTTGAGTTGGATATCTTCTGTTGTTTTTAGATGATCAAGCTGGTGTTTCTTTTTGCAGTTGTGCTAGTATGCTGCTGTCAGGGGGAATATGCCTCTGGTCAGCTGTGGCTGGGATCCTATGGGGGAAGGCAGGAGCAGCTGCTCCCTTGATCAATCAAGTTTCCCTCTCTTCATCAGGACATCCTCTTTCCTCCTCTCTCCCCTCCAAGTCTCTCACACTCACTCTTCAGCCAGTGCTGCAGCCCTGCCTGTAAGCAGAGCAGAGCAATGCAATGCAGCTACTCACAGAAGTCCATCCATCCTCTTAGTGTGGAGGGAGAAAACGTGCTTTGAAAGAATGCTCTGTATGCCTGGCGCATACAAATTTGTGCGCCACTACTGACGTAATTACGGCATTTGAACGCAGTGGGAGGGGTCAGAGAGACCAAAATCTCTTTTCATTGTCACTTGGGCTCAAGGCACAGTGCACAAGGGATTTATTTATACCGTTCATTTGCCACCAACAAGGTAAGGAAAATGCTATATTGAATTAAAGGTAAGGCGTGGTTATTTATGTTTTAATTAAATTGGAATGAATTGTACTTTCAACACGCTTTATTTTGTTTAGAGTGAAAAAGTTGAATGTTCTCAGAATCACTGAAAGCATTGAAGGTGGCTTCTAATCCGAGTTGTTGCCCATTTAGGAAAGGCATGTGTTAAATTGTTTGTCCTAAATCTTAGTTAAAAAAGGAGAACCTTGTTAACATAAGAAATACTGTATTTTACCTTTAAGAAAGAGCAAGGTTTGCACATCAGCCTCACCCTTATGAGAGAAAGGCTTAGTCTGCATGTCAAATTGTCTGCTTTCTTCCTGCCATCGACTTTTACTCTGTTTTTTAACCTCATACTTTTAAGTGTTTATTTGTCTAAATGCGTAATACAAAGCCCTTTAGTATTTTTGTTGGTCAATGTGTGAGCGCTGCGGGCTATGCCCATTGTTCAGGTCCACCGTGCATGGTGCTGAAACGGTGCGGCGGCTGCTCTGACGGATAACTGCAGTAACCGCCCCAGCCTGCTGTAGCCTACTCTCTGCCTAATCCCAGATTTGAACTAGGCCTACGGTCTTGTAGGGCAATATAGGCCTATTGGTGATGTCTTTGTTATTAGTTGTTTATTGCTTATTCACTGTTCATGACATAGGCAGGAGCAGTGTTCTAGATCTGAATTGTAGGCTATGGATTGTACCGGAGACCTGCAGTGTAGTCCAACTTTACAGCATTCAGCACTGCAGTCGAAACCAATGCCCCCAAACCCCCTCAATATGCATTTGTTGACCAGCAATATATTGTTCAATATCAAGCATCTGATAATTTCTCAGGTGAGAGCTTCTGAAAAAGCACACCCAGACAAATACTTCTGCATTGCCAGGTGCCAACCCCTGATAGCTGCTAGTCTTCTTCACTGCTAGTCTTCTTCAGTGTATTGATTTAATAAGTACGTCAACAACATACAGTATAGCTAGTTTAAAGGACATATTCAAAACATATTTATAAAAAACATGTGTTTTAATACATTTCCACATAATTATACTGTGAATCTGTGTTTTTTGTAAAAAAATAAAAAATAAAAATAAACCTGTAACAGGCCAGTGTCTGCAGCCAGTACAGCTAATATATGATTACCTCTATTCCTCAGTTTGACGTCATGACACTTTACAGTAGATACTGATCTCATTCGGTCTCTGTTTCCATTACTCTGGCCTGACTGGAGTCTGATTGAAGTGCTATAGTGCTGCTATGCATCCTCTGATCTAAAAGCCTGGTCTTGCAAGGTCTTCACATCTTGATGGAATACAGGGACGTTTGAGTTCCCACGTCGGGATGTGAAAACATTGCTGTGTAGAATATTAGGTCTGTAGGGATTTAATGTCCACATAAATCATTCTGTATTGTATAGTAGGATATTATAGGCACACATATGGTATAGGCCTGCCTACTGATCAATATCTCTGGAAAACATGGATGTGTTATGAGAACAAAATGAAGAAAAAACGCTGTGAATGTTACTGTGTAAATACTGTACATGTTACTGTCTAAATACTGTACATATTGCTGTCTAAATACTGTACATATTACTGTCTAAATACTGTACATGTTACTGTCTAAATACTGTACATATTACTGTGTAAATACTGTACATATTACTATATACTGTATACTGTACATATTACTGTATACATACTGTACATATTACTGTATAAATACTGTACATATTACTGTATAAATACTGTACATATTACTGTATAAATACTCTACATATTACTGTATAAATACTCTACATGTTACTATACAGTATAGATGATGAAACAAAGGGGGATTTAATCATAGTTAACTGAATCAAGTAGTACACAATATGGTTTGAGTTGGAGACCCAGAAACAGCTTGGATCTAGCCTGGTAAAACTAGCCTTAAGTCTGTTAACCAGGCTACCTTGGACCCCTTCACTAGTAGCACTCCTCCCCAATGTCTTCTATCTAGAGATTAGTGGGCACTCAGTCCAAGCCAAATGGGGTTTGACAAAGTTCATTAGGGACGACACACTGGACGTGTATCCGGTTCCTCCATCTCTGCTGTATGGACATGATTCCATCAGCCTAGATTGGGGTAACTGGAATCACAGGAACAGTAATTGAAATGACCTTAATCTCAACCTTGAGCGGTACTCTGTCTGAGCCCTGAGGAGCCCCAATGGCAGTTCAGTTGCAACCTTCTCCGCTGTTTGCTGTTACAAGCCTGGGAAACTGAGTCTGTCTCGAGTGCCACGTGGGAAAGTATATTTCCCAAAGTCAGCTCTGGTTAGGTGTGCCGTCAGAGTGGACCAACCACAGAGTGCTGCTCTCCGCTCCTCTGAAAGTCAAACACGCACACTTGGCTCGGGAGACTGGGGCTTTTAAATAAAATTTCCATGGGTAGAAGTTGTGTTTGGATTGAAAAAACATTCATAGGTACATTTGTACGTAAACAGACTTGATGCTAATTTCATTTTAAAGTGTAAATTTAGCTTGTGTCGTGTGGATTGGGAATGGTGGCTTGCTGTGCCAGAGTGAAGGGGAGAATGGTTTTCTGCAGTCTCTCTCTCCTTCTGTCTCTCTCTCATGCAGGCAGGGTTTTGGGGCTAACTCCAACCAGGCCTACTGTACTCTGAGAAAGGGAGCTACTTTAACCACTTTACACTATTGAGTCTATCATCAATGGGCTTTTCTAACTGCGATGACCTCTAGTAAGACACCATGCAGTCGTGTATGTGTGTGTGTATGTGAACATAGCCTACAGGTGTCTAATGAGAGGTGGCGGTGGGGTGGTTTAATGTGTGATTAAGTCTCAGGGTGTCTGAGCTGTCTGTGGAGTCTAAGCTAATTCTCACACGTCTAAGAGACCAGCCGGTCTACTGACACACACACACACACACACACACACACACACACACACACACACACACACACACACACACACACACACACACACACACACACACACACACACACACACACACACACACACACACACACACACACACACACACACACCCAAACACACACACACACCCAAACATTGTGTCCTACTCTAGGCTAATAGGGACATCTGTTCAAATGGGGACTGTTCCATCTGAGATTTGACCAATAAAAGCACTCACACTTTGATTTACATGATATGAACTTGTGAACTTTTGTCTCATATCAGCCAGCCATATCCTATCCTCTCCCCTGCCTATAGCCTCACTGAAGCTCAGCTCTAACTACCAGTACAGCAGGCAAGGCTCACCCAGACACTGTGGCACCATATTCCTAATCCCTATATAGTGCACTTCTTTGACCCGGAGCCTTATGGGCCTAAAGTAGTGCACTGTATAGTCCGGAGTCTGCTGGCGCAGGCGTATTCAACTGGGTTCTATATGACGATGTACTGTATGTCCTACTGGGTTCTATAGGACAATGTTCTGTATGTCCTACTGGGTTCTATAGGACAATGTTCTGTATGTCCTACTGGGTTCTATAGGACAATGTTCTGTATGTCCTACTGGGTTCTATAGGACAATGTACTCTATGTCCTACTGGGTTCTATAGGACAATGTACTCTATGTCCTACTGGGTTCTATAGGACAATGTACTCTATTAAGAAAACACATGGAAAGGAGAGTGATAGGAGAGGAGAGATGGAGAGGAGAGTGATAGGAGAGGAGAGGAGAGGAGAGGAGAGGAGAGGAGAGGAGAGGAGAGGAGAGGAGAGGAGAGGAGAGGAGAGGAGAGGAGAGGAGAGGAGAGGAGAGTTATAGAAAGTCCCGTCTTGGCCCTGCTAGTGCCCCCAGTCCAGTGGTGGGCAAGAAACCGCTAATGAGGCTAGCTCCCAGGATCTATGGCCCCAGGCCCTGCTGTTAGCCTAGCGTAAATAGCCTCCCGTAGCCATTCAGCCTTTATGGCTTCCAGATGTTGAAGGCTAAACAGTGCCGCTTGTTTTCGCTAACCCTCTGCAACAGTCCACAGACAGCAGTAAATATCCTGCTTGGGAGAGATGTGGAAAGCGGCTGGCCTCTCTTTCAACAGTGAATGAACCCCTTTGTTGGTCGTCCCAACATTGTTCGCTATATCACTCATATCGAGTTTCGCAACCACTTGATAGGCAATGTCATGCTTTTTATGTGTGAATGTGTTTTTTGGTAACGTTGTGGAAAGTTTTGGTGGAAACTAACGTGCAACATGGATATAACTCCCTCCTGTTGACTCTCTGGGTATTTAGGGCAAAGTCTGGAGCTTCCCAAAACCCCATGATGAAGATCTGTGTGTGTGTGTGTGTGTGTGTGTGTGTGTGTGTGTGTGTGTGTGTGTGTGTGTGTGTGTGTGTGTGTGTGTGTGTGTGTGTGTGTGTGTGTGTGTGTGTGTGTGTGAGAAGAGCCCTAATTCAGTGGAATTGCACAGAGAGTCCCTTTATTAAGCCAGTGTGAAACACAGGACCAGATGGGAGGGTCTGAATGCATTGCAACGTTACATGACATTCCTGACAGCTTTTTTAGACCGTTTTAACACAGCAGCTGTGTGTGTGTGTGTGTGTGTGTGTGTGTGTGTGTGTGTGTGGCCTTTGGATGCTGGCCAGGTGGGCTTATTATTCAATTGGGCGTACAGAATAAGTATTGTGGGACTTGTAAGGAGTTCTTTCCTGGACACCCCAACACACAGGCTCTCACACTCTCATCTTGGCACTCATCTTGGCCTGCACCTTTATTAGTAGTAGTACGGTAGTCAGCCCTCCACTCTGTATTGGTATGTACTCCTCTAGCTACAACCCCCAAATCTCTGTAATGTGTTGACTGCCTAGTGCCCAGTGGGTCCCACAAGGGTCTCCCTCACCACGACAACCCCTGTTATGGAAACCAGAACCTTGAGGGATCAGCCCTTTGAGGCTTACTCGATCTATAGGGCCTCTGTGTATCTCTGTCTGGATCTATAGAGTCTCTGTGTATCTCTGTCTGGATCTATAGGGTCTCTGTGTATCTCTGTTTGGATCTATAGGGTCTCTGTGTATCTCTGTCTGGATCTATAGGGTCTCTGTGTATCTCTGTCTGGATCTATAGGGTCTCTGTGTATCTCTGTCTGGATCTATAGGGTCTCTGTGTATCTCTGTCTGGATCTATAGGGTCTGTGTGTATCTCTGTCTAGATCTATAGGGTCTCTGTGTATCTCTGTCTGGATCTATAGGGCATCTGTGTATCTCTGTCTGGATCTATAGGGCCTCTGTGTATCTCTGTCTGGATCTATAAGGTCTCTGTGTATCTCTGTCTAGATCTATAGGGTCTCTGTGTATCTCTGTCTGGATCTATAAGGTCTCTGTGTATCATAGATGTGCATAACAAGTGTTACAATGCTTTATAACCTCTTCATAGCACATATAGTTCTCAGCATTAAGTATTGTGTTTCATGAGTTTCAATCTCACAAGACAAATAGTGAGTCAGGAATTCAGGACAATTGTTTCCCTATGATCCTTGAGCGGACTCTCCTCTTATTGGGGTTACCATGGTAATTTGACTATGGAGTGAAGAACGTCGCCCCCAAACTGTCCTCAGAGTAGTGTTAGTTTGACAGTGATCTGTGTTTAGGTCTGTTGGTGCTCTAGCCACTTTAACCTTGTGCCATGCCATTATTGGACGGCAGGTAGCCCAGCGGTTAAGAGCAAAAGGTTGCTGGTTGGAATACCCGAGCCGACAAGGTGAAAAATCTGTCTGTGCCCTTGAGCAAGGCACTTAACCCTAATTTTCACAAGGGGTGCCGTACTACTATGGCTGACACTGTAAATTTTTTTTAGAAATTTCACTGCACCTATCAGGGTGTGTGTTTGCTGCACAGGAACACACACGGAACAGATCAATACAGATGGCTTGGAGCTGGTGACTGCTGACAGTAAGGGACTGAGCCTAGAAGACTGCCTGCCTGCCTGCCTGCCTGCCTGCCTGCCTGCCTGCCTGCCTGCCTGCCTGCCTGCCTGCCTGCCTGCCTGCCTGCCTGCCTGCCTGCCTGCCTGCCTGTCTTTCTGACTCTGTCTGTGCATATTTGTGTGTGTGTGTGTGTAGAGGGGGAGAAGGGGGCGTGAACTCTTCTATACATGTAGTGTCATTATTTCCAGCATCATAAATCCCAGTAGAAGACTACTAGGGTCATTAGCTGTATTCCCTAGCCTCCATAAACAGTGTGAGAAGCCTCTCCAGGTTGGGGGGTTGCAGTGCTGCTATTCTCCTAGCTGAAACACACAAGGGGAAGATTGACTGTTGTCTTGATCTGCTTTTCATCTAGGTCTGTGAGAAAGCGAGGGAGAGACAGAGGCTTCTATCTTCCTTGCGTGTGTGTCATCTTAAACTGTGAGGGGCCCAGATGATGTGTGTTTGTGTGTGTGTTTGGCGTGCACGTGTCCTTTTACCAGGCATGCCGTGCTGACGTGCGGTGGGTGTCTGGTCCACTAACTACCTGGTGTATTCAGTGAGGTGAAACATTCAGATAGAAACGATTCCTTATTCTACATGACAAGCAACCATATATGTTCTACACAAGACATTTCTATCTGAACCTTCACCGATGGCTTCAGGAAGGATGACAACTTCCTTGTATAACAACAGGAGCTAGCCAATAGCTTTCATCTATCCATGGTCCATGTTGTCTATGTGTGTGTCTTTTTACATGAACATATGGGGAATCTGAGACACTGAACACTTTATTCCTCTCTAGCGTTCCTCTGGATTCTTAGCCCCTCGGGATCAACAAAACTGCCCTCTGGTGTTTACCTCCCTCGATAAACCCTGCTGATGTATTTTGTGGGCTTTTGCTGTGACCGTGTTGAGGTTGGTTTACATGCATGTCCTTTTTCTACCTAGCGTACCAAGGACATACTCCAGAGTCACTTCCTCTGTTGTCTCTTGACAGCAATAGCTCAAGATTTGGAAGGTTTCGATGACAGTAAGATAGCCTTAATAGAGTGTATCTGAAGAATGTATAAAAGCAGATGTCCTAAAAGCATTTCTCAATGTATTCACAGCACAAATACATCTCACCTTTGTTGTTGTTGTTGGGTTGTGTTTGGTCTGCTTTGATTCTCCACACCCTTACTCTGTCTCTGTGATGTATGATGTGTCATGGTGTGTACGGTGACAGAGTTGGGCTTCAAAGCTGCTCAGGCTGCCACTGGTATGTGGTCTGATGTTATCAGCATCTCTGTCATGTCTAGCCAGTAGCTAGCTAGCTTTGATGACCATCTCCTGAGGTAGGCGTCGGCCACAGATATGGATAAAGTAGCCTACATAGTGTTTTGTTTTGATGTTACCTCACTTCGTGCTCGCTGTAGCATGTGTATTCTACATGGCTCTCATGACAGGTGTTATATGCTTTCAGGGTGTGGATCTAAGAACCAAAAACTTTAGCAAAGATGCTTTTCTAGCCTGGTACCATATCTGTTTCTAGCCTGGTACCATATCTGTTTCTAGCCTGGTACCATATCCATTTCTAGCCTGGTACCATATCTGTTTTTGCTGTGTATACAACTCCTATGGTCATGGGCATTTACAACAAGTTGGCGATACAGCACAAAGAGATCTGGGACCGGGCTATGGTCCCTGGAGTCCTCTTCAACCCACCACTTCTTCTTCTCATGTAATTGCTAAACACAAATTAGGCTTCTCTGAAGACTCCCTGGGCTGACCTACCTATCACAGACAGCGTCTTTGAACAGGGGCAACACTACCAGGGGCCCCCCAAGGCTCTGTCTTCAGTCCTCCCCTCATTCACATGCTAATCTCAGGCCATCTGCTCCAGGCTCTAAGGCCCATGTGACAGCCCTCTTTCCCACTCCACTTCTTGCCTGGGAGGGGAACCCTCCCCAGGGTCCCCACTCCTGCTACCCTCATCCACTCCAAAGTGAGGTTACGCCACATGCACACGCACACATGCACACACATGTACACACACACACCCTCCTCCATTATCACCGCAGGGTCAAAGAGCCCTTCTCCCAGAGGACATGAGGCCAGTACAATGGAGCTCTCTTTCAGGATGAACTGTCACAATACTGGAGCTGTCTTTCAGGATGACCACTCACAATACTGGAGCTGTCTTTCAGAATGACCCCTCACAATACTGGAGCTGTCTTTCAGGATGAACTGTCACAATACTGGAGCTGTCTTTCAGGATGAACTGTCACAATACTGGAGCTGTCTTTCAGGATGAACTGTCACAATACTGGAGCTGTCTTTCAGGATGAACTGTCACAATACTGGAGCTGTCTTTCAGGATGAACTGTCACAATACTGGAGCTGTCTTTCAGGATGAACTGTCACAATACTGAAGCTGTCTTTCAGGATGACCTCTCACAATACTGAAGCTGTCTTTCAGGATCACCTGTCACAATACTGGAGCTGTCTTTCAGAATGACCCCTCACAATACTGGAGCTGTCTTTCAGGATGACCTCTCACAATACTGAAGCTGTCTTTCAGGATCACCTGTCACAATACTGGAGCTGTCTTTCAGAATGACCCCTCACAATACTGGAGCTGTCTTTCAGGATGACCTCTCACAATACTGAAGCTGTCTTTCAGGATCACCTGTCACAATACTGGAGCTGTCTTTCAGAATGACCTGTCACAATACTGGAAGTCACTACTACACCGCTTAATGACCCCTCACCTTCACTCTGCTCTGCACTGGAGTGTTAGCCGCCGTTAGCCATGGTGTTAGCGGGGCAATTAAAAAATAATGTGTTTGAGGTACTGCTGCTAGCGTTAGCTTAGCTATTGTTTGGATTGGGTATGCTTTTCTCTGTTTCTCCCGGACATCCACTGTCTCTCTGCCTCTGTCTGTCTAGCCAACCACTAAGGCAATGCAATAAATAAATAAATATGGTAATTTATCAACTGCTTTTATTCAAAGCGACATACAGAACTGTCGGCATAAGTTTATAGCTATCTGTAATGTTTTTTTCAACTCAAGCTTGTATGTTCCCAAACCAAGGCCAGCTATTTCCTGTGTGGAGAGAGACTGTATGTTCCCAAGAGACAACAGCGTCACCAGACACGTGAATCAGTCTTGATCCAAAACATGAAGGAAAGAGCTGGAAGATTAAACCCTTTTTATCTGCATTCATATCTGAGCTAGTGAAAACATACCCAGTCTCAGTCACACCCACACAACTTCAGTCGGGCCTGCCCAGCGTCATTCCCCTGTCTCCAGTAGTGATGAGTTGAGTCAATGCACCCCTCAGTGTTTGATGACTGATGCACCACCAGCACTGTCTGTCTGTTTTTCAGCCTATCTGTCTGTCTGTCTGTCTGTCTGTCTGTCTGTCTGTCTGTCTGTCTGTCTGTCTCTCTCTCCCCCCTTCCCCACACTCATGCACACACCCTCCTCAGCAGTACATGCAGAGCCACCAGGGTAGGACATCTGTCACATCTCTCTCTCTCTCTCTCTCTCTCTCTCTCTCTCTCTCTCTCTCTCTCTCTCTCTCTCTCTCTCTCTTCCTTTCTCTCCTCCTCTCTCTAACTGGTTGTAAACAAAGTCCCAGCTATGATTGTCTTGGGTACTGTATTGCTAAGGGACTGTATGTGCTGAACACACACTCACACACACCATTGGTTCCATTGGTGTGTGTGCGTGTACGTGTGTGTGGCATCCTCCCCAGGGCAGAAAAGTCCTTTGCAGCTGTCTGATGGGCTGATGACTTCCAGAAACTTTACAGCTGTCTCTAACCTCTGTCTGCTAGACTGATGACTTCCAGAGACTTTATAACTGTCTCTAACCCCTGTCTGCTGGGCTGATGACTTCCAGAAACTTTATAACTGTCTCTAACCTCTGTCTGCTGGTATGATTACTTCCAGAGACTGTATAACTGTCTCTAACCTCTGTCTGCTGGACTGATGACTTCCAGAGACTTTATAACTGTCTCTAACCTCTGTCTGCTGGACTGATGACTTCCAGAGACTTTATAACTGTCTCTAACCTCTGTCTGCTGGACTGATGACTTCCAGAGACTTTATAGCTGTCAACAGATAGGAAAGCACATAGCTAAAGGGAGATTTGTGCTTTGAATTGTAGCTTTGTCTCATCATTTGTCTGTTAGTTTTGTTTTTTTGGGATCACATTTAATGAACGGTTGGCTGTAGTTATCTGTTCTGAAAGATCAGGGTCTGCTGCATACACTGACTGTCTGTGTGAGTATATCACACATAGTCTGATGCCACTACTAGTTTTAGTCTGCCTTTACAGGGAGGGACTGAGTGAGTCATTGGTAGTGCAGCTGTTCTGGGGTAGTGTCAGATAAACTAACCTGTTCTGGGGAAGTGTCAGCTAAACTAACCTGTTCTGGGGTAGTGTCAGCTAAACCAACCTGTTCTGGGGAAGTGTCAGATAAACTAACCTGTTCTGGGGTAGTGTCAGCTAAACTAACCTGTTCTTGGGTAGTGTCAGCTAAACCAACCTGTTCTGGGGTAGTGTCAGCTAAACCAACCTGTTCTGGGGAAGTGTCAGATAAACCAACCTGTTCTGGGGTAGTGTCAGATAAACTAACCTGTTCTGGGGTAGTGTCAGCTAAACCAACCTGTTCTGGGGAAGTGTCAGATAAACCAACCTGTTCTGGGGTAGTGTCAGATAAACCAACCTGTTCTGGGGTAGTGTCAGATAAACCAACCTGTTCTGGGGTAGTGTCAGCTAAACCAACCTGTTCTGGGGAAGTGTCAGATAAACTAACCTGTTCTGGGGTAGTGTCAGATAAACCAACCTGTTCTGGGGTAGTGTCAGATAAACCAACCTGTTCTGGGGTAGTGTCAGATAAACCAACCTGTTCTGGGGTAGTGTCAGCTAAACCAACCTGTTCTGGGGTAGTGTCAGCTAAACCAACCTGTTCTGGGGAAGTGTCAGATAAACTAACCTGTTCTGGGGTAGTGTCAGATAAACCAACCTGTTCTGGGGTAGTGTCAGATAAACCAACCTGTTCTGGGGTAGTGTCAGATAAACCAACCTGTTCTGGGGTAGTGTCAGCTAAACCAACCTGTTCTGGGGTAGTGTCAGCTAAACCAACCTGTTCTGGGGTAGTGTCAGATAAACCAACCTGTTCTGGGGTAGTGTCAGCTAAACCAACCTGTTCTGGGGTAGTGTCAGCTAAACCAACCTGTTCTGGGGTAGTGTCAGCTAAACCAACCTGTTCTGGGGTAGTGTCAGATAAACCAACCTGTTCTGGGGTAGTGTCAGATAAACCAACCTGTTCTGGGGTAGTGTCAGATAAACCAACCTGTTCTGGGGTAGTGTCAGCTAAACCAACCTGTTCTGGGGTAGTGTCAGATAAACCAACCTGTTCTGGGGTAGTGTCAGGTCAGGCAGTGTTTCTCTGTGAGAAAGTGATGCTGCTGTTTTTCCATTGGCCTGCATGGCCTCTGAGGCAGTGAGTCATCTGGAATACTGTGGGATGGTGTACAGTAGCCTGTGTTTTAGAGAGCACTTCAAAGCCCATGGGCTACACCCTGTGGTTGCCTTAAAACGTGCACGCACACACACACACACACACACACACACACACACACACACACACACACACACACACACACACACACACACACACACACACACACACACACACACACACACACACACACACACACACACACCACATGCACCATTTCAAACCCACAGACGTGTGTGCATACACACACAGACTGCCAGGCACACGCCCTAACACATATTATACAAGTTTATGAAACTCCATAAAACTAGTTGAACGCTCTCTCCTCCTCTCTTCCTCCTTTCTCTCACCCTCTCTTCCTCCTTTCTCTCCCCCTCTCTGCATCACCGCTCTCCCTCTTCCCTCTCACAAACATGACCCCACTCTACACTTCCGCTCCCCTTCCAAATAACTCTGCCTCTGTTCTAAATGGGCCTCTCAGAGGCATATTTCACATGTGAGGAGTTTCCTGTGTGCTGTCTATATCAGCAGGAAAATGCGGGAATAACGTGGGAATGATAGAAAAGGCGGGAGAGAGGGAGTCCTCGTCCAGCAGCTGACTCCTAGTGTGTGTGTGTGTGTGTGTTGGAAAGAGAGAGAGAGAGAGAGAGAGTCAGGACTTTCCCATAATTCCATACAGTGGTAGTCTATGGGCCTCTGCCATTCCTACAGTTGAATAAGGGATGCATCCCTAATGGCACCCTATTCCTTATGTAGTGCACCCCAAAGTCTCTGGTCTAAAGTTGTGCACTATATAGGGAATAGGGTACCATTTGGGACATAGCAAGGACTGAAATTGGCAACAGTCAGTCTTGTCAGTGCGGCTCTAGATTTGTGTTAACAGCTTCACCCCATGTGCTTGGCCAATAAGAGTGTTTGCTGTGTGTTCTTGGCTAGGGACAGGACATAGATTGTATATTCTCAGGGTACTTATGGGAAGACAGACTGTTTTTTATCGTTTTTCATGTTGACTGTTAGTGGTGCAACAGAGCAGATACTGTACCTCTTAGGCTCTTCCAATGGTCAAGAGCTCTTGAAACCGTTCACACTCAAGTAGAGCCCAAACACTCAAGTAGAGCCCAAATAGAATATCTTGTTCTCTACCTACCTACCTACCTACCTACCTACCTACCTACCTACCTACCTACCTACCTACCTACCTACCTACCTACCTACCTACCTACCTACCTACCTACCTACCTACCTACCTACCTACCTACCTATCACTCTACCTACCTATCACTCTCTACCTACCTATCACTCTCTACCTACCTATCACTCTCTACCTACCTATCACTCTACCTACATATCACTGTCTACCTACATATCACTGTCTACCTTCCTATCACTCTACCTACCTATCACTGTCTACCCACATATCTCTGTCTACCTACCTATCACTCTCTACCTACCTATCACTCTACCTACATATCACTGGGCTGGGGTACAGGGCCAGGGTACAGGGCTGGGGTACAGGGCTGGGGTGCAGGGCTGGGGTACATGGCTAGGGTACAGGGCTGGGGCTAGGGTACAGGGCTAGCGTACAGGGCTGGGGTACAGGGCCAGGGAACAGGGCTGGGGTACAGGGCTGGGGTACAGGGCTAGGGTACAGGGCTGGGGCTAGGGTACAGGGCTGAGGTACAGGGCTGGGGTACAGTGTACAGGGCTGGGGCTGTGGGCTTAGTACAGATCACAGCCCCATCTCACCAGACGTGCTACCCTCTGACTGTGTTCATATTATTTCCCTGAGATTCAAACCCTTCTGGACAACTTACACTATTGGTTTTGGTATGCTTTTGTTGACCTCTGAAAACCAGGAAGTCTAATTTAATTTTAAATGTTTTGTGTTTTTTTATTTCATCTTTATTTAACCAGGTAAGCCAGTTGAGAACACGTTCTCATTTACAACTGCGACCTGGCCAAGACAAAGCAAAGCAGTGCGACAAAAACAACAACACAGAGTTACACATGGGATAAACAAACATGCAGTCAATAACACAATAGAAAATCTGTGTACAGTGTGTGCAAATGTAGTAAGATTAGGAAGGTAGGGCAATAAATAGGCCATAGTGGCGAAATAATTTAAAACTAGCATTAACACTGGAATGATATATGTGCAGATGATGATGTGCAAATAGAGATACTTGAGTTCAAATTAGCAAAAATAAAATAAATATGGGGATGAGGTAGTAGGGTAGGCTATTTACAGATGGGCTGTATACAGGTGCAGTGATCGGAAAGCTGCTCTGACAGCTGATGCTTAAAGTTATTGAAGGAGATGGTAGTCTCCAGCTTCAATGATTTTTGCAAAAAGAGACTGCCAGAGGTCCGGACAACAGGCCCTCCGATTTGACACACTGAACTCTATCTGAGAAGTAGTTGGAGAACCAGGCAAGGCAGTCATTTGAGAAACCAAGGCTGTTGAGTCTGCCGATAAGAATGTGGTGATTGACAGAGTCGAAATATAGAATATTACATTTTTACTCATCATACATTTTTTTACAAATTTCTACAAATGTGTATTTAATTTTTACTCATCCAAATGGCACCAGTAGGTAGCCTGTATCCATCTCCAAAGGATCAAACCAAATGGAGGATTGTAGGAGAGACGCTAGTGATGTCCAGCCTAACCAAAGCATTGACTGTGGGCTGTATGAGGAAGAAGCAAATCAAGGAATCTCATTTTACTAGGTGATCTTATTGAGTCAATCCTCAGTCATTAGCTAGCAGGCATAAATCAGCCTTATTGCTGCTCAGTCTGTATGACTCATTAAAGGGATATTTCACCCAAATTACAAAATTATATATTGGTTTCCTTACCCTGTAAATCCATGGACAAGGTATGACAGTAATCCCTGTTTTGGTTTAGTTTCTCTGGCACTGTTTGCACAAGTGCCTTTGTTGAGCTTTTAATTATCTTTAGATACTTTTGGATGATTTGGACATGATGCGTGATAATGCTAATATTTGGGTAATCTCTTTAAGAGGCCTGACCAATGACCATGGCCTTGTTGGTCAGTGGGGCTCTTGTGATGCAATGTGGTCCAGTAAGGCTTCATACGGTAGGATTACCCAGATATACAGACCTATGTGCAGCCAGAAAGGTGCCAGCGGAGCAGCTGGTGTCAGTGGTCATGGAGGGATGGAGGTTAGATAGGCTCATCCAAGTTTCAAGTTTCAAGTTTGTATTTATTTATATAGCACATTTAAAAACAGCAAACAGGGCTGACCAAAGTGCTGAACAATACACAAGATAAAGAACAAGGACAAACCCCACATTCATGACAAAAGCTCACAATGAATTAAAAGCAAAAGCAAAAAAAAAGGTTTTCAGAGAGGATTTAAAAACAGTTAGAGATTGAGCTGCTCTGATGTAAACCGGAAGGCTGTTCCACAGCCTAGGGCCAGCAATCGCAAAGGCTCTGTCCCCTCTATTCTTTAACCGTGATCTGGGGACAGACAAAAGTCTCTGATCACCAGACCTCAGGTTTCGTGTGGGATTGTGTGGACAGAGTAGCTCAGACAAATAGCTCGGTGCCAGATTATTTACGGATTTAAAAACAAAGAGAAGAATTTTTAACTCAATTCTAAAATGGACAGGTAGCCAATGCAGTGATTTTAAGATAGGTGACACATGATCAAATTTACGTTTTCTTTTGAGGAACTTTGCAGCAGCATTCTGTACTAATTAGAGACGAGCAATAGAGTGTTTGGGTATGCCATAGTAAAGAGAGTTGCAATAATCCAACCGCGATGTAATGAGCGCATGGACAGCAATCTCTAAGGTTTTCTCAGAGAGGGAGGATTTGATTTTAGAGAGAAGACGTAGCTGGAAAAAGCAAGAACTAATCACCGCATTTATTTGTTTTTCAAATTTGAGGTTCTGATCCCAGAAAACACCTAAGTTCTTTATGCAAGATGAAGTTGGATAAAGATAATCCAGATCAATGTTACTGCTATTATAGTTGTCATGGGGGCCAAAGACTATAACCTCGGTTTTGGATTCATTCAAAAATAAAACATTTTCAGAAAACCACATTTTTACTTCTTCTAGGCATGCAAAAAGAGATTTCTATTGCATTTCAGAGGCAAATAAATTTGTGTATCATCTGCATAGCAGTGAAATGATACACCATGCTTCATCCCTACAGGTGAAGAGGAATTGTTTGACAAAAGGAGTAAACTGTAAATTGTATGGTTTAGACAGCACTCTTTACATCAAACAGCTTACCTACCACTCCTAACAATGTTTAAAACAATGTAAACAGTATAGAATGGAAGGAGGGTTAGGTACTGTATGTATGAATCATCAGTAGATTTAGTCAAAGGAATAGTCACATGCTCACCAATGTTTATTGTGTTGTCATTCCTTCACAAAGTAGAGTTTAATCTATAATACATATTGTAAGGGCTGATCTATGTTTTAGCTAATGAATATGTTAATCTACAACAAGAGTTATTAAGTGAATGTATTGTGTGATCATAGATCTTTAGGACTGCTGTAGGTTTGGGTAAGGGGGAGCTATGTGGAATGAATGTGCTAGCTGGGGGTTTTATGATAGAACTGTGTCTTGTTGTAATATGGAGCTTGGACATCTACTGAGAAGACCACTACTTCCGTCAACTGGATTGCGTCACGAGGCTGGGACCAGCCTGCACGCCAACGATAGGCTGAGTAAGTTTAAACCACACTCAGCCTCTACTCCGACAGATCAGCAGGGAGCGGAAATTATCCTGTCGGAGTATTTAAGGAAGAACAAAGGATAGGACTCGCTCTCTTCTCTAGGCTATGCGCTTCTATAGCGCTGCTCGCTGATTCTCTCTCTCTCTCTCTCTCTCTCTCTCTCTCTCTCTCTCTCTCTCGCTCTCTCTCTCTCTCGCTCTTCTCATGCGCTGTTTGCCCTGCGTGGTGTCACAGTGAGCCTGTATATACGAACTTCATATTTACCATTTAAGGGTTTGCTAGAATAAAATACATAGATGATTTAAATGGCGTAGTAATCCTTTTGTTCCAATACCAGATTTGAATTGACGCAACCTATCAATTGGTGACCCCGACGTGATCTGGTAGCGGGACTTTGCGGGAGATTGACCAGCCGATTGGACATCACTATCGTTGAACGGTGTTTCATAAAGAGTCCGGTCAACTAAAAAAGGTAAGCAGACACCTATTGTGAATAACTAAAGTTCTGCACATTGGCTTTATCCAAATTAATTTTGTGAAACACCTGTTTGATGTAAGTGAACTGAATTATGAATTATTATGAATAGATAAGTAATATGATACCATGCAAGCCGGTGATTTGGTAAATGTGAACGTCAAGCTATGAATAGATAATAATATTATGCAAACCTGTGATTTGGTGAATGTCAATTTCATGCTATGAATAGATAAGTAATACCATGAAAACCTGTGATTTGGTAAATGTGATTGTGAAGCCCTGATATATTAGAGTATTGTTTTATCGGCAAGGTCCGTAACTACGAGTGTACGGCTAGGTTCGAGGAGTATAGGGAATAATTGGTTTAGTAATTAGATTCGGCAAGGTCCGTAACTACAAGGGTACGGCTAGGTTCGGAAAATTTTAGATAAATATTGGCGACCGGCAAGGTTCGTAACTAGGGGGTACGGCTAGGTTCGGCGGAATATTTTTAGATATTAGGGCGGAGTTTAAAGTAAAGTTGGAGGGAGTGTTTAGTAACATAAAGGTTATCATTACAAAGTACAGAATAGAAGTATTTAAAACTGTCCTATAAATCTATAGAATGAAGGGGATAATTAACAGGTTGAAATCTAGTAATAAAATGGCATTAAAAGAATCAGACAGGATATTGGAGACGTTGAAATCTACATTGGAAATCCACGGGGGAAAGGATGGAAAAGAATGGAAACGAAGAGGAGAAAAAGTGTATAGGGAGTGGCTAGAAGATGGCTGGATCCAATCTTCTGATGGCATTCCTATTGAAGGCGAACCAGGTAGAATATTGGAAACATTGAAACGCAGAATCAAAAAAGTAGAGGAGAAATGGAGGAAAGAAGGTGAACCAAATAAAGGCAAACTCAAGGGAGTAATGGAAGAAGCCAGACTGGAGGAGAAAATAGTACTGGCCATGTTGGTGAAACTAAAGAACATATGGGAAGAAGGACAGAACACAGACAAGAAAAAAGAAGAGGTCATAAAACTTCAACTATACCCAGTCCTGCCATCGGCACCTCCCCCGTATGGGACACCAAAAGTGATGGCTCCAGTGTTGGACATTGTGGGAGAGGTCAAATATCACAAGAGACCAGATGATGAAGAGGTGGAACAATGGGTAATAGTGAATGATATGGGAAAATGGAGACAGGAAGTGACAGTATTATTGGAGGCAGCTAAAGCCATACAGGAGGGGGTTTCCAACTTGACCAGAATATTGACGGATGCGACCAGTATGAGTTTAACGGGTGGCAGTGAAAGTGGAGAACTGGTGCAGCAGGAATGGACTCAGATGGACCAAGAGGAAGGAGAAAGGGAGAGAATGGTGATAGAAAAGAATAGAAGAACGTTGAAAGAAATGGAAGAGGAAGTGAGAAGAGGGGCAGAGCAGCTACAGGAAATGGAGAAAACAAGAAGGGACCTGAGTGAGGAGAGAAAGAAGGGAAGTAGAGTTAGTACACCACCAAGGAGGTACAGAACACCCACACCTCCGAGGGGACACTTTATTGACCTGGGGGAACAGGAGGAACCAGTGGAGCAAGAGAGAAGTGATCTCAAAGTACTTTGTGGAAAATTTGAAGGAAATGTGTGGGACCCATGTGATGCCCCTGCCCACCACACTAGAGCCAGAACCCGGGAGCAAGAAACCAGGGGCCAATACCCAATGAGAGACGCACCAGGGGGTGGTGCCATTTACAAGCCATGGGCCCATAGAGACATACAAACCCTGGTGGACGTTCTCCCTACCCCAGAAGAGTCTGGAGATAGGTGGGTCAAAGCTTTTGAAAGCCTAACTGCTGCAGATGAACTTACATTAGGAGACATGGCAGCGGTTATGAACAGATGCATGGGCGATCAAGAATGTCGGGAGATCATGACACAGGGGGGAGTAAGAGGAATGGTGGCATCAGCAACTCGATTTGATCAGCATCGCGGACAAATATGGGATGCCGTAAGATGCAAATATCCGACCCAACCAAGACCTCAGTTGATGAAAACGCTGACACTGGACGGAGAGGAGAGTGTGCCAGTGTATATGAAAAAGGCAAAAAACCTGTGGAGACAGGCCTGGAATGAAGAACCAGGAAAGGAAACCACCAAATACCTATTCCTGGCTAGCTGTTTGGAGGGACTCCCAGATCAGGTGAGGCTGGAATGCGAGAAAATGGTGGGCATCACTGCAAAGAGTGTGTTGGAGTTCACTGATATAGTCCAACACCATGTGGAAAGATGGAGGGAAGGTAAGCGAAAAGAAGAGGATGAAATTAAACAGCTACAGAAGAAGGTCTTAGAAAAGCAACTGATGGAGGATAAGCCCAGCAAGCAAATGGTGGTGACCAGTACACCTACGAGTGGGGCTACGACACTCACTCCCGATGTGGCAGCGTTAACTACAGCAGTTCAGGCTATGGCAGGATTGATGGCCCTGGAAAGAGCACCATATCAGCCCCCATCACCACCCACACCCCTGGTGTATGCTGAACCTTTATATCAACAGTCAGCCTACATGCCGCTATCAACCCAGCCACATGATCTCAGATATGGGAATCAAGGATGTTTCAACTGTGGAAGATCCAGACACATGGCTAGAAACTGCGCTCTGCCAAGACAACCATTCCAGGCTAGAGGAAGAGGACAGTGGGCACCACGGGACAGTGGTAACTGGCAGGGAGGACGAGATGGACAGAAGCAAGGGCCCCTACAACAGCCATCCCAGCAACAGGGCAAATATCAGCCCGTGCCAAACCCAGCCCTGATCCCCAATATGGCCTGGGCTGGAGAAGGTGGCAACCAATGAAGCTGCCCGGAAACCCCAAATAGCACCACCACCAATATCTACACTTTTCCACCAGATGTGGAACCAGTGGTGAAGTGCGTAATAGGAGGAAGGGAGCATGGTATGCTGATTGACACAGGATGCACCTGGTCTTCTGTGCAGACAGCATATCAACTCACAACGAAAAAACAAGCTTTTTCTGGGGTTTCAGGGACAATTATGAGAAAGCCATACACGGTACCACTGGAAGTGGTATGGGATGACCTTAAAGTAACACATCAGTTCCTACACAACCCAGAATGCTCCGTTGGACTGATGGGCAGGGACTTGCTATCAAAAATGGGATGTAGTATATACTGTAATCAGGCTGGGATGCATATCTCAACCACCCCTATACACCAACTCATGCCGATTATCATGAACAAGCTGTCCGACCCTCCACGTATGTTATATATGGGAGGATGTTCTGAAAATGAGGAGGAAGAAAAGACTTATGTTTATTGGCTTAGGTTGATGGACTCAGACCTAGACACACCCAGAGTTTGTAGAACTTTCCAGCAGTGGAAGGCATGGATACAGACCATAAATGCTTACTACCCACCAGAAGACCCTCCCCATGTGACTATGAACTATTCCAGGGAGTTGGATGAGATGTATGATGAAGCATGGGAAACTGAGATGGAGGATCGATGCCCGATTGTGACTAGCAATCATATGTACATACTCAAGGAAGGGGTGGCAACAAGCTGTGTGGTTGTGGATGGTGATGTCAACCTTGATGACAAATGGTTTGCGTTAACGAGCGATTCGGTTCCACATGTGACCTTAATGGTTGGTTTTGGTCACGAGGCTAGGTCACTGGGTCCAGCAGTTAAAACAGCAATCTACCTGAAATGGGAAGAAACACAGCTACCTAATGTGGAGGCATCCTACATGGATGGTGTGGCAGTCTGGAGAGTCAAACTAAATCTTGATGATGTCTCCCGACCTGAGGTGGTGAGGAGATCGCGTTACCATGGAAGGGAAATGTCAGACCACCCAGACTCTTCTAATCTCCTGGCGCAGGTACCTGCTATCCTGTGGACCACTAGTGCTGAGGACGTGGGTTTGGTTGAGGTTGATCCAGTTCTGATTTCGGTGCGTGAAGGCAGTCTACTGACTATCCCTGTGTGGAGATCTCAATATCCATTGAATGAGGAAAAGACGAAAGGCATTGAACATACCCTGAAAGGTCTGCTGGGTGGTAATGTACTCTACCCAACTGTGTCACAATGGAACACTCCTATACTTCCTGTGGAAAAGGGGGATACAGGCAAATGGAGGATGGTTCAGGATTTAAGACCAATCAATGAGGTGACTGTTCCGGATGTACGACCAGTACCAGACCCGTATCTCGCCCTACAAAACATCTCTCCAACTCAAGACTGGTTTACAGTAATAGATCTTGCTAATGCTTTCTTCTGCATACCACTACATGTTGACTCCCAGCCATTGTTTGCGTTTACATACGAGAACCAACAGTACACGTACTCTCGTCTTCCGCAGGGGTACAGGGACTCCCCAGGAATCTTCAATTCCATCCTGAAGGAGCATCTCGAGGAGCTCACCCTGCCAGAAGGGGTAACACTGTTGCAATATGTGGATGACCTTCTACTTGCTGCACCTACTGCTGAATCATGTTTACAAGCGACAAAAGCACTGTTGAACCACGTGGCAGACAAAGGCTACAAAGTCAAGAGAGAGAAAGTCCAATGTTGCAGAAGAACGGTTCAGTTTCTTGGAAGGGTCCTGTCAGGCAAAGGACAGGCGGTCTCCATGGCACAAAGGACATCCATTTTGGAACATCCTAAGCCAGACACCGTCCAGCATCTGCTCTCATTCCTTGGACTCACGGGATATAGTAGAACACATGTCCCAGAGTACTGCCTTAAAGTTGAGCCACTCAGAGATATCCTAAGGGAAGCGGGAAATAGGAATCTCACTGCAGTCCTAAAGTGGACTACTGAAGCAGAAACGGCATTCATTCAGCTCAAACAAACCTTAGCACAAGCAGAAGCACTGTCTCTACCTGACTACACGACACCATTCCATCTTGATGTTTCAGAACAAGACGGGTTTGTTCATTCCGTCCTGTATCAGAAACAAAAGGGGGAGAGGAGAGTATTGCATTATTACAGTGCAAAATTGGACAACATTGAAACAGGCCAAACAGACTGTGCCAGACATATGGCTGCACTGGCAAAAGCAGTGGGGAAAACAGCACACATAGTGATGCGACATCCATTGGAAATCAACACAGACCATGGGGTAGCAGCTTTTATCGGTTCCAAGCTTTTTGCCCTGTCTAGCAAGAGAAAATCCGACATAACCAAGACAATTACGGCAAAACACATCACATATGTGACAACAGTCGCCAACATGACCGATGGCATGGGCAAGGGGGAACCACACGTTTGTGAAGACAGGGCAGCCAAGCAAATAAAGGTTCGAATGGATCTCGGAAACACACCACTGGATGGAATGAAGGAAACCCTATTTACGGACGGCTGCTGTTATAGGTCGAAGAATCCGAGTGAAGGAAACATTGCTGCCTATGCTGTGGTGTGCCAGGGAAAGAATGGAGATCATGAAGTGATGGAAGCAGGAAGATTGGAACCAGCAGGAGCCTCGGCACAACTAGCAGAACTGAGAGCATTGCGGAGAGCACTAGAGCTCTGCCAAGGAAGAGAGGTAGACATCTATACCGATTCTGCATACGCCCATGGAATTGCTCACATTGATGGCCCTCAATGGATGAGGAGAGGGTTCCTAACCAGCTCAAACGAACCTATAAAACACAAACAAGAGATCCAGAAATTGATTGAGGCAATCAAGCTGCCAAAACGGGTGTCAATCATGAAATGTAAAGGACACAGTAAAGAAAGCACTAGGGAACGTGAAGGGAATGATCAAGCAGACCTGGCAGCTAAGGAAGCGGGAGGTTACACTGCACAACAGATGGTGCAGAGGACAACCCATAGCCAGGAAGAGCTGACAGAAGATACAGTAAGACAGTTACAAGAGGCTGCTGATGTTTATGAACAGAATGAGTGGAGCAGGCAGGGGGCAAGCAGGGATCACCAAGGAATCTGGAGGGCTACCACCGGAAAAACAGTGGCTCCTGCCAAACTCCTCAGATCTATCATCAGAGAAGAGCATGAAAAAGCACATGGAGGCCGGAAGAGTGTGGGAAAGGCAGTTGAGAAGGCATGGTACCACCCCAACATGATGGACATGGCCAGGGAAACATCTGAAAGCTGTGAAATATGCAAAAGTTACAACAACAGAGTGAGAAACTCCCCAGGCTCTGACACACATCTAACCCCTCATGAACTATTGACAGGGCGTAGGATGCCAGGGCCACCAGCAGATAATCTTAGCATGCCTAGACTAGACATAGCTAAAATCAGATACACAGACTATATGCAGGCGTTAACTTCTCTTGTCGAAAGACTGTCCAAACAGGTGGTGGAGGTCCGAACTCCTGCAGTAGAAACCACAGACGAAAACAGAGATATCCTGGTGGGAGACCTGGTGAGAGTAAAGGTGCATTCCAGAAAGTGGACTGAGCCCAGGTGGGAAGGACCGTACCAGGTGAAAGAGGTATCAAGTCACTCATTGAGAGTGAATTCAAACAAAAGAGATTCGTGGTACCATAGAAATCACTGTGCAAAAGACGAAGGCCCAAATCGCTCATTAGAAGAGACAGGGCGAGACTTGAGCAAGTTGACAGATTCAGGCAAGAACATGTGGGGGATATGGGTGATATACATGATGGGGGGGGTAACTCACTCTGCAGGAAGTATAGTTATCACTGTGTTTTTGCTTTTAATGTGCTGTGCTGCTTGTATCATCCCATGTTTGAAAAAGTCTGTTACAGATGTGGTGCAGGCTGTTGGTATGATGCCCCTACTTGGAGCTCAAGTAGCTGATGCTGATACCGAATCAAGTCTTCGTAGGAAGATGGGTCTGACTGAGGATGACCATTGGTTTGCTATACGGGAGGTGGTTGTATAAGGTGTTTTCATAAGTCGTTCTTTCACAGGTTTAAAAAAAAGGGTTTTAAGTTCTTGGGTGGCTGGTAGCCACTCAGCATAAGGGGTGGAGAAACGAAGGATGAGCGGGTTGGTTGATTTGCTGTTACAGATGTGAGGGTTGTAAGTTTTGGAGTGACTGGTAGTTCTCTTTATATCCAGTAGGTGTAGCTGTAACAGGTTGAGGGTTTTTTTACTTTTCTTAATGCATAAGCTTTGTATTTTTTGTATTGGGTGAGTGACACCCTAGGGGGTGTCAAAAGGGGGACTGTAAGGGCTGATCTATGTTTTAGCTAATGAATATGTTAATCTACAACAAGAGTTATTAAGTGAATGTATTGTGTGATCATAGATCTTTAGGACTGCTGTAGGTTTGGGTAAGGGGGAGCTATGTGGAATGAATGTGCTAGCTGGGGGTTTTATGATAGAACTGTGTCTTGTTGTAATATGGAGCTTGGACATCTACTGAGAAGACCACTACTTCCGTCAACTGGATTGCGTCACGAGGCTGGGACCAGCCTGCACGCCAACGATAGGCTGAGTAAGTTTAAACCACACTCAGCCTCTACTCCGACAGATCAGCAGGGAGCGGAAATTATCCTGTCGGAGTATTTAAGGAAGAACAAAGGATAGGACTCGCTCTCTTCTCTAGGCTATGCGCTTCTATAGCGCTGCTCGCTGATTCTCTCTCTCTCTCTCTCTCTCTCTCTCTCTCTCTCTCTCTCTCTCGCTCTCTCTCTCTCTCGCTCTTCTCATGCGCTGTTTGCCCTGCGTGGTGTCACAGTGAGCCTGTATATACGAACTTCATATTTACCATTTAAGGGTTTGCTAGAATAAAATACATAGATGATTTAAATGGCGTAGTAATCCTTTTGTTCCAATACCAGATTTGAATTGACGCAACCTATCAATATCTGGATGAAGCAGAAAACTATCTAGTTTAATTGAGATTATATGGTCCTCTCCTTTAATCCAGATCATAGTGTTGACTTCAATTTGACTGTCCCAATCACCCCTACACCCTCCAATCCTGACAATGGGATTACCTTTTAATTTGAGATTAGCCTGGGGCTCAGCAATGGGATTTGAGCCCCATAATGCACTCCTTGAGACGCCATAATGCACTCCTTGAGATGCTTCCTCTGAGACGCCTATGAACCATTTAGCATGTGCAACAACACCTTCAGACTAAGACCACTAGCCTAGTCGCTAACTAGCCGCTAACTAGCTAACACACTGAGCTAACATTTAATGATGCGTTTGTCTAGGGCTAAAGGGGAGCAGATGCCACAGTGCTGGTGGGTAAATAAAGTGTGAAGACCTAATATGCAGTGTGGTGGCTGAAGCCGGTCTCTGCCTGTCTGTTCACAGTGTGGGAGCAGATTGGTGCTGTGCGGCAGCTGCTTCCCCAGTAGCTGCTGAGAGAGATTAGCTGCTAGCGGATACGCTAACTCACTAGGCACATGTCTTAGCGTTAGCTTAGCGTTAGCCCTTAGGTGCTGCAGCAGGCTCTAATCAAGGCTGGCATGGTTCTGCTCAGAGGCGGTGTTGACAGGCCTCTGTCTGCACCTCACTGGGGTTTCATTAACCCTTTCATCCCTTTACCACATTATCTCACTAAGTTAGTCCATAGGGAGAGGTGGGGATCATTCCTTTCTGATGGGCTAGGACTACTGGCATATGAGGCTTAGGCAGCACTCATAGAAAGTTTGCTGTAGAACTGTCGTCTAGACTAGAGTATTGTTAAAGTTGTGTGTTTTCACCCCATCACAATTTTTTGGGCATGAAGAAGATGACGTTTAGTTGTGAGACAGTTACATGTTTAATAGAGAGTGAGGTTGAGGCTGGTCCAGGTCCACTG
>CM042419.1:16288686-16303686 GCA_023634145.1 Thymallus thymallus
ACGTCTTTGAGCGCTTGCCTGTCTGTGTGTGTCTGTGTGTGTGGGCGGTGGGTCGCTTGCGTGCTTAAACAGTGCCTTTAACAGTGGCCTCTGAGCTGCCTGTCAGAACGATTGCGTTTCAATCCATCACCACTCTTCAGATCTGTCCCACCATGCACTCTGCTGACGATGGAAGGAGGATGGGGAGAGAGGGAAGAGGAGGAGGAGAGGATAGAAGGCAGTTTATTGATAAGACAAGGAGTGGGCTAAGGAGAAGAGAGGAGTGTGTGGGGAGTGTGTGGGGAGAGTGTGGGGAGTGTGTGGGGAGTGTGTGGGGAGTGGGAGTGTGTGGGGAGTGTGTGGGGAGTGGGAGTGTGTGGGGAGTGTGGGTAGGATGGGATGGGCACATTCGACTAGGTTGCTGCAGTGTGTGTGTGTGTGTGTGTGTGTGTGTGTGTGTGTGTGTCTATCTCTGCTTCATGCCTCGTTATGATTAATGAATGACTGTCAGCCCCAGTAGACTCATTAGATACCACAGATCTGATTGGATCTCTAATGTAGAGGTTCAGCGTCCTCCTAGACTGTCTCACTGTAAAGGAACACGCTGATTACACAGCTCCCTGCTGTCTGCTGTGAGACTATAGGAAAGAGTCACTGAAACGTCTCTGCTTCTGGCACACAATTATAAACAAGTACATGGATTGATAAAACAGTGGTTGAGAAATGAAATCAACCTAATTTCTCCCATGTGACCAAGGTTTTGTGGCACTGGTCAGTTGCTTGTTATGCTAGTCTGTCCTTCAACAATGTAGTATGTATGGCTGTAGTTAGGGATCTACTGGTGTAGGTCTCCTGTAGATGTGTAACGGACAGCTCTATAGTAGAGACAGACAGACAGCTCCATAGTATTTAGACAGGCAGACAGACAGACAGACAGCTCCATAGTATTTAGACAGGCAGACAGACAGACAGCTCCATAGTATGTAGACAGACAGACGGACAGCGCCATAGTATGTAGACAGACAGACAGCGAAAGCTCCATAGTATGTAGACAGACAGACGGACAGCTCCAACAGAGTTCAAAGGCAACAGTGGATCAGTGCAGTTAATTTCTTATGGACAGACAGACACATCATTATCAACCCCCTCTGCAGTGGTATTCCAACCACATCAGCTCTCCTCTCCTCATCCTACATCCCCAAATACCCAGTTGGTTTAACTCTGACTGGTGGTTTGATTAACTAAACATGCACTAGGGTGTGTGTGTTTGAGTGTGTGTTTGTGTGTGTGTGCGTGCGTGTGCACATGCATGTTTTTGTGTGCGTGTATGTCTGTATCCGCGCATCTTCTTGCATGTATGTGTTTGTGTGTGTTTGTATGTGTGTGCCTGCGGGTGGCTGGAGTGTGTCCGTGGGGACAAGGGGGATGGCTGACTGAATTATAGATGAGGCATGTGGGGGAAGCTGAGGTTAATTTAAGGAGAGGCAACACAGTCTCTCTGAGTATATCTCCTAAAAGATTTACTGTACCTCCAGGTCTGGGGCAACAGAAACTTAGTCTGGGCTGGACACTTCAGCCAAATCTCACCGAGTCTGGGCCACTCGGGCTCACGAGTGGCGCAGTGGTCTAAGGCACTGCATCTCAGTGCAAGAGGCGTCATTACAGTACCTAGTTCAAATCCAGGCTGTATCACATCCGGCTGTGATTGGGAGTCCCATAGGGCGGCGCACAATTGGCCCTGCGTCGTCCGGGTTTGGCCGGTGTAGGCCGTCATTGTAAATAAGAATTTGTTCTTAACTGACTTGCCTAGTTAGATAAAGGTCAAATAAAAATGCATTCTTCTGCAAAGGCTGTAAATCCTAAACTAATATGTTTATTGCTGTAAAACCTCAGTTGGTGAAGCATTGTGCTTGCAACGCCAGGGTTGTGGGTTCAATTCCCATGGGGGACCAGTACGAAAATGTATGCATTCACTACTCTTAAGTCGCTCTGGATAAAATGACAAAATATAAACACCTAAACGTATATTATTGCTGTGTTTTCTCATTCATATAAATGATCAAGCATAACGGTTAGTTTGAAGCATTACTCAATGAGAACAGATGGGGAGGAGGATGATATTGATGATACTGGTGAGGCTAGACTAGTTGATACAAGTCTAGAGCAAAATATGTCCAGCGAGGCTTCATGTTCTTACAACCATCTGTCTGCTTGTGCGTGTTCTCAGAAAGCCATCTTAGAGAGAGAGGGTGAGATCTAACACTTAGCTACAGGCCAAAACAAGACTCACTGACAACCACTTTTTTACCTGACTGACTCTCTCTGTGCCAAAACAATGGCTGTTGTTGCTGTGAGCCTTGAACCTTCCACGCCATCCCTGATCAAGGCTGGCTGTGGTGCATTCTGGGAAGCGGACTTAGTCTGTCTGCTCCTGTGATCTCTGCTTGTCATGGCTGCTCTTAGCAGATGTCCCCAAATCTCTCTCTCCCCCTTTCCATTCCCCTCCCCTCATACTCCCTCTCTCCCTCAAGCTCTCCCTCTCTCCTGTCACCCCCCCCCCCCCCCCCCGCCTTACTCCCTCTCTCTTTTAGCTAAGCTCCGCTACTGCTGCAGCACTGCTTCCTGTGTGACCTCATCTTACCTTCGCTCTATTATCTCTCCTCCCTCAACCCCATCTCTCTCTCTCTTTCCCTGTATCCTGTCTCCTCCCTCCCTCAACCCCTTACCTCCCCCCCTCTCCTTCCCCAACTCTTTCCTCCCTCATTCCCCTCACTCTCCTTCTCTCGCTCTGCTCCCTCCTTCCCCCCTCCCTCCCTCTCTCTCCTCCCTCCTCTCCTCTCTCCTTCCCCCCTCCCTCTCTCCTCTCTCCTTCCCCCTTCTCTCTCCCTCCTTCCCCCTCTCTCTCTCCTCCCCCTCTCTCTCTCTCCTTCCCCATTCTCTCTCCCTCCTTCTCCCCGCTCTCTCTCTTCTTCTCTCTCCCTCCCTCCCCCCTCTCTCTCTCCCCCCCTCTCTCTCCCTCTCTCTCTCCCCTCTCTATCCCCCCCCCTCTCTCTCCTCCCCCCTCTCTCTCCTTCCCTCTCTATCTCTCTCTATCTCTCCCCTTCTTTCTCTCTGCTCTCTCCCCCCCCTCTCTCCCCCCCCTCTCTCTCCCTCTCTCTCCCCTCTCTCTCTATCCCCCCCCCTCTCTCTCCTTCCCTCTCTATCTCTCTCTATCTCTCCCCTTCTTTCTCTCTGCTCTCTCCTTCCCCCTCTCTCTCAGCTCTAATAAATCACACTCCTTACCCAGTAGATAGGAATCTGTGGAGAAGTCATCTCCGCTCCGGTGCCACACACACACACACACACACACACACACACACACACACACACAGAAACATACAGAGAAAGAGCAAAACTGCCCTTCACAGTGCTTCTTTAACATGAACAGGATGCAGCAACATTACACTAGTGATACCTCATCAGACCCAGAGATGTGCCAACAACATCACTACACTAGTGATACCTCATCAGACCCAGAGATGTGTCAACAATATCACTACACTAGAGAGATACCTCATCAGACCCAGAGATGTGCCAACAACATCACTACACTAGTGATACCTCATCAGACCCAGAGATGTGTCGACAACATCATTACACTAGTGATACCTCATCAGACCCAGAGATGTGTCGACAACATCATTACACTAGTGATACCTCATCAGACCCAGAGATGTGTCAACAAGATCACTACACTAGAGAGATACCTCATCAGACCCAGAGATGTGTCAACAAGATCACTACACTAGAGAGATACCTCATCAGACCCAGAGATGTGTTGACAACATCACTACACTAGTGATACCTCATCAGACCCAGAGATGTGTCGACAACATCATTACACTAGTGATACCTTATCAGACCCAGAGATGTGTCGACAACATCACTACACTAGTGATACCTCATCAGACCCAGAGATGTGTCGACAACATCACTACACTAGTGATACCTCATCAGACCCAGAGATGTGTCGACAACATCACTACACTAGTGATACCTCATCAGACCCAGAGATGTGTCAACAACATCACTACACTAGTGATACCTCATCAGACCCAGAGATGTGTTGATAACACATAGGTCTGCATTTGTATGAATACAGAGAATCCTTAGAATCCTAGAAACTCACTTTGACATGTTACTGGGGATTATTGGCAAAAAAACAAGGCTACACCCAAACCCCCCCCCCCCCCCCCCCCCCCCCCCTTCCCCGTAGCTGTAATGGTCAGAGTGAATGGCCATGTTGAAGTGCTTGGTCCTGCCAGGGGCCCCTGACTGTGCTGGGCTGATAAATGTGGAAGCAGCTCCCTGGAGAGACTAAGAACCAGACTGTCTGTCTGTCAACATGATTCTTCTTATCTGTGGTGGAGACCCTTCGTCACTGGTTGATGAATGTGAGGACTTGTTGTAGTAACTGTAGCTTGCCCCTCTACCTCATAGTAGTCTGCTATAGAGATTGGGATGCTTAATGCAGTCCAGGCTTATTACTCCTAGACATAGTAGCTAGGATCACTCACAAATTACTCTTAGTCAAACTAGGAGGTTTCTACAAGAAAGCCTCCCGCCTTGGCCCACTGCTCCACACTGCAGCCTAAGTAGCATGCTTCAGGGAAAACACTGATCAGCTTAACTCCTCCACCTGTAGGCCTCTATAAATCTGCCAGGAACATTAATCCAACCATTGTGTGTGAGTTGAGTACCCTCTCTTATTCAGTTCATACCTTTAGTCTGGGACAGTATCTAGCCACTCAACCACGGACATGATTTAGAGTAGGGGGGAATGGTGATCTGGCAAGGGGTGTGTGTGTGTGTGTGTGTGTGTGTGTGTGTGTGTGTGTGTGTGTGTGTGTGTGTGTTTCTCTGTTTGTTCTAACATTCTTAATTATCTCTCTCTCTCTCTCTCTCTCTCTATAGGTGTAACCAGGAGGATTTCCTTATCAGTCCTCTGATTCCTACCATTGTGTTCAGAAGTGGTTAAGTCCATCAGCAGTTCAGCAGGTAAGACCAGAGAGAACAAACACTTGTAAAGAGATCTTGAGCTGAAATGATGGTACAGATGTAGGATCTTAATTTGAGCCAATTTACTACAACAAGAAAATAATCCTGCAGCAACAGGAAATGTGGATTATAATTAATGGATGTTTTTTGTAGGGGTTGATACATTTTTCGTTAGGGCAAATCAAGTCTGGCATTTTAAAGTGGTAATTACAAACTTTAAAAGCCATTTTAAACCTTGAATACACTACAACGTTGCATTTCCTGCTGTGCAGGAACATTCTCAGCAACAAAATAATGCTCAAATTAAGATCCTACATCTGTATGTTTATTTGACTAAACACAGAAAACACAGGTTGATTCCATATGTAGCAGTAGATAATGTCTGGCCATACTATAGCCCCATAGTTCACTCCAGTTACCCTGCAAATATGTTGATGTGCCCTTGAGCAAGGCACTTAACCCTAATTTGCTCCAGGGGGTGCTGTACTACTATGGCTGACCCTGTAAAACAACACATTTCACCGCACCTATCCTGTGTTGTGTCTTCATCACTAGCTCTTCCATGAGTCATCAGACCTCAGTAGTAATGGTTAAGTGGCTCTGCTCCAGTGTACCAGTACTGTAGTTACCAGGATAATATAAAGGGACAAAGGATAATCGTGTGTATAGTATCTTTTAGAATGAGGATAAAGAGGTATTGTGGGTAATAGAGTCCTTGATAACATGGATGTGTTAGAGGATGTATGATATATTTCTTATACTAGCAGTTTCAGTCCTAGTCTGTTTTATTGCTTCTAAATCTCCATTCCATTTGAGTTGCTGAGGATCCATTAAGGTTTTATTGATATGTTATAGACATTTACTGGTACTTACTCAATGTTGCAATGCTAGCAGCAGTGTGTTTCTCATGGCCACAAAGTTATTGACTGCAATTGTGTGCTTTGCCTGTGAGTGTGGACACTATACACCTGTCCTCTCACCAGTAATCCCCCAGCCAACAGAAAACATCCCAGTGTAGGTTATTAGCCTGACAGCCCAACAGCAGTAGAAGTGATCTGCTCCTGTCCTGACCTATCAGAACTTAGAAACAAACCAACCTGACCAATCAGATCTTAGAAACAGTCCAACCAGAGAGGCCATGACTGGCTTTATTCCCTTGAACACTGACCAGCAACAGGGTATTATATAGTTTTTGGTGTCACTTACCCTGATAGGCACTTAGCCTGACGTCCATTAGTGGAACTGTGAAGGCCTCTGGTCATGTCATATCTGTCTGTATGACTCATGGAGTAGACACCACTTCCAGTCTCTGGTCATACCTGGCCACGCCCCCCCTCCCCCACACACACACAGTTGAGAGGCCAATAGCTGTAAGTAAATGTCCTGTAGGTCTAATGACTGTGATGACTAGTGACTAGGGCTGTCACTTTCTTGCTGTTGTTATGGAAGGTCCTAAAGTAGACTGCTACGCTAGATGTCTTTATTTGGTTGAAAGGCATTACTGACCTGGTTTGCTGGCTAGCTGTCTGACCTGACTGGCTAGCTGCCTGGCTGCCTGGCTGACTGGCTGGCTGTCTGGAGCTGGAGACAGAGCTCTGCAATGCAGCAATAGCAGGGAACATTAGAAAATCTCTACATTCACCTTGTGCTGACGTCAAACCTTGGCCGTGTGTAATAGAAACAAAATGTATTAAAACAACGAGGCGTAGCTCTAGAACCTGAACTTATCCAATCAGAACACAGATAACATTTTGCTACGATGTGCCTTTCTGAATATGACCCATGTCTAGAGAGTAACGCAATACCCTGGTGTAAATACCCTGGTGTAAATATCCTGGTGTAATACCCAGGTGTAAATACCATGGTGTAAATACCCTTCTGTAAATACCCTGGTGTAAATACCCTGGTGTTATACCCTGGTGTAAATACCCTGGTGTAAATACCCAGGTGTAATACCCTGGTGTAAATACCCTGGTGTAATACCCAGGTGTAATACCCTGGTGTAATACCCTGGTGTAATACCCTGGTCTAATACCCTGGTCTAATACCCTGGTGTAAATACCCTGGTGTAAATACCCAGGTGTAATACCCAGGTGTAAATACCCTGGTGTAATACCCAGGTGTAATACCCTGGTCTAATACCCTGGTGTAATACCCTGGTGTAATACCCTGGTCTAATACCCTCGTCTAATACCCAGGTGTAATACCCTGGTATAATGGCCTGGGGGATAATAGATGATAAGGTTGTTAGCTATAGTGAAGACACTAAGTTCAATCCTTTCAACAAGGCGTGAACAGTATAATTACATGCAGGTCACATCTTGTGGATACAGAGACACTAAATTGTGTCGTTTTCAGCTGTAAACAGACGTTTTGTTTTTTCCTGGTCTTTCTTGGAAAAGAGGGTCAGAGCTGTCAGCTCCATCAGAGGACCTGTGTGGTAGACCTGCTCTCTCACATTCTACGTCTACAGACAATCTCATTCAGTCAGCACTGATGCCATTCCCATTACACAGGATGTTTCATGGTCATATTCACCACGACTTGTGACAGCTTTTTCCAAATAGTTGTCCAATAATCTTTGATCAAAGGCACAATATGTAATTTAAACAGTCTGACCTTTGTTTGGTAAACTGGGGGATGGAGCTGGGGAAATGTAAGCACTCTCAAATGCATAGATGAAGTTTGAGATTGTGCCTGGTGGACCAAGTTAGACATGATTAGGGGGGTGCGGGGCATTTCAATATCGAAGTTCTTAAAACACCATGTTAATGGAGTTTAATGGACTTTTCACCCTGTTTGGATTCCCCTGCCTCCGGCTAACAGTTCAGCCCAGTGCCATCTTTTCCGGTCAGTGGTTTCTGTGGGCTGATCTAATGAAAAGGCCCACTGAGTCAGTGGAGAGAAACCAGCCCAGGGATTAACTGACGCCACCATCACACATCCTCCTCCCAGCATGGAATATGAAGACATCATCCAATGTGTGTGTGTGTGTGTGTGTGTGTGTGTGGGGGGGTTGGTTCTTCTATCCTTGTGGGGACCTAAAATCACCAAAGGTTTCCACAAGGATAGTAAAACAAGGAAAATTCTCACATTTCCCACATCCCCATGAGGACAACGGCTATTTTAAGCTCAGGGGTTAGGTTTAGGGTTAGGGTTACAATTAGGGTTTGAATTAGGGTTACGGTAAGGGTAAGGGGTTAGTGTTTAGGGTTAGGGTAAGGGGTTAGGTTTAGGTTTAGGTTTTGGATAAGGGTTACGCGTTAAGGTTAGGGTTAAGGTTCTAAATTTAATCTAAATCGCAAAACTAATAATACACAAACAATTATACGTTTTCATGTCTTAATTGAACACACTGTGTAAACATTCACAGTGCAGGGTGGGAAAAGTATGTGAACCCTTGGATTTAATAACTGGTTGACCCTCCTTTGGCAACAATAACCTGAACCAAACGTGTTCTTTCGTTTCGTATCAGACCTGCACAACGGTCAGGAGGAATTTTGGACCATTCATCTTTACAAAACTGTTTCAGTTCAGCGATATTCTTGGGATGTCTGGTGTGAACCGCTCTTTTGAGGTCATGCCACAGCATCTCAATCGGGTTGAGGTCAGGACTCTGACTGGGCCACTCCAGAAGGTGTATTTTCTTCTGTTGAAGCCATTCTGTTGTTGATTTACTTCTGTGTTTTGGATCGTTGTCATGTTGCATTACCCAACTTCTGTTGAGCCTCAATTGGCGGACAGATAGCCTTACATTCTCCTGTAAAGTGCCTTGATAAACTTGGGAATTAATCTTTCCGTCGATGATAGCAAGCTGTCCAGGCCATGAGGCAGCAAAGCAGCCCCAAACCATGATGCTCCCTCCACCATACTTTACAGTTGGGATGAGGTTTTGATGTTGGTGTGCTGTGCCTTTTTTTCTCCACACATAGTGTTGTGTGTTCCTTCCAAACAACTCAACTTTAATTTAATCTGTCCACATAATATTTTGCCAGTAGCGCTTACCGTGGACTGATGAACATCAAGGCTTTTAGAGATACCCTTTCCAGCTTTATGCAAGTTAACAATTCTTAATCTTAGGTCTTCTGAGATCTCTTTTGTTCGAGGCATGGTTCACATCAGGCAATGCTTCTTGTGAATAGCAAACTCACATTTTGTGAGTGTTAGTGTTTTTTATAGGGCAGGGCAGCTCTAACCAACATCTCTAATCTCGACTCATTGATTGGACTCCAGGTCAGGTTAGCTGACTCCTGATTCCAATTAGCTTTTGGAGAAGTCGTTAGCCTAGGGGTTCACATACTTTTTCCAAACTACACTGAGAATGTTTAATTATTTATTCAATAAAGACAAGAAAAATACAATAATTTGTGTGTTATTAGTTTAAGCACACTGTGTTTGTCTATTGTTGTGGCCTAGATGAAGTCAGATCAAATTTTATGAAAGATTTATGCAGAAATCCAGGTAATTCCGAAGGGTTCACATACCTTTTCTTGCCACTGTATGTAAATGAGATATTTATATATTTCATTTTCAATACATGTGCAAACATGTCTAAAAACAAGTTTTCACTTTGTCACTATGGGGTATTGTGTGTATATGGGTGAGATAAACAAATCAGTTGAATCCATTTTGAGTTCAACACAACACAATGTGGAATAAGTCAAGGGGCATGAATACTTTCTGAAGGCACTGTTTTGGGGGCGGCAGGTAGCCTAGTGGTTAGGGGGTTGGGCCAGTAACCGAAAGGTTGCTGAATCGAATCCCCGAGCTGACAAGGTAAAAATATGTTGTTCTGCCCCTGAACAAGGCAGTTAACCCACTGTTCCTAGGCCTTCATTGTAAATAAGAATTTGTTCTTAACTGACTTGCCTAGTTAAATAAAGGTTAAATTAAAAAAAAAAAAAAAAATTACAGATATGATTGTCTGATGTGTACAAAAGTGAATCATGTATTCTCTAGTTGTTCTCTTTCTATTTGCAACATCCTGAATGTTTCACCTCACTGAAGACGTCCTGAATGTTTCACCTCACTGAAGACGTCCTTGCTGAATGCTTTTCATTCACTCTGCTTGTATTCTACTAGCATTCTGCCTTGACTGCTGTCTCTGCTGAGTCACCATAAGTATGTATGAGATGGTATTATCCTAAACCTTGACAAAGGCGAACATCATTAGTAGGTTGATGTTTATTGTCACAAGTCTTTCCCTGGAGGCAGAACTGAGCCATTTCCGCTAGATGGGCCAGCTGTAAAGTCAAAATGGGCTATATTGTAAAAATTAATAAAAACAAAAATGTGCTTTTTGGTCTTAATATAAGGTTAGGGTTAGGCATTAGGGTTAGCAGTGTGGTTAGGGTTAAGTTTAGGGTTAGGTTTAAAATCAGATTTTATGACTTTGTGTCTGTGCCAGCTAGTGACCACTGTACAGTATGTAATTATATGCCTCCTCCGTCCCCACAAAACGGTGTTCTCACAAACAGGGGCATGTTGATCTGAGCTACTGTGATTGGCTGGCACTAGCAGGAATTCCGTCTCCTGAATGGCGGGTGACATTCTGATGAGCAGAACTCAGGGAGCCATAAAGATTGACCCAGTAGAGGAGCAGGAGGGAGACAGGGCTTATGAAAGAGGGAGAGAGAGAGAGAGGGGGGGGGGGGGGGAGAGAGGTGGGTGAGAGAGAGAGAGAATTGAATTGAGAGAGAGAGAACTGGAATGGGAGAGAGACGGAAGAGAGAAGGGTGGGAGAGAAAGAGAAAGCGAGAGAGGGAGAAGAGGAGGGTGGAAAAGAGTGAGATAAGGGAGGGAGAGAGGGATGGTGAGAGACAGAGAGAGAGAGAGGTAGTGGGAGAAGAAGGTGGGAAAGAGAGAGACTATAGAGGGGAGGGAGAGGGAGAGAGGGAGCTTATGATGCCTACTGACCTGTGTGGAACTCAAAAAGCCCCTGAGGCGTCCTGTCCTGCCACGCCCAAAAGCAAACCATGTTCATCCATCCATCAAACTTTCTCTCTATCGCTCTCACTCTCCTATCCCTCGCATGATAGCCTGATAGCCAGGCCCTGCATGTTCCAACCAGGGAGAACATTTTACATTGACATTTTAGTCAGCTAGCAGACACTCTTGTCCAGAGCGACTTACAAATTGGTGCATTCAACTTAGGAGAGCCAGTGGGACAACCACATCTCCATCACAGTAAGTACATTTCTTTAAACAAGCAGCTGTGGGCAAAGTCAGTGCTATCAGGGACATCCACATCTCGATCATAATAAGTACATTTCTTTGAACAAGCAGCTGTGAGGAAAGTCAGTGCTAGCAGGGAAATAAGTCAGGTGTTAGTTTAGACAAGTGTTAGTAAAGGTTTTTCGGAAGGTGGTCAGTGACTCCGCTGTCCTGACGTCGTGGGGGAGCTTGTTCCATCATTGGGGTGCCAAAGCAGCGAATATCTTTGACTGGAATGAGCCTAAACTGTGCTTCCGTAGAGGTAGGGGGGCTAGCAGGCCAGAGGGGGGGCTAGCAAGCACCATGGTTTTGTAGTAGATGCGAGCTTCAACTGGAAGCCAGTGGAGTGTGCGGAGGAGCGGGGTGACATGAGAGAACTTGGGAAGGTTGAACACCAGACGGGCTACAGCGTTCTGGATAAGTTGTAGGGGTTTAATGGCGCAGGCAGGGAGCCCAGCCAACAGCGAGTTGCAGTAATCCAGACGGGAGATGACAAGTGCCTGGATCGCCACACCTCCTGATAGGAGCGACCTGTCAGGTAGGACGCAATCCAAGAGTGTGCAGTGCCGGAGATGCCCAACTCGGAGAGAGGGTGGAGAGGAGGATCTGATGGTTCACAGTATCAAAGGCAGCAGATAGAAGGATAAGAGCAGAGGAGAGAGAGTTAGATTTGGCAGTACGGAGAGCCTCCGTGACACAGAGAAGAGCAGTCTCAGTTGAATGACCAGTCTTGAAACCTGACTGGTTAGGATCAAGAAGGTCATTCTGAGAGCGTAGCAGGGGAGTTGGTTAGAGACGGCACACTCAAGAGTTTTGGAGAGAAAAGAAAGAAGGGATACTGGTCTGTAGTTGTTGACATCGGAGGGATCGAGTGTAGGTTTTTTGAGGAGGGGTGCAACTCTCGCCCTCTTGAAGACGGAAGGGACACAGCCAGCGGTCAAGGATGAGTTGATGAGCAAGGTGAAGTAAGGGAGAAGGTCTCCGGAAATGGTCCGGAGAAGAGAGGAGGGGATATGGTCAAGCGGGCAGGTTGTTGGGCGGCTGGCCGTCACAAGTCGCAAGATTTCATCTGGAGAGAGAGGGGAGAAAGAAGTCAAAGCATAAGGTAGGGCAGTGTGAGCAGGACCAGTGGTGTCAATAGGCTTAGTAAATGAGCATTGGATGTTGTCAGCCTTCTTTTCAAAATGGTTGACGAAGTCATCCACAGAGAGGGAGGAGGGGGGGTGGAGGAGGAGGATTCAGCAGGGAGGAGAAGGTGGCAAAGAGCTGTGGGTTAGAGGCCGAGGCTTGAAATTTAGAGTGGTAGAAAGTGGCTTTAGCAGCAGAAACAGAGGATGAAAAAGTAGAAAGCAGAGATGAAAAGATGACAGAGAGTTTAGTTTTTCTCCATTTCCGCTCGGCTGCCCGGAACCCTGTTCCTTGAGCTCGCAATGAGTCGTCTAGCCACGGAGCAGGAGGGTAGGACCGGGCCGGCCGGGAGGATAGGGGACATAGAGAGTCAAAAGATGCAGAAAGGGAGGAGAGGAGGGTCAGGAGACAGGAGGGAGAAGGATTTAACAGAGGGAAGAGATGATAGGATGGAAGAGGAGAGAGTAGCGGGAGAGAGAGAGAGCGAAGGTTGCGACGGTGCGTTACCATCTGAGTAGGGGCAGAGTGAGTAGTGTTGGAGGAGAGTGAGAGAGAAAAGGATACAAAGTAGTGGTCGGAGACTTGGTAGAGGAGTTGCGGTGAGTTTAGTAGAAGAACAGCATCTAGTAAAAATGAGGTCAAGTGTATTGTCTGCCTTGTGAGTAGGGGGGGACGGTGAGAGGGTGAGGTCAAAACAGGAAAGGAGTGGAAAGGAGGCAGAAAGAAATGAGTCAAAGGCAGACGTCGGGAGGTTTGTCTTCTTGGCGCCGCCCTGTGTGGTTTCCTGTTAAGCCATTTATTATCCTGGCAGTAGTACCTTTTTGTTATTTACCTGTACAGTTAATTTAACCATGCAAATATGAATTTACCTGTACATTAAACCAGACTGTATATTAAGTCAACTATTATTACCCTCACTTTTATCATACACACATTTAGCTATTTAAGTATCTTTCTCTGCCATCGACCTGTATAGTATACTTAACCATGCTAATATTTTTTATTTATTTATATCTTGCAATATTAAATGTTTTATTTCACCTAACTATCTATCTATCTATCTATCTATCTATCTATCTATCTATCTATCTATCTATCTATCTATCTATCTATCTATCTATCTATCTATCTATCTATCTATCTATCTATCTATCTATCTATCTATCTATCTATCTATCTATCTATCTATCTATCTATCTATCTATCTATCTATCTATCTATCTATCTATCTATCTATCTATCTATCTATCTATCTATCTATCTATCTATCTATCTATCTATCTATAACAGTAACAGAGATGACAGTAACAGAGATGACAGTAAAATCTCCATTCAAAGCCTATTTTCTGGTTATGATCGTTCTTTCCATGTGTGTCTGATATCGTCTCATCTCAGAGTACAAAGGGATGAACAGAGATTTTCCTCCAGCTTCTGATGGAATGTGAGGTCTTAGACTGTTAGACAGTTAGGCACTAACCCTCTTTCTCCCACTGTTTGTTTGGGTGGTTTAGTGTCCTGGCACACAGGGGGGACTGATAAATGTGTAATGGGGGGTGGGCACAGACGGGGTAGTCGTAGGATGTTAGCCCACACCGGACTGACGAAAGAGAGGGTGGAGAAGAGATGGTGGATATTCTTTCAGAGAGAAATGTGGAGACAAAAGAGAGACATTGAGGGATGTGATGAGACGTCAGGTAACATACAAACAATGTCTTCTGTTTGCACAGACCTTCAAATAGTATCTGAAATCCTTCAAATACTAACTTTCAAATACTAATCATAGCGTGATTGAGCTTGCCTTGTGCAATTGAACCAACAATGCAAACTCATCTAAAGATTTCAAATACTTTTTGATCCCAGGTCTGGTTTACACAATAATAGCATGTCTGGATATGGAAACAGCCTTCCCTTATCAGGTCAATGAGATGCTAATTCCTCATCATCTCCCTAGCAGTGTGCTGTAAAGGTAGACTCAGCAAGTCACTCTTTCTCCTTAGCAACAGCTAGGCTAGACATTCCTTTGGCTTCGATTCTCTCTCTCTCTCTCTCTCTCTCTCTCTCTTTCTCTCTGAATGTCGCAGCAAGGCTCAACCAGCTCCTTCTAACCCACTACAGCAGACATTGGCCTAGTTCACTGTGAGCTCCTTTCTACACTGCTGTCACCGCAGAGATAAGGAGAGAGTTCAGATGTTCAGAGTGTGAGGGAGTGAGAGGGGTGGTGGAAGCTTCTGAGGAAGGATAGGAGGGAGAGAGAGAGAGTAGGGGGAGGGGTGAGAGAGAGAGAGGGGGGGGGGAGGGGGGTGAAAGAGAGATAGTTGATAGTTGAGTAGTTGATCATGTGGAAGATTGCTGGTGAGAAGGTATCCATGAGAATGCATCCGTTGACCATTGCTGAGCTGCAGGGGAGCTAACCCCAACCGCACTGGCTTAGTTGAAAAAGCTGCCACATTAATAACCCTTTATATCCATCCTGAATCAAGAACAATGTCCTTAATGATGACAGTGATCCTAGCCCTTAATATGGGTACAGTACATAGGATACATGGTTTTCTGTTCCCTGACTGAGGGTTGAATACGTCTGATGATATGGGGAATCACAGATAATGAGCGCTTTGGTCTCCCTGCCATGTGCAGATGGGCGAG
>CM042419.1:16306186-16313686 GCA_023634145.1 Thymallus thymallus
GCCATTTGGCTGTTAGGATAGTCTTTAGCTATGACTGCCGTTTTGCTGGTGCTCTCTTGCACGTATTAAAGCTACAGTCTGGGTTTGGTACATCCATTTACACATCCAATTTCAGAGGGGTTACATTTCCCTAGCCCAATCCCTCAGGTGTAGTACCAAAAAAAAGTGTCAGGGCGGCCATTTTGTTGATTTTCTAATCCCAGACTGTAGTTTTAAACCAATGTTATTAGGGTTATGTTACAGGTCACGTGACTATGACACGCATATGACTACGACACGCATACTTACTGACAGCAATTACATGGACTTACTAGTGAGTACAACATGCCTTCTAAATATGGGCTCAGTAACTTGCATTTTCAATATCCTCAATATCTTCAATATATTAATCATCTGTTCTGCCTCATAGAGTCTCTTTAGCCAATCGTTGAGCACTGTTTATCTTTTCTCTCAGTCAGAATGGGAGATTCTCTGCCTAGAGTGACTCAGCGAAAAGACCCTTCCTATTAATCTAATCATAGAGGATCAGACCAGGGGGATTAAGTATGTGTCCCAAATGGCACCCTGTTCCCTATGCAGTGTACTACTTTTGACCAGGGCCCGTCTAGAGCAATAGCGTGCCATTTGGGATGCAGACTAACTGTGCTGCTTCAAAGCTCCCCCACACAACAGAAAATCCCCACAGTTGGACAACACACAACAAACTCCCCAGAGACACGCAAACACACACATACACACATTGACACACACATACGTACAATACAGCCACAGGTTTGTTGTGTACCTTCCCTCCATCCTTGTCTGTCTCTTTCCCTTCACAGTGGAGGACTCTGCCAACCTGCCTCCCTCTCCTCCTCCCTCTCCGTCGGCAGAGCAGATCGGACCCATGGAGCAAGGTATGCACACACACGCTCATCCACGCGCACAAATACGCAAGCACACACACACACACTCTTGAGACAGGGAAAGAGGATGAGTGCGTGTGAAAGTGACAGGAGTGATAGATGTATATCAGTTGGGACTCACACCCTTCCTCTGGTTGTTGATGATGCTTCAGCCACTTGCATGATGGGACTGGCTCTTCTACTCCTTCCTCTGGGTGTTGATGATGCTTCAGCCACTTGCATGATGGGACAACTGGTAGTGGTTTCCCTGCTAGATCAGTAGATAGATAGGTATACTACCCTTGCTCCCTCTGTCTATGTGTCTGTGTTTGGCTTGTCACTAGCCGGCTACAACCCGGTGACTCAACCCTGCACCTTCTGCCTATTTACATAGACATGGAACACTGGTCACTTTAATAATGGAACATTGGTCACTTTAATAATGTTTACATACTGTTTTACCCATTTCATATGTATATACTGTATTCTAGTCAATGCTCATCCTATATAACTACTGCTGTACATATACTATTCTATCCTACTTATTCTTCAGATATACTACATATTCTATCCATATACTGTCTATACATCCTGTCATATATATATATATATATATATATGTATTTATTTATACTCGTCATTGCTCGTCTCTCTCTCTCTCTCTCTCTCTCTATTTCTTACTCTCTATTTCTTTCTCTCTATTTCTTTCTCTCTCTCTCTCTCTCTCTCTCTCTCTCCTCTCGCTCTCTTTCTCTTTCTCTCTTTCTCTTTGTCTCTTTCTCTCTCTCTCTCCTCCTCTCTCTCTCTCTCTTTCTCATTTTCTCATTTTCTCTTTCTCGCTGCTTTCCCCTTTTGTGTTTTATCACATGTTGCTGTAGATGACATTGCAGCTTTCAGCTCTCCTCACAGCACCGACCAGTAACAACACTCGCGCTAACTATTCCCTCAACTTAATGCTGGTCACTAAATTACACTGCATGGAATTCCAACTGAGCACATCTTTGATACATACTTCTAAAATTACCAGACCAGGTATTTTATTTGAGGATCCTTTCATGAATTTACCTGTAATTGCAAGAATACTTGCAGGAGATCATTACAATTAATGTATTGATAATTGTCTGCATGCTTTAAAGATACAGTTTAATTGTGTTAGAATGTTTACATAAAAAAACATTTTTTAGCCACATTATATTGTGGCTAAAAAACAGACAGAGCTGAAAGTGTCTCACCAGTGTCATCCCATTGTGATGTAAGGCCTGTCTGTGTTATACATGTCCATGTCCCTGTCCTGTTCCTGTCTTCCCCTTCCCAAAGAGGAGAGACTAGAGGTTGTCCCTACTCCCCCTGAGGAGGAGGAGGTGGAGGTTACCCAAGTCCCAGCAGCTCCTGAGGAGGAGCACCCAGGTCAACAGGGGGAGCAGCCCACAGACATGCTCCTAGAGCAGGTTGATATTGTAAGCAAGCCCCAGGCTTTGCCCTGTCCGCAGGCCGAGACTCATAAAGTCCTCAACGGGGGAAGAAGCCATCAGGCTGAGTTGGATAAACCATCAGAGGAAGGTGTGCGTGCGCGTGTGTGTGTGTGGTGTGTGCACACGTGCATGTTTTTACTGTTTGTGTGTGTATCCGAAGTTGCATGGTTTCCACCTCTCTATTGTCTTGATGGCTAGGCTGTGATGTGGATCTAGCTTTGTTGTGCTAGTGGTTTCTTAGCTGCTGCTGCTGCTACACTGTGAACACATAATAGCACATTGATTTATTGTGCTTATTACATAAGCAGCCATTTTGTGCTTTCATCATTGATCCAACATTTTTTGTGCGGCCCCTCAGTTCACCTTTAAACTCATTGCTAAGTGTTTTTGCCAGCTACATTGCAAATGAGATGGTAAATGTTTTGAATGGCAGGTGTATTGTATTGTAAAGATTCATTGTGAATCTGTTTTTTTTTTTTCACCGTTGGGGTTTTGCTTTTGGCTTTGGTACAATGTCTGTGTTCAATTGTGTCTCTGTATTATTTGCATTCAGTTTCATGTCGCTGTCATTTCATCTGACGTCAGTGTAAACCCGCAATAATGTAGGAAGTACTATGTACAACTCTGTTTTCCAATTACCTCTATTCTATCTCAATGACACTCCTGACACTGTGTTCTGATCTTCCTAAACATTTATTAATTTGAGTTTGTAGTTAGAATCAATATCATAAAATATTCTGCATACATAGTCAATTTGAAACATGTTACATTCATTGTATCCTCTATTCATTCAACACAAAGGCTCACACCAGGTAGCACAGTAATTCAAGTTTACTTAAAGTGACAATATCTTCTTGAATATTTCAGATTAATTCTAAATATCCCATGTCATTCAAGTCATGTTCTTCATTCAGTCATTCTGTTCCTGCACGCCATCCCATTGTCATGGAACTGCACTGTGCTGCAATCATGGCCCCAGTGCCCAAAGAGAGAATTTTGTGTGCCGTACATTCTGCTTGATGGACAGGTATCCATATGAAGAGGGCTTTGCTTGTCTGTGCTGGCTGTAGCTTGTGGAAACTGCAAAGAAAGAAAGAAAGCTAAGCTAGTGTAACTCATCCGCAGCACAGACCACTGCATATTTACTTCCAGACCTGCCGGTGAACCCAGAGAAGCCTCATACCGACAATCCTGCCATGGCAGAGGAGCACCTACAGGGAGCACCGCCACTGCAGAGCCCGGTGGCCCCCAACACAGAGACAGAAACACCTGAGGGAGCAGAGAGCAGTGTGTCCATCCCTGAGTCCTCCTCTGGTTCCCCCAAAAACAAATCTCGAACATATCCTACCCCCACAGAACCCGAGAAGACAGTTCAGCCAGAAAAGGGGCAAGGGACTGGAAGTACCACTAGTGTGGTTCCCGAGATAGAATACATCCCGGAGCCCAAGACCACGGCTGAGAAACAGCCCTCGGTTGAAGAGCTCGACTCGGTTCCTCTTTCTGTTGTATATGAGCCCCTGAACGATTTCATTAAAGAAGAGGAGGAAAATGATGATTATGTAACACCCAGTAAGTCAGCAAACCTTGAGAGCGTTCGTGAGGAGAAAGAGACCAAATCTGAGAAACCTGAAAAAAGAATGCTGAGTCTCGGACAATCGACCGCCAGGCCATTGTCATTTGAGACTGAGAAGATTGAAGATACTCCTCAAACTGATATCAGTGAGGGAGAAACCCCAAAGCAGGAGGCACACATATCCACTGCAGACGGTCTAAAAGACAAGCGTAGTTCGGAAGATAAGTCGGGAGTTGCTTCAAAAGACGAGTCGGGTATGACAGCCTACTTTGAGACTTCTACACAAAGGGATACTGAAGAACCAGGAGAACGTGCTGAGGGTTACTATGAGCTCAGTGCTGTCAGTCAGAAGAAGCCCTCAGAGAAGGTTCCGGAGGCCGATTCAAACATTAAAATAAGCCATTCAGCACCAGAACAGACAGAATCCAGCACAAAGTTGACGAGTGACGGTGCCATGGACAAACTAGAGGATCTCCCTAAGAGGAAGGATGTGTGTACTAGGATGTCACCTGGTAAATTGTCATTGGAACAGAGAAGTCTCTCCCTGAATTTGACTATTGGCTCAATGGGTCAAGCAGGAGAGCAAAACCAGTCAAAGCTCTCATCTGTTACAGGCTACCTTCCTGTAACCACCCCATTAGTAACATTAGAGAGACAGTTCCTTCCTGTGACTCCAGAGATAGCTGTCCCAGTCCCTACCCCTGAAGCTGCCACTGATCCACCTGAAGACACCACCTCCAAGACAACATGCTCTCCAGAGTTGTCACTCTCACCCATGAAGCAACACTACCCCCATTTGAACAACCCATCAAACGACCTTCCTGAGATGCTGGACCTAGCCGGTGTTAAGCCCAAACCCACCCTGGAGAAGAGGGAGCTGGACCAGCATAACAGAAGGAGGTCGGTCCCTGCCTGTCCGTCTGCTGCTTTGGTGGGCAGTTCTCTGGCCAAGCTGGTGCTGGGAAACCAGCATACGCCCATGGTGGTGGGTGGAGGAGAAAGCCAGCAGGAGGAGCGTGGTTACTGCGTGTTTAGTGAGTACTCTGGTCCCATGCCCTCACCTGCCGACCTTCACAGCCCAGTGGGCTCCCCACACCAACGATTTCCCACAGTGACAGAAGGGGACAGTGACGAGGAACTGGGAGCCATTGCGGAAGAGGGTGAGCAAAAGGTGGCATCACAAAAACCAAACCAGGCTTCGGCTGGAGGAGCAATTAAGCCAACTTTGGGGCTTGAAAGAGCTGTCACCGCAGGTGTCAAGCCCGATCGTCTGAGGATCCCTGCGGCTTCATCCAAAGACAGACTGACAGAGTTCCGGCTGGAGAGCGGTCTTCCTGGGGACATCAAAACCCAAGCCATTCCTGAGGTGGAGTTGGAGCAGGACCTCTCCAGAGAAGCGTCCCCCATCCCACCAGACTTCGCATTCACTTTCAGCACTGAGGCAAAGGACGCCAAGCTTCGTGCGACCCCTGAGTCTCCAGCAAAAAAGGCGGCCACTGTGGATGGAACCAAAGCTGAGGAAACCACAGAGGAAGTCAAAGCAGAGGTGGCGTCAACAAGGATTGGCAAGACTGGTCTTGAAAAGCCAGAGATGGAGAAAGTGGAGGAGAAGTCAGACCCAGACCATCAGAACGCCATTGGAGACGTACATGATGTTCAAGGACCTGAGAGAGAAAAGAAAGAAGGACCTGTGACATCTTCGCCAGAATCATTAGTGGAGATCATCAATGTGCAGGAGAAGAAGCGTGAAAGCGAACCAGAGGCGTCAACAGTACCAGCGCAGGCTGCCGTTCCTAAACAAGAGGCCAAGACCAAAGCTGAAGAAACATCTCCAACACCCTCTAACGTGAGCACTGCGGAAGTGGAGGAAGCCACAGAGCAGCTAGAAGAGAAAAGTCCAGAGAAAAGTGTTTCTGTAAGTTCTCCAGTTATAGTCATACCTCAGGCACAAGTTGAGGAAGACGAGGAAGACGATATAGAAGTAGCTGAGGAAGTCTTGGAGGAAGGTGAAGGCCCTCCTGTGCTCCACAAGGAGAAAGAGCAGGAGAGTCACCCTGTGGAGAAGCAGAAGGAGGTGGCAGAAGAGGTGAGGGTGGTGGATGGGGCGGAGGAGGTGATTGTTGAAAATCCTAAAGACTTGGAGTCTGCTGTTGCTGGGGGTGATGAATCCTGTGATGCTACTGCCCCAACCATTGATGAAGGGGATTATGCCGATCACATGTCTCATCTATCTGCCTGCTCTGACAACGACCAGCCACAAACCCTCAACGGACAGGAAGAGGAGGAGAAAGAAGAGGAAGGGGCGGTGCTGCGGGAGGAGGAGTCCACTGAGGTGGGGCAGGAAGATGAGATGAAGGCTTCCAGTCTAGAGGAGACTGAGACCTCAGACGCACTGCAGAGCCAGACCAACGAGACCACCGCTCATGACGAGACCACCATGGACGTCTCCATGTTAGACACTGACAGTGGCTGGGTGGACTCTCAAGGTAGTGGTCCCAAAATGTGCATGCAATTACTAAACTGCAAATGCAAAATATTAGCTTCACATGTTTTTGTCTCCGTTGCGTAACTCACACATTTGAGTGTTATTAACAACAACAAACAAGAATCTTAACTGGACTATGAACAGCAATACACAATCTATATTGTGGAAATCTTGAAATGTACTTTATACACAGATGGTCCATTCTATTCAATATAGATAATTTGCAATATAGGACATAGGGGCCCGGTGTATGTGGTCTTAGCCCTCCTGTCCTATCTCAATCCCTATGCTGCAGATGATGACAGAAGCGTAATGACAGAGCAGATTGAAGCTCTGCCCAAAACACAGAGTCCTGTCAAGACTCCCCTGGTAGAGAGACCCTCTAATAAACGACCCCCCAACAGAGGACAGGGGCGCGTCTCCACCCCCGAGCGCAAACCCACCCGCAGAGAGCCCGTCAGTCGTCGCCCAAAGGAGGAGGAGAAGAAGAAAAGAGGTTTCTAGTTCTAGAATGTTAGATTGTCCATGTTTCTAGTTCTAGAATGTTAGATTGTCCATGTTGTTCTGTTATTTACTTTATATACACTGCCTTCGGAAAGTATTGAGACCCATTGACTTTTTCCACATTTTGCTACATTACAGCCTTATTCTAAAATTGATTCAATATTTTTTTTTACTCAGCAATCTACACACAATAACCCATAATGACAAAGCGAAAACAGGTTTTTAGACATTTTTGCAAATGTGTTAAAGATAAAACAGAAATACATTATTTACATAAGTATTTAGACCCTTTGCTATGAGACTCGAAATTGAGCTCAGGTGCATCCTGTTTCCATTAAGCATCCTTGAGATGTTTCTACAACTTGATTGGAGTCCACCTATGGTAAATGTAATTGATTGGACATGATATGGAAAGGCACACAACTGTCTATATAAGGTCCCACAGTTGACAGTGCATGTCAGAGCAAAAACCAAGCCATGAGAATTGTGTCGAGGCACAGATCTGGGGACGGGTACCAAAAAATGTCTGCAGCATTGAAGGTCCCCAAGAACACAGTGGCCTCCATCATTCATAAATGGAAG
>CM042419.1:16323686-16336186 GCA_023634145.1 Thymallus thymallus
TCCTCCAACTATGTCCTCCAACTATGTCCTCCAACTATGTCCTCCTACTATGTCCTCCTACTATGTCATCCTACTATGTTCTCCAACTATGTCCTCCAACTATGTCATCCTGCTATGTCCTCCAACTATGTCCTCCAACTATGTCCTCCAACTATGTCATCCTACTATGTCCTCCAACTATGTCCTCCAACTATGTCCTCCTACTATGTCCTCCAATTATGTCCTCCAACTATGTCCTCCTACTATGTCCTCCTACTATGTCCTCAAACTATGTCCTCCAACTATGTCCTCCAACTATGTCCTCCTACTATGTCCTCCTACTATGTCATCCTACTATGTTCTCCAACTATGTCCTCCAACTATGTCATCCTACTATGTCCTCCAACTATGTCCTCCAACTATGTCCTCCAACTATGTCATCCTACTATGTCCTCCAACTATGTCCTCCAACTATGTCCTCCTACTATGTCCTCCAATTATGTCCTCCAACTATGTCCTCCAACTATGCCATTGGAGTCCCATGTGAATGAATTAATTAATTAATTAATTGATAAATGTATGAATGAATGGATTAATTAATGGATGGATGGGTTAATTAATTAATTTAACAATGAATGGATTAATTAATTAATGGATGGGTGAATGAATGAATGAATTAATTAATGAAGGAATGAATGAATGAAGGAATGAATGAATGAATGAATGAATGAATGAATGAATGAAAGAAGGAATGAAGGAATGAATGAATGGGCGGGCGAGTTAGCGAATAAACCATGGAACAAACTAATTTGAATCAACAAAGGAATTAATGTCCGAGTGTTACGGTGTCTGGGTGCTGTCGTCCTCAGGTCTTCATTCCAAGTGTTAAACTGGACTTTAGCCATGTCCAGTCTAAGTGTGGCTCCCTGGACAAAATCCAGTACGCACCCACCGGGGGAAACGTGAGTGTCTCAACACAGTGTGTTCACACAACCTGCTGTAACCAACCTCCCTCACTTTCACTCACTAACCTATATGCATGGATGATAGTGAATCGTGGTATCACTGTGACAGTCTTTTCTATGGATGATGGATGATAGTGAATCGTGGTATCACTGTGACAGTGTTTTCTATGGATGATGGATGATTGTGAATCGTGGTATCACTGTGACAGTGTTTTCTATGGATGATGGATGGTAGTGAATCGTGGTATCACTGTGACATTACTTTCTATGGATGGTGGATGATAGTGAATCGTGGTATCACTGTGACAGTGTTTTCTATGGATGATGGATGATAGTGAATCGTGGTATCACTGTGACATTGTTTTTTATTGCTGATGGATGATAGTGAATCGTGGTATGACTGTGACAGTGTTTTCTATGGATGATGGATGATAGTGAATTGTGGTATCACTGACAGTGTTTTCTATGGATGATGGATGATAGTGAATCGTGGTATCACTGTGACATTGTTTTCTATTGCTGATGGATGATTGTGAATCAGGGTATCACTGTGACATTGTTTTCTATTGCTGATGGATGATTGTGAATCAGGGTATCACTGTGACAGTGTTTTCTATGGACGGTGGATGATAGTGAATCGTGGTATCACTGTGACAGTGTTTTCTATGGACGGTGGATGATAGTGAATCGTGGTATCACTGTGACAGTGTTTTCTATGGACTGTGGATGATAGTGAATCGTGGTATCACTGTGACAATGTTTCTATTGCTGTGATTTGTGTCTTGATTAATAAAGACATCGCGATTTGGCTTTTTAATCACATTCATTACTCAGTTTAGTTTTCAGTTTAGTCTTGGCACAAAGCACAGCTACCTAACCTCACAGTGGTTTTCTCTACAATACCCTGTCTATGCATGCAGTGTCATCAAAATCTCCCCTAACATAGTCTTTTAACCTAGTCTTTTAACATAGTATTTTAACATAGTCTTTTAACATAGTATGTATCCAGTCACACCAGGCGTAGTGAAATTTGGTTCCGACTGCTTTGCAGATGGTTGGGAACGCGGCCAATGTGTTTAGTGCTTGTTGTTGTGTGTCTGCTTTGATGTGCTAGATTGATTGGTTGATTGTGGTAGATTGACTGGTTTCAGTTGATTGTGTGATGTCAGTGTCATATTGTGTGATGTCAGTGTCATCTTGTGTGATGTCAGTGTCGTCTTGTGTGATGTCAGTGTCGTCTTGTGTGACGTCAGTGTCGTCTTGTGTGACGTCAGTGCCGTCTTGTGTGACGTCAGTGTCGTCTTGTGTGACGTCAGTGTCGTCTCGTGTGACGTCAGTGTCGTCTCGTGTGATGTCAGTGTCGTCTCGTGTGATGTCAGTGTCGTCTTGTGTGATGTCATCTGTCACGTGTTGGGTGATGGTTTCACTTTCTTTATCCACAGATTTGAAAAATTGTGACTTTGTTCAGATTTTGTTTGGAAACTTGTTGACGATCTACTCCTTTTACTCTGAAACGTTCCTATGAGGAGAAAAATCCATTATCACCTGGTCTCTACCAACTGTCTCTATGTAGTGAGGTGGTTTACAGTGGTGTTGTAATGATCGGTATTCCTCAGGCAGTTTGTTTGACAGATTGATCATGTCATTCATTCATTACTTTCTGTTCTTCCTCAAATATATGCTTTTTTAAATTAATTATCTTTCATTTATAAATAAATAGGATACCGTAAAGTATGGTAAATTCCCCATCATTTGAAGGTGTTGCCCTACAGTCTCTTCCCTCAGTTAACACACAGCGCAGTATAAGACACCGTCTGTATGCGCCTCTCACAGGTCCACATCACCACCAAGAAGATAGACCTGAGCCACATCACCTCCAAATGTGGATCAATGTCCAACATCCGTCACCGGCCAGGTAATCAGCACTTTTTTAGTTGATTCATTAATATTGAGAAATGAACTAACAGAGAGAGTATTCTAATCTTTTGGATGAACAGGCCATAAGAACATTACATTCCTCGTTTCATTTTCATACATTTTATTTTTACCTCAGACAAGTCACTAACTGTAGTTTAATTGTTATTCTCTTCTCTCCTCTCTCTTCTTCCGTCTTCTTCTCCTCTCTCCTCTCTTCTTCTCCTCCCTCCTCTCTCCTCTCTTCTTCTCCTCTCTCCTCTCTTCTTCTCCTCCCTCCTCTCTCCTCTCTTCTTCTCCTCTCTCCTCTCTTCTTCTCCTCCCTCCTCTCTCCTCTCTTCTTCTCCTCTCTCCTCTCTCCTCTCTTCTTCTCCTCTCTCCTCTCTTCCTCTCCTCTCTCCTCCTCTGCTCCTCTTATACAGGGGGTGGTAACGTGCGTATTGAGAGTGTGAAGCTGGACTTCAAGGACAAAGCCGAGGCCAAAGTGGGCTCACTGGCCAACGCCAGTCACACCCCCGGAGGAGGACAAATCATGGTGAGACAGTCTACAGTGAAAGGACAGTACAGGGTTATGTTCAACTCAAATGTTTGTTTTCCATTGCAAAACGTTTTAAAACATGTTAGTTTGTGTGTCCACCCCATGTTTAGTGGGTTAGAGCATGGTGCTGGAAACAGCAGTGTTGTGGGTTTGATTCCGATATGGGCCATGGTTAACCCTCTCCTCTCCCTCTCTCTCTCTCTCTCTCTCTTCTCTCTCGCTCTCTCTCAGATCGAGAGCCACAAGTTGACGTTCCGTGACACGGCCAAGGCGCGCGTGGACCACGGGGCAGACGTGATCACCCTGTCCCCAGGCGGTACGGGGGTCACATCCCCCCACCGTCTCAGCAACGTGTCGTCTACAGGCAGCCTCAACCTCCTGGACTCCCCCCAGCTGTCCACACTGGCCCAGGACGTCACCATGGCCCTGGCCAAGCAAGGCTTATGAGCCTCCTGCCTCCTCCATCACCCCCTGGTTCCTAGTCCTTCATCCCCCACTGGACCTTACTGGATCCCTTGGACCCACTGGTCTTAACAACCCCCTTCAACACTTCTCCGTTGGCCCTCCACTGCAACAACCCTTCGCATTTGTCCTCCGAGATAAGAAACCAGGCGACTGTGATCAGAGTATCAGAGTCCATCTTCCATCATTCCACTCCCCTTCCCTCGCTCCTCCATGATGTTTAAACTAGCACCACCAGGAGGATTTGAAAGACTGGCTCTAGGATGTTTCTTCTTCTTCTTTCTGTTCTAAGGGATGTGCTCAACTCTGCTAGGCTGTGCTGTGTTGTTCCTTTGGCTTCTTTTCAATCCATGATGACCTTTCTTTGGGACAGTACTGTAGATGGCCAGTGTGCTAGCTAGCTAAGGCACTGAAACAGGTGCAGTGATAATGTTGATAGGGTATTATCCGTTATCTAAGTGATTCTTATTGTGTGGCAATGATCTCAACGACATTCCAGTTGGCCTAGGATATTAAGCGGCCCAGCCTGGTTTCATTCCCAACATACACTATATATTCAAAAGTATGTGGACACCCATTAAAGTTAGTGGATTTGGCTATTTCAGCCACACCCATTGCTGACAGGTGTATAAAATTGAGCCCACAGCCATGAAATCTCCATAGACAAACATTGGCAGTAGAATGGCCCATACTGAAGAGCTTAGTGACTTTCAACATGGCACCGTCATAGGATGCCACCTTTCCAACAAGTCAGTTTGTCACATTTCTGCCCTGCGAGAGCTACCCTGGTCAACTGTAAGTGCTGTTATTGTGAAGTGGAAACATCTAGGAGCAACAACAGCTCAGCCATGAAGTGGTAGACCACACAAGCTCACAGAACGGGACCGGTGAGTGCTGAAGAGCATAGCGTGTAAAACATAATCTGTCCTCGGTTGCAACACTCACTACCGCACGAGAACTGTTCGTCGAGAGCTTCACAAAATGGGTTTCCATGGCCGACCAGCCGCACACAAGCCTAAGATCACAATGCGCAATGGCAAGTGACGGCTGGAGTGGTGTAAAGCTCGCCGCCATTGGACTCTGGCGCAATGGAAACGCATTCTCTGGAGTCCAACGGAAGAATCTGGGTTTGGCGGATGCCAGGAGAATGCTACCTGCCAACTGTAAAGTTTGGTGGAGGAGGAATAATGATCTGGGGATGTTTTTCATAGTTCGGGCTAGGCCCCTTAGTTCCAGTGAAAAAAAATCTTAACGCTACAGCATACAATGACATTCTAGACAATTCTGTGCTTCCAACTTGTGGCAACAGTTTGGGGAAGGCCCTTTCCTGTTTCAGCATGTCAATGCCCCCTGTGCACAAAGCGAGGTCCATACAGAAATGGTTTGTCGAGATCGGTGTGGAAGAACTTGACTGGTCTGCACAGAGCCCTGACCTCAACCCCATAGAATTCCTTTGGGATGAATTAGAACGTGACTGCGAGCCAGGCCTAATCACCCAACAAGTCCCTGCAGCAATGTACCAACGTCCACTGGAAAGCCTTCCCAGAAGAGTGGAGGCTCTTATAACAGCAAAGGGGGGACCAACTCCATATTAATGCCCATGATTTTGGAATGAGATGTTCGACGAGCAGCTGTCCACATACGTTTGATCATGCAGTGTATATGATACTGTATCCCAGGTACTGTATGTGTCTAGTAGACAGTAGGCTGTTACGTTTGTGAACAACAATGAATCTACAACACAATTCAATACAATGCTATACGTTAGATCTGTAACTGTAAGAAATGGCTGTTAAGACGAGCTTGTTTCAATTTTTAAAAAAAGTTTTATATTTTAATTGATTTTGTTTGAGTCATATGACTATTATGACTTCATGATGTCGTTTGCTGAATTATTGGACAAAATGTGGTTTTGTTTATTTTTTTTTATCTCATTAATAGTGCAAATGGTAGTGTTGATGTCCCGGTGGCTGAACTAGCTTGGCACATGCTGTGGCTACACACTGCAGTCATGTCAAGTTTCAATGCTATAAAATGCTAGCTTTCCAATAGACCTCTTCCAAAAGCCACCGGGTTGCTTTTCTGCTTTTAGTGATGTGAACATTCATTTTACATACAGTAACTCTGTGATTTTCACGACACAATCCCTTTTATGCTGATGTGACAAAAGCCAGTGGGTGACCTAATAGCACAGTGGTATAGACATAAAAGATCTAGAGTGTGAAAACTGTTGCTAGGGACTATACTGTGTTTATTCAGTGCACACAGTCTATTAACGCTTTGTACCAGCCTTTGACTAACACGTTTGCTTCCAATCACCCTCTCTCCTACTGTTGTAGTAGCGAGAACATGGACCTTGAATGAGCTAAGGGCCTGCAGTCGCTTGTGTAACTACGCAGAAAGTGTCTGAAGCTTTATATTTAAATAAACATTCCATGAAAATAGCAGCTATGGTGTACACTGTGAAATTGTCCCAGTCGGATCGTACGGACAATACTTTCTAGGGAAAGAAGGTTCAAGTAATGAAGGGATGTAGTGAAAGGAAAAGGACGCCATTCTCAACTTGTACCTGTTTGATAAAAATGTTCTAGCTTATTTTTATCTGTCACCATTTGTGATACCCCTGCCTCCCACCCCAGATGTCGGTTACCCTTCAGTGTTTTACTGTGTCCCCTTCTTCCCTCTTCCTCCCCCTCCCACAATCCTCTGCCTGTGTAAGTGTATTTAAAGAGACCATGTAGATGTGCACACTTTCCAATGTTTGAAACGATGCTGTTGACAAAACACTCCTACAGAATAATAACAACAGGAATAAAATAATAAAATGCATTAAATACATTAGTTTGAAACATTTTCTGGAGCTTCCCTGAATATAATGTGCTGCTTTTTAAATTATGTAATAAATGTGTCTGCATTATGTAATTGGGACTGTGGGTGCTAGAATGCATGCTAGAGAGAGAGAGAGACAGAGCAAGAGAGACAGACAGACAGAGAGACAGACAGACAGACAGACAGAGATTATGTGAATGGTAATTCATGGAGTCATTTTATGTGATGTAATTTGTGAATTCTAACTGCATGCAACAGATGTATTTGGGCCCATCTGAACAACAGATGTTGTTGGGCCAAAAGGTTGGGCCCATCAGAACAGAACACGATCATCTTATTTTTTGAGAGAACATGTTTAATAAATTAGAGCTACAGTTTGTGTAGACTCGTTTCTGGTCATCTACACACCCTGCAGCTCTGCACAGCCGACCAATAATAATAATTGTGTGAGTATCACTAGAGGGTATTTGTGGCTTATTTTATTCCCCTATAGTTTCGTGCCATACCATAATCAAAACAGGAATAGGATTGTATTTCAAGGTAATTAACCTGTTGATGCTATTCATATGGGGATATATGTGTGTAGGGAGTGGAGAAATATTCCAGCCTGAATGTGCTGCATATGTTGTGTGTAAACCAATTGTGCTTTTATATCGGTGGGTTTCCTCGTCGTTTAGCCTACTGTTCCCAGTAGCCGACATGATCATACTTATGTTGTTAAGGAAAACATATGTTCTTACGTCCTAGTAGTCGTACTGCGTCTTTACAGCAACCCCTCCTCGCCGCTGTGCGATAAATCACTCTGCCGTTCCCCGCTGCCGCTGTTCCGAAGGTGGTGCTGAAACCAGATAGATCTCCCTCTGTTACCTCTACCACCGCCGACACTTGCAGCCATTTTACACAAGCCCAACTGAATCGTGTCGTGAGGCGTCACATCACCTGGACCGGACCCAGCTACGACTGGACCTCGACAAGACGGTAAAATGGTGAAGCGGAAAAGCCTGGATGACACCGACACGGATTGCGGCAAGGGTATACCGTTCCCGATCCAGACCTTCTTATGGAGGCAGACCAGGTTAGTGTCGTGACAGCCATTGATAACAGGTGTTTGCCGCTGCTCAGAATGTACGAGGGTGAGATTATATGTAAACCAAACTAATTTGCTCCCTTAAACTATACATTAAAATATGCGTTACATCTGTATAGAAGGTTTTTATGTGAGTGTCAAACAATCGTTTCATTCCTTATACACCCGTTGACAGGGTTGTCATATCAGGCAATGCGTCAGTTCATTTGGGTAGGCTATTGTAGCCTACTCAAATCCTCCATACATACAGAAAATGAAAAGAAAACCCCCCTGAGAAAAACAGCTAGTTCTCGTACAGTGGATATGTTCTAGAGGGGGAGGGGGGGCAGGCTGGGGATATGTTCTAGAAGGGGGCAGGCTAAGATGTCACACCTGTAGACATGGTTGGGAAAAGGTGAACGTGCTTGCCTTATCATGCACCCGCTGTAACCTACGGCTGAAGCCATCTAATATGTATACAGTATGTTCACTGCTATTTCTAGAGGTAGGGCTAGGCTATAAGCGATACAATCGATCATATTTGATCATTCTGATGATACCACTGGCCACTTGCACGAAGACGTTTGGCCGTCTACCTCAAACATTTACGTCACAGCCTATTCCATTTACCATACTTAGCTAATTATATTATTTTCAAATAATGATGTAACGTTAATGAACAATAACCCCCCCCCCCCCAATGTGTTCATGATTGCAGCGCGTTTCTGCGGCCGAAGTTGGGGAAACAATATGAGGCATCTTGTGTGGTAAGCCATTTTCATAATGCAATAGCTATGATTAGAATGAATCATCGCTCAGCTTCTCCCACGGCCTCACCACACCTGCGAATTAGGGGAGCATTTACAAATTGTATTTAGCGGATTGGAGTTTGTTCTATTCTATTCTGTATCTTGCCTGTTTGGTTAATGAATTGTAGCTAGTTCAAACTCATCTTTATAATGAATTTATACATTGTAATAACACGTATTTGAGTGTATGACCAAATAGTAAATTGGGCAATAACTCAGGCTTGCTGCTTTGCTTGGGGCTACATATGGGCCACATCCACTGACATTCAATGGCCCTTCAGTTTCTGGCTCAGTGTCGTCACTGGCCCATATTCATGAAGCGTCTCCAAGTAGGAATGCTGTTCTGTTTTGCCTTTTACATCATAATGAATAAGATTACATGGACAGAAAGACCTGATCCCAGATCAGCACTCCTACTTTGAGACATTTAATGAATACAGGCCACTGTGTCTCTATACTAGTCCTTTGAGCGGGTGCTGGTGGAGAACAAGCTCCATGGGCTCTCCCCGGTGCTGTCCGAGGCCATCCAGAGTATCTCTCGCTGGGAGCTGGTCCAGGCCGCCCTGCCCCACGTGCTCCATTGCACCGCCATCCTGCTCTCTAACAGGAACAAGCTGGGTAAACACACATGCACACTCACTCACACACACACACACACACACACACACACACACACACACACACACACACACACACACACACACACACATACACACACACACACACACACACAGATGCTTTTGTTTCGATGACTGTTATCAAGCTGGACAGAGTGAAGAGATTATAAATGACTGTTATCAAGCTGGACAGAGTGAAGAGATTATAAATGACTGTTATCAAGCTGGACAGAGTGAAGAGATTATAAATTACTGTTATCAAGATGGACGGAGTCAAGAGATTATAAATTACTGTTATCAAACTGGACAGAGTCAAGAGACTATAAATGACTGTTATCAAGCTGGACAGAGTCAAGAGATTATAAATGACTGTTATCAAGCTGGACAGAGTCAAGAGATTATAAATGACTGTTATCAAGCTGGACAGAGTCAAGAGACTATAAATGACTGTTATCAAGCTGGACAGAGTCAAGAGATTATAAATGACTGTTATCAAGCTGGACAGAGTCAAGAGACCATAAATGACTGTTATCAAGCTGGACAGAGTCAAGAGATTATAAATGACTGTTATCAAGCTGGACAGAGTCAAGAGATTATAAATGACTGTTATCAAGCTGGACAGAGTCAAGAGACCATAAATGACTGTTATCAAGCTGGACAGAGTCAAGAGATTATAAATTACTGTTATCAAGCTGGACAGAGTCAAGAGACTATAAATGACTGTTATCAAGCTGGACAGAGTCAAGAGATTATACATGACTGTTATCAAGCTGGACAGAGTGAAGAGACTATAAATGACTGTTATCAAGCTGGACAGAGTGAAGAGACTATAAATGACTGTTATCAAGCTGGACAGAGTGAAGAGACTATAAATGACTGTTATCAAGCTGGACAGAGTCAAGAGACTATAAATGACTGTTATCAAGCTGGACAGAGTCAAGAGATTATAAATGACTGTTATCAAGCTGGACAGAGTCAAGAGATTATAAATGACTGTTATCAAGCTGGACAGAGTGAAGAGACAAAACAGTGCATTCGGAAAGTGTTCAGACTGCTTCCCTTTTTCCACACTTGTAAAATGTATTAAATTATGTTTTTTCCTCATCAATCTACACACAATAACCCATAATGACAAAGCAAAAACAGGTTTTTAGAAATGTTTGCAAATTTATAAAAAATAAATAACAGAAATACATTATTTACATAAGTATTCAGACCCTTTGCTATGAGACTCGAAATTGAGCAGGTGCATCCTGTTTCCATTGATCGTCCTTGAGATGTTTCTACAACTTGGTTGGAGTCCACCTGTGGTAAATTCAATTGATTGGAAATTATTTGGAAAGGCACACACCTGTCTATATAAGGTCCCATAGTTGACAGATCATGTCACCAAGACTCTTCGTAGATCTGGCCCCCCGGCCAAACTGAGAAATCGGGGCAGAAGGGCCTTGGTCAGGGAGGTGACCAAGAACCCGATGGTCACTCTGACAGAGCTCTAGAGTTCCTCTGGGGAGATGGGAGAATCTTCCAGAAGGACAACCATCTCTGCAGCACTCCACCAATCAGGCCTTTATGGTAGAGTAGCCAGATGAAAGCCACTACTCAATTAAAGGCACATGACAGCCTACTTAGTTTGCCAAAAGGCACCTAAAGACTCTCAGACCATGAAAAACATGATTCTCTGGTCTGATGAAACCAAGATTGAACTCTTTGGCCTGAATGCCAAGCATCACGTCTGGAGGAAACATGGCACCATCCCTATGGTGAAGCATGGTGGTGGCAGCATCATGCTGTGGGGATGTTTTTCAGTGGTAGGGACTGGGAGACTAGTCAGGATCGAGGGAAAGATGAACGGAGCAAAGTAAAGAGAGATCCTTGATGAAAACCTGCTCTAGAGCGCTCAGGACCTCAGGCTGGGGTGAAGGTTGATCTTCCAAGAGGACAACAAATATTTCTAAACACCTGTTTTTGCTTTGTCATTATGGGGTATTGTGTTTAGATTGATGAGGGAAAAAAGCTATTTCATCAATTTTAGAATACGGCTGTAACGTAACAAAATGTGAAAAAAGTAAAAGGGTCTGAATATTTTTCCAAATGCACTGTAGATGACTGTTATCAAGCTGGACAGAGTGAAGAGACTGTAAACATAGGTCCCCCCCCGCCCTCGCCCTAACCCCAGGTCACCAGGACAAGCTAGGCGTGGCGGAGACCAAGCTGCTCCATACCCTCCACTGGATGCTACTGGAGGCGGCCCAGGAGTGCAACCAGGAGCCCAGCCTGGGCCACGGCTGGTCGGGGGGTAGCAGCAGCTCAGCCTTCCTCCAGCCAATAGGGATAGGGAACCAGGGTTCCCCGCCAGCCAGAGGTGGCCAAGGTGGCCCAGGATCAGGCACCGGTTCTGGGTCGGGAGCGCCACGATGCAGCGGGTCCCTGGAGGAGGATGAGCACGCCCGCACCAAGCTCTTCCACAAGAGCATGGCCACCGTGGAGCTGTTCGTGTTTCTCTTTGCTCCCCTTATTCACCGCATCAAGGTACCCATGATTCATCCTTCCTGCTGGACTACCTCTATTGATCTCTGTGTGTAGATGCTGCGGTTGGGTTTCATGGCTCTGGGGAATACTTTGTTTCCCTACTGTGTGTGTGTGTGTGTGTGTGTGTGTGTGTGTGTGTGTATGTGTGTGTGTGTGTGTGTGTGTGCGTGTGTGTGTTTCTGTGTGTGTTAACTTAGTGTTTAGTGTCTCACGCTCAGAATGTAATTCTGTCCCTTTTCGCCGTGTCGTCTAGGAGTCTGACCTGACTTTCCGATTGGCCAGTGGTCTCATCATATGGCAGCCGATGTGGGAGCACCGGCAACCTGACGTCCCCGCCTTCTCTGCTCTCATCAAGCCTGTGAGGAACATTGTGACAGGTGAGACACCCTGAGGACACCAAAGAAACCATGTATTAATGACTCTATGGAATTATCTGGGTTAAATGACATTAGTAATATCCAAGCCAAATACCATAGTAAAAAAAGTGACATTCTATTCTATTCTACACTCTAGACTCTAAAAGGGTTCTTCTGCCCTTTCTATAGAAGTTTACTGCAATCGAAAAGGGTTCTTCAAAGGGACCTCTTATGGGGACAGCCAAAGAACCCTTTTGGAACCCTTTTTACTAAGAGTATATTCTATTCTATTCCAGTCTCTTCTATTAGAATGTATTCTGTAACCTACCACCTGTTTTGCCAACAGCCAAGAGGAACTCCCCGGTGAACAACCAGTGCAGCCCTTGTGGGTCCAGAAACCAAGGCCCCATGGTGAGTGTTCCTCTCAGGCAGC
>CM042419.1:16338686-16351186 GCA_023634145.1 Thymallus thymallus
AAACTATTTGGCATGCATCCAGTTAATGCTACATTTATTTTAGGGTAAAACTGTGAGCCTTGAATATAAGAGTTTATACTACGGGTGGGTCTAATCCTGGACGCTGATTGGTTAAAAGCGCATTCCAGCTGGTGTCTATTCCACTAGTTACCTCCAACTAAAGCTATGATGTTGAAATGCCTATTTATTCTGTTCCATCTCACTGAGCAATCCACTGTCTCATCATCCCAGCCAGACAATGTATAAACTTGATTTCCACTGTAAAAAGCATAGACTAGCAATTGGCTTTCAATAGCGGAGATTGGTATAAAACTTGCGGTCTGTGTCTCTGACATTGGCAGCATTGTAGTCGGGAGTTGGGATGAGGTAGACAGGCAGGGAGCTTTTCTCAGCCAGTCGAAATCATGAATCAGCTGGTATAGTTTTTATGGATATATGCAAATAAATTACTAGGAACAGGTTAAATGAACGAAATGCAGCTAGTTTGCAGTCTACCAACTTCAGGTTGAAGTGATTGTGTTAGCTGTGTTGTTGGCTAGCTCCTCTGAACAACAGTGTCCTGACGAGAGAACACATTTTCTATGCCAGGAGTAATTGCACATCATTAGCTCATTGTTATGAAGGTATCCAAATGAATGTCACTAGAAAACAGCTTGAACAAATGCAAATGAAGCTACTTTTCTGTTATTCTGACTGCACTGTTTGACATGACTGTAAGTTAGCAGTAGTTGGCTAGCTAGCAAGCAAGGGACAATAACGTTGTCAGTCAGTATGGCAATAGAACATTTAGAATAAACGACTGGGTCGCGTCCATAGATACAGAACAAAAATACTTAACGACTGGGTCACGTCTCGGGCCTAACAACACCCGTGCCAATATATCCTCCAAACACCGGCTACTATTACATAAGTATGCCATAGAATTAGAAATTTGAATACTAGAATGGTCGTTAACCTTCTTATGATGGGATAAAGGACAGCCATTTTGGTCATGGAGTTGGTCAACCATGGTTTGCCAGTGCTGTGATAAGATAGTGTTTGTGTAAAAAAAATATTATTTTTATTGAAATAATTGATCTGCACTATGTGTTTGTTAGCTAGCTAGACAGCCAGGTTTAGAGGAATGAATCCATACATTTTTCAAATTAACTGTCAATATGCCAACATTCCATATATACAATGCAGTCTATCCACAGCCGTACACCAGCTGAAATCAGTTGATGATAGGACCTAGACAAGATGTAAATGCAACAAGAACTGATATGATATTGCATCATATCACAGCACTCTCAGCTTTCCAAGAAAGGAAACGTTTAGACATTTATTGTCTGTTTACATATATTTTAGAGGCTATATATACAGAAAATGTGTATAAAACCTGTATAAACTGTATTCATAATTATATGACAAAATTTTAGGTTGACTATAATTCTATTACACCATTTCTGATATATCACATGCCTTACTTTTATGTTCTTGCATAGTTAAATCTGGATTACTGCCATTAATTCCAATTAGACTGGTTTGTATTTCCCTTGACCAATATGGCTGCCATGTTCAGCCCATTCTGGAACTTTTAATTTAATAGGATCTATATGGTGTATGCATTTAATAATACATCCCATTCAATCATAGGTTCCGTCAGGGGCAGACGGGGACCAGAAATTGGCCCTTTCATTTCCTACACACCAGCCCATTTCTTTCCTCTAGGCCCCATGGGCTAAAAATGGACTAGCCCATCTGGCATTAGCCCGAAATGCCAGATGGCCAGTCCGCCCCTGGGTTGCGTCATGGTAGTTGGTTGATTTAATGTGGATATTTAATGTGGAAATGTAATGTGGATATTGGGTATAGAGAAGAGAGAGGTGTCCCTTTAATGCATTGTGACGGCAGAGGGAAACAATCCATCTCTCTTCATGAGAGTCACTTTAATAGGACTTCCAGCTGTGAATCAAAATAAGCTCTCTCCCCTGATTAATACTGCTGACGTACAGCTCCGGTGTTGCCATGCACTCCAATCACTCCTTTCCACTGTGATGCGATGCTGATGCAGTTTCCATGGCAACCCCTGCTGCTGCGTCTCCGCAATGGAGGGAGTCGGAGCTGGGCAGTGTCTCTCCTGGGGGTTGGTGTTTGTACGTTACTTAGTCGCCACAGCAACCTGTCCGCAACACCAACCCGAAAGCTTTGTGTGTGCGTGTGTTGGCTAGACGGTGTAACACGATACTGCTTCCACTTCCTGTTCTCTGCCATTGATTCTCCTAGTATTGACCGTCTCAACCCGACTCAGTTTAATAGTAGAGCTAAGATGAAATACTTTACCCTCCCTCCCTCCCTCCCTTCCTCCCTCCCTTCCTCCGTCCCTCCCTCCCTCCCTCCATCCGTCCCTCTCTCTGCTTTCACTACAGTATAAATCTCATTCTATCGTTGTGGTGTGGTGTAGCCCTGTATCTTGTCTCCTTTACCACACACTAGGGCTGTATTCATGAGGCATCAAACGTAACCAAAATAGATTGAAACAAGGAGGGACTCAGTGAGCATATCCAATAAGAAAAGCTAGTTTCGTGTCCCATTGTAAAATGTTTTGCTGCAGTGTGACTTAAAAAATATGACCCACCAGCCAGTGACCTTCGTCTCTGCTGCTGAGCTAAAGTCTTATTGATAGTGGGCTCACGTAGGCTGAACATCAAGTCTCTAGATCTCCACTCTCCACAGAAACACATGCTACAGGGCCTTGTTGTTTAACATATTCTGTTGATGTGTTATTATATGATGAACGTGGACGGAAATTATGGGGACCGGTAATGTAATTAGAAGCGGATGGAAGTGATTTGTTTATTTCAGTCTGAGATTTACAGATTGTTCTTTGCATAGCTAGAACATATTATTAGAAATCAATCTAGTTTTTTTCAAGGGTCTGATTTGACAGTTAGGCTGCTTACAAATCATAAACTATAGTAACAAGTCCTGTCTTTAACAATTATTGGCAAAGCATGAAATTCTCTTCCAATTGTCTTTGGGGTCTAGGCCGGGTTACTGTAATGCACATTGTAATAACTGTTGATGTAAAAAGGTCACTAACTAACCCCCCCCCCCCTCTCTCCCCCACCGTCTCCCACCTACCTGCTTATCCCTGCCTCTCTCCCTGTACCTTGTCTCCCCCAGGACCTCTGCCCCGGCGGGCATTTCCATCTCCCTGGCCCAGCGTGCCCGCTACGCCACCTACTTTGACGTGGCAGTACTGCGCTGCCTGCTGCAGCCCCACTGGACGGAGGAGGGGGTGCACTGGGCCCTCATGTTCTACCTGCAGCGCCTGCGTCAGATCCTGGAGGAGCGGCCGGAACGCCTCCCGGAGCCACTGGTCCAGCCCCTGCCCCGCCCACGCAGCAGCTCCATGGTGGCCACCGCCCCCTCTCTCGTCAATACCCACAAGACACAGGTGGGTTATATATAGTTTTTATGTACAGCGTTACATAATACTACAGTATTATATGGTGTTATAACTACAGTACTTTAAAGCCATAAGACACACAGCTAATAATAGTACTAGTATAAGTATTAGTGTTAGTAGTAATGGTACATTTCATACAACAGTTCAATGTATACTGCCCTATATAGTATAATGCCCTATATAGTATACTGCCCTATATAGTATACTGCCCTATATAGTATAATGCCCTATATAGTATACTGCCCTATATAGTATAATGCCCTATATAGTATACTGCCCTATATAGTATATTGCCCTATATAGTATAATGCCCTATATAGTATAATGCCCTATATAGTATACTGCCCTATATAGTATAATGCCCTATATAGTATAATGCCCTATATAGTATACTGCCCTATATAGTATAATGCCTTATATAGTATAATGCCATATATAGTATAATGCCCTATATAGTATACTGCCCTATATAGTATAATGCCCTATATAGTATAATGCCCTATATAGTATACTGCCCTATATAGTATACTGCCCTATATAGTATAATGCCCTATATAGTATAATGCCCTGTGCTCTCTGCCCATATAAGGACATGAGTCTGAAATGCAATGAGGAGGATAAGTCCCTCAGCTCAGAGACATTCTCTAAGGTGTCCCTGACCAACCTGCGCAGACAGGCTGTACCTGACCTCTCCTCTGACCTGGGGATGAACCTCTTCAAAAAGGTGAGATGCATGGAGAGACTGTAGATCCATGTACAATATCTAAAATCTGAAAAACTGTTTCTCTCTCTCTCTCGTTCTCTCTCTTTTGCTCTCTCTCTTTTGCTCTCTCTCTCTCTCTCTCTCTCTCTTTTGCTCTCTCTCTCTCTCGCTCTCTCTCTCGCTCTCGCTCTCTCGTTCTCTCTCGCTTTCGCTTGCACTCTCTCTCTCGCTCTCTCTCTCTTTCTGTCTCTCTTTCTCTCTCTGGGTAGTGGGCCCTCTTTCCCCACATCTATCATTGTCTTCCTTGTCCATGTAAATCATTTCAAAAAGCTAATTTGACCATTATACGCAGCTGACTCTTCCGAGGTTGAAAGCAAATCAACACAACCCTGCTGTAGTTGGAACATTTAGAATGAACACAACCCTGCTGTAGTTAGAACATTTAGAATCAACACAAGCCTGCTGTAGTTAGAACATTTAGAATCAACACAACCCTGCTGTAGTTGGAACATTTAGAATCAACACAACCCTGCTGTAGTTAGAACATTTAGAATCAACACAACCCTGCTGTAGTTAGAACATTTAGAATGAATGTGTTTGTCTTGTGTCTCCTCCTACCGACTGTGGTACAGTTCAAGAACCGGCGGGAGGACCGTGAGCGTAAGGGCTCGATCCCGTTCCACCATGCGGGCAAGAAGCGCCAGCGCCGCATGGGCGTGCCCTTCCTGCTCCACGACGACCACCTGGACGTGTCACCCACCCGATCCACCTTCTCCTTCGCCAGCTTCTCTGGCGATGACCGGCGGGCACTGGAGCGCGGGGGATGGCAGGCTACCATCATGGGTACCATACCAGATCTGGGTTCAAACACTTTTTAAAATAATTTTAAGTTTTAGAGTTTGTGTGTTAGCGTTTGTTTGAGTGCTTCCATAAGCCTGCCTGGAGTGCCAGATGGGCGGGGTTTGCAGTTTTGCGACTTTTCTATTGGTTCCATTGCACCAGGCAAGCTCAATCAAGCCCAGCTAAAGTATTTGAAATTATTTTGAATAGTATTTGAACCCAGGTCTGTATATGACAGCCTTACTGATAGATATATCTATCTTTATCAATAGATTTTACAATTCATGTCTATCCATCTATTGATATATATATTTGTATCAATAGAAACTTAAAAAGTACAGGGAAAATAACTGTAGCCTGTATGGTAAAGGAGGACATGCCATGGTACTGTATGTTGCTGTTATGTTGTAGTGTGTCAGGGTTCCATATCCTCCTACTGGTCTAGTCCCCTGGCTTTCATTAGCTGAATCAGAGGAGTTAGTCACCTGACAGAAGCTGGTACTGGTCTAGTCCCCTGGCTTTCATTAGCTGAATCAGAGGAGTTAGTCACCTGACAGAAGCTGGTACTGGTCTAGTCCCCTGGCTCTCATTAGCTGAATCAGAGGAGTTTGTCACCTGACAGAAGCTGGTACTGGTCTAGTCCCCTGGCTCTCATTAGCTGAATCAGAGGAGTTAGTCACCTGACAGCAGCTGGTACTGGTCTAGTCCCCTGGCTCTCATTAGCTGAATCAGAGGAGTTAGTCACCTGACAGAAGCTGGTACTGGTCTAGTCCCCTGGCTCTCATTAGCTGAATCAGAGGAGTTAGTCACCTGACAGAAGCTGGTACTGGTCTAGTCCCCTGGCTCTCGTTAGCTGAATCAGAGGAGTTAGTCACCTGACAGAAGCTGGTACTGGTCTAGTCCCCTGGCTCTCATTAGCTGAATCAGAGGAGTTTGTCGCCTGACAGAAGCTGGTACTGGTCTAGTCCCCTGGCTCTCATTAGCTGAATCAGAGGAGTTAGTCACCTGACAGCAGCTGGTACTGGTCTAGTCCCCTGGCTCTCATTAGCTGAATCAGAGGAGTTAGTCACCTGACAGAAGCTGGTACTGGTCTAGTCCCCTGGCTCTCATTAGCTGAATCAGAGGAGTTAGTCACCTGACAGAAGCTGGTACTGGTCTAGTCCCCTGGCTCTCGTTAGCTGAATCAGAGGAGTTAGTCACCTGACAGAAGCTGGTACTGGTCTAGTCCCCTGGCTCTCATTAGCTGAATCAGAGGAGTTTGTCGCCTGACAGAAGCTGGTACTGGTCTAGTCCCCTGGCTCTCATTAGCTGAATCAGAGGAGTTAGTCACCTGACAGCAGCTGGTACTGGTCTAGTCCCCTGGCTCTCATTAGCTGAATCAGAGGAGTTAGTCACCTGACAGAAGCTGGTACTGGTCTAGTCCCCTGGCTCTCATTAGCTGAATCAGAGGAGTTAGTCACCTGACAGAAGCTGGTACAGGTCTAGTCCACTGGCTCTCATTAGCTGAATCAGAGGAGTTAGTCGCCTGACAGAAGCTGGTACTGGGTCAGACTCATTAACTTAATGTGTGTTTGGTGGTTAGAAAAGGCTGTTGCTTTTAATGTTTCGCAAAAGGTGAACAGAAAAAGGAACCTTCTCATTCAAAAGTAACCATTTGTTTAAAAGCCCTATACCTTTGGCTCTACTTTTGTAATGGAAAGATGTGGGTTAACTTGTACGATGTGGTATGCATTGTTTTGTGGCAATGTGAGGGAGCTCATTTGGCAATTAGGCAGTCTTATAAGGCAGGGTAGAGAAATGTGAGTCTGGTTGTCTGAATGAGTGTGTGTTTGGATGTAATGGTGTGTGTTGGTGTCTTTCACTCAGAGTTGTGTGTTTGATGGTGTTTTAGGTAAGTTGACGCGGCGAGGGAGCTCAGACACGGCTGCAGACGCAGACAACTTGAGCGCTAAACACTCCCACTCTCATCACTCCCTGCTCAGAGACATGCCAGACCACTCCAACAGCCACGGCGACAACACCGTACACGCCAAGGGGGAGGGTAAGAGTCTATACACCCACAGCACCGTACACGCCAAGGGTGAGGTTAAGAGTCTATACACCCAAAGCACCGTACACGCCAAGGGGGAGGGTAAGAGTCTATACACCCACAGCACCGTACACGCCAAGGGGGAGGGTAAGAGTCTATCCACCCATATGATGTCATCACCCACAGTTATGAACTGAACACCTTGAATGATATATCCATCCATCCACCCATCCACCCATCCATCCCTCCATCCATCCATCACTCCTTCCATCCCTCCATCATCCATCCATCTATCCCTCTATCCATCCATCCATCCATCCATCCATCCCTCCACCATCCATCCAGCTATCCATCCATCCCTCATCCATTCATCACTCCTTCCATCCCTCCACCATCCATCCATCCATCCATCCATCCATCCATCCATCCATCCATCCATCCATCCATCCATCTATCCATCCCTATCCATCCTTCCATCCCTTCCTCCCTCCCTCCCTCCCTCCATCAATTCCTCCATCCATTCATTCATCCAAAATATAAATGTTCTCTAAATCTGTGATTATCTCCTCCCGTTCTCCTCCTCTCCTCCCACTCCTCTCCACCAGTGCGTTCACAGATCTCCACCATCACCATGGCGACGTTCAACACCACAGTGGCGTCCTTCAACGTGGGCTATGCCGACTTCTTCACTGAGCACATGAAGAAGCTGTGCAACCCTGTGCCTATCCCCGAGATGCCCAGCGAGCCACTGGCGTGTGCCAACCTGCCCCGAAGCCTCACTGACTCGTGCATCAACTACTCGTGCCTGGAGGAGGGAGACAACATCGAGGGCACCAACAACTTCATCCTGAAGAATGGCATGCTGGACCTTACGGTGAGTGGCAGTGAAAAAGAGCGCCACCTGTTGGCCGGAGGTCTCTGACAGGGTTTCTGTACTGGACGAATGACCAGGATCACTGCATACTACACAACAGCTCCAATATGATTCCTCACACTACCATGTCATTGCTAAACCATTGGGTTATATTTACCATTTAGTCATTTAGAAGATGCTCTTATCCAGAGCGACTTATAGTGCATTCATCTTAAATTTAAGGTAGCTAGGTGAGACAACCATATATCACAGTCAAGTAAATGTCCTGCCTGGTTCCTGTCTGGTTACTGCCTGGACAACAGTTGGGGAGAAATTATTTTTGTTTTTTATTTTATTTAACCTTTATTTAACTAGGCAAGTCAGTTAAAAACAAATTCTTATTTACAATGACGGCCTACCAAAAGGCAAAAGTCCTCCTTAGTAGGATGGTGTGATGGATGGATGCACTTCATTTGACTGTGTCCAACCCCTGACACTGACCCGTCTGTCTCACTTTGTCTCCCTGTCTACCCCCTCCCAGGCTATCCTGCGGGCGGTCTATTCCGTGCTGACCCACGACATCAGCTCACGGATCTGCGATGTGTCGCTCAACATCATCGACTACCTGCTACAGCTGGGGGTGGTGCCGGGCATGGGAAAGAAGCTCTCCAAGCCCGACGTCAAGGAGAACGATGAGACACGCCTCCCGAAGGAGGGGGCCAATCAGAGCCTTGGCGGCGCCCAAGGGGGCGTGTCTGGAGGGTGCAGTGGGGCGGCACCAGGGGGAGGGGGTGGGGGTGGAGGAGGAGGAGGAGGAGGAGGGGATGGAGGAGGAGGTGGGGGAAGTGGAGGAGGGAGTGGAGGAGGGAGCAAGGACGACATGAATAACTACAAGGAGAACGGCAGCAAGGTGAAAATACGTCTATCAACTTATCTTCTAACTGATCTCATTGTATATGTGGGAGAAACAGGAAGACGTCGCCGCACACTTCCAGTCAGATGCTAATTTCTTTCATTGTGGCTGAGCTTCCGGTCAGTCGACCTTCATCAGAGCAGGTCTCCACAAACTATAGTGGGGCAGATGGCCACAGAGAGAGCCAGAGATAAATACACCTGTGGTAATCTAAAGTACCCAAAAGGACCACTAGATCAGGGGTACTCAACTCTTACCCTACGAGGTCTGGAGCCTGCTGGTTTCCCAGGTCTAAATCAGTCCCTGATTAGAGGGGAACAATAAAAAAACACAGTGGAACAGGCTTCGAGGTCCAGAGTTGAGTTTGAGGGCACTAGAACAGAACATATTATAGATGTCACTCAACTAGAACAAAACACAAAATAAAACGTGTTGGTATAAGTAATATGGCCTGTCAACTTCTGTGAATTTCATATGTACCATGTATTTCCTATGTCTTCTCTTTGACTCCAAGGAGGACGGCTCTTCACTGAGTCCCCACAGGCTGGCTCTCACTATGCTCATCAAGATGGTCAAGTCTCTGGGTTGTGCTTACGGCTGTGGGGAGGGCCACAGAGGACTCTCAGGGGACCGCCTCCGCATGCAGGTCAGACAACTCACAGATTGCCCCTTTAACAAAGTTTTAATTAAATGTACTTTGATTAATGGTATATTTATATTTTCATTGAGGTAAAACCTATTTTCGCAAGAGAGAGACCTGGTCCAAGAAACAGTAGCAGTTGACAACATAGAACATGTTGAATTTATTAGGGGCTTTATCAGAGTGAATGGAAACCGCCATACATTTTGGCTCCGGATCAGTTAGGTAGTGTTTGAATCTGAGACATCCGCCATTTTGGATCTACTGTTCCCTTTGTTCCCCATACAGGCCCAGAACTGCCTAACCAACCTGTACAAGCTGGACAAGCTGCAGTTCCGTCAGACGATGAGGGACTACGTCAACAAGGACTCGCTCAACAACATCGTGGACTTCCTGCACGCACTCCTGGGCTTCTGCATGGAGCCCATCACCGACAGTAAGTGTTTGTGAGGCATGCGCCGAGTGTGTGTGTGTTGCTATGGAGCCACGGCTAACCACACACAGCGGCCTCACACACTCCTCTCACCTCTCTGATGGTAAGACTGTTTGATGTCACGTTATGCAACTCGTCCAATCAGGTTCCACTGACATCACACAATTCACTGCTCACTCTTGTTTGTCAATGCAGAGGGATTTGTATTATTCTCCAAAATCATTTTTAAACATCTTTTTTTTTTTTTTTATCATTTTTAGAAGTAGAAAACTATTTAGTTGTAAAGTATGTAGACATTCTCTGGTTTCAATCAGGTGAGTTGCCTTCTCTAAAAAGAAGTCATACTTTTTGTAATTTGTAATTCATTCAAATCTATCACAACAATCAAATCCCACTAAACATATTACATATACATATACATTAATGAATGTATAATCACATTCTTATTGCAATTATTAAAATGTAAGGTCCAGCAGTGTATCAATATCCAGATTTAAAAAACAAACCGTAGAGAATGAGACTGACAGACGACTAATACTTGCTTAAAATGTCTTATACCATAATCCAGTCCACTCTGCTCCACGATGCTGAATCTGACCTCTCTCATACCTCGACTGCATCTCAGAGCTCCCGATATTTACCTACTGGCTGTCTCTCTCTGCCCTCCCTCCACTCATCTCAACTTCCCTCCCTCTGTCCTGCTCTCCTCTCCTCTTCCTCTTCCTGTTCCCTCCATCAACCTAAACAAGCAATGTTTCCCTCCTCCCTTCACTCACTCATCCACTCTGTACACTTGCCAATCCGATGCTGTGTGGTGCTAATCACATCTCTATCTATGGCTTTATGGCTCAACATGAATTAAAAACCGTAATGACTGTAATATAATATCAACATTTTTGTGAGTGAAATTACCACTTGATTTTCTGATTGAACTGTATCATTGGCAAGTTACCGAACGGATGAGGGCTTTATTAACGAAAGTGCAGGGGTCACCCCTTTTAGGTTCTTTATTGTAATTCACTTAAGTGGTGTGAGTCTGTGAGTACGTGTGTGCGTGTGTGTGCTTTTATGTGCACGTGTACTGTAAGTTCACCTACGTCCGGTGGTGTGGGGGTGCCGTGTCCTTTTTGTGCACATACGTGCACGTGTCACGTGTGTGTGCTGCTGGCCTGACCCTCATCAACTTGTGTACCGCATCTCTTCTCTTGCAGAGTACGGCAGTGCAGGTGAGAGGTCCAGGAGGGAGAAAAAAAGAACCATCGGTAGATACACTCAAATCTAAATAAACTGGCCAATCAGACACCATTCCTTCTAGACACTGCTCCCATTTCTGCACAGCCTCACTCTTGTCTAAAGTGACAATCTATCTATCTATCTATCTGTCTATCTATCTATCTATCTATCTATCTATCTATCTATCTATCTATCTATCTATCTATCTATCTATCTATCTATCTATCTATCTATCTATCTATCTATCTATCTATCTATCTATCTATCTATCTATCTATCTATCTATCTATCTATCTATCTATCTATCTATCTATCTATCTTACCTGCAATTCCCAAATTTCCCCCAAAGTATTTAGGAATCAATTAAGACCTTTTGTTAAATGTATTAAACCAAATTACATTATTTAGACCGATGGTTGAATCTAGAACCACCTGCTCTGATATCTATGGTGACAAATCCAATTTTCCCCTCTCTGGGAATCAATCAAGTTGATTCTATTCAATTCAATAAAATAAACAAGTAAATTATGTCTTTATGGATGTCTTTCTACTCGGACCTAGTTACAGATCCTAGATCAGATCCTTTACTTTAGCAGGCCTTAGTCACGTGCATGTATCCTTATCGGAACCCTGATCCCTTTTCAGTTTGCTTCTCATCCGTGCTTATGATTTTGTACCCTCTGTCCCACTACCCCTGTACCCTTCCCCTTACCCCTGTACCCTTTTCTTTGCCTTTGAGTTTATTTGAGCTCAGTTGTTTTATACAGTAACCTGGGTAAGCGTCCATTTTGTACCAAATTTCTACTGCTCTGACTCGTATCACCCCTGTGCAATGTTTGGTCTCTCCCGCCTCCCCCTTGCTCAAAGATAAGGCCGGGTTCGGGAACAACTTCACCACGGGGGACAACAAGTCACTGGCCCAGAACATGGAGGCAGTGGTGGTGGGCTGCATGTTCAAGTCTCTGATCACTCGCTGTGCCTCCACCACGCACGAGCTGCACAGCCCTGAGAACCTGGTGAGCATGTCTCTATGTCTCTCACTCTCTCACACTCTCTCTCTCTGTCACTCTCTCTCAATTCAATTCAATATGCTTTATTGGCATGACGTAACAATGTACATATTGCCAAACGCTTACTTACAATATTAACATAATTAAAATAATAATAATCAACTTTGTCAACTGGACAACAGTAACAACAATAACCAAGGGTAAAAAAAAGAACCATACATTGAACAATAACAATGACATAGGGGACATGTAGTGCGGTGCCAACCCACAACTCTCTGTTTCTCCCCCAACAGGACAGGTAGCCTGTTCTCATCAGAGGACCAGTACCAGCTTCTGTCAAATTTGGGGAAATTACACTCTAATAGTTTTATATTTTTGACATTTTGTCAGGAAAT